>CM062268.1:4730449-5222949 GCA_031216635.1 Dissostichus eleginoides
CAGCAGGTCTTCGGCGTCATTTACATTTGCTGTTTCTTTCCTCTCTCTCTACAGGCTATTCTCAATGTGTCCCGCATTGATGCTGCGAACCAGAAAGCCAACAACCTCATAAAACGATAGAAGTAGCACTTTTCCATGTCACTCTTTTTTTTAAAGCGTATTTATCCTAGTAGCATTACTATGTTCTGCATGCTGTGCCAAAGTGTTGCTGCTGTTAATACATACTAAACATAGTTCTTTTTTGAAGTAGCGTTTCCTTCCTGTTATGTTGTTGCTGTGATTTCACTACAGGGACTTACATTCTGTGACTCTTAGTAGCAAGATCTCAATTTGCTCTTGTGTTTCTATTTATTCTCCTAATATTCTAGTAGGTAGTCATAGTTTCGCAGCAAGCCCTTTGTTGTTTGTTGTTACATTCCCCTCGAGGTGGCTTCTGCGGTCACTCGGCAGAGAATAAGGACGTTCTGATGATCCCTGTGGGGAAACTGGATCACTGCAGCACAATGAAGACAAAAACTAAATGTAAACTTGTGGAAAACAGCAGCGAAGAGCAGCTCCTTGACCCAGGGCGTGTATCACCGAAGAGCTGCCTTTTACTTCTACGGGTCAGATAATTATAAATTAAAAAAACAGCTGTATGTGTGCAGGATAAAAAAAATACTATCAACGAACAGCCCCTTCCCAAATGCAACACCATTGTATAACACACCCCTCCCCCCTTTCTCTAGTCTAAGATGTCCCATAACACGTGCGTGTTGGCGCCCTCTGCAGGTGCAGTCGGGTATTGCCCAGAGAAAGGAAACACGCATTTGTCATCAGACAAAGACCTTTTGCGACACCAAGCGGACAAACATGGAACCTGCTCCTCTAATGATCTCTCCATCTTCTCTCGTCTCATGTTGATGTAAAATGGTGGTGAAAAATGACGATGAATTGGTGTTGTCTTATAATGTGATCTCATCAACTTTTGCAGACACGGTCAAAACAATTCTGCAAAATAAAAACTGTTTTGGGCTTTTTGCTGCATGCTTTTCATATAGTCAATAAACATGTTTTGATTTACTTTGTTGTATTTTACATGTCATTTTACGTGTCATTTTGTTGTTTCACCTGCTGCGTTTGCATTATTATTGTCCTAAGCCAGTATTGATCTACATTTGGGCGTGGAGTATTGCTAAAATTATTATGGTTTTTACTCGATTGTATGGGTCATTATAATAGGCTGTATAAGTATAATAATGTGTTTGACTTTTGAAGACTAGAAAAACATGCGCGGCTGGAGAACTTTATATATTTCAAATTTCTGTATATTGTGATGAAATGCTAAAATATGTACTTAAAGAATACTTTATCGAATAGAAATGTGGCTATGGACTAATATTGTCAAACTGGAGGGAGGGGCAAGGGGTTATCTTTAGTGGGTCATACTACAGCTTTGTGAAGAGGATTAATCATCAGTTTTTCACATAAAATAAAAAACACGAGTTAAATGCGCATATTTTATGAGTTTTGTGTTTACTTTATTTGAAAATGGACGTGATTGGTGCACGGTGTAGGGGGGGCAGCTGTGGGCGCGCAGAGAGCTGAAATGTTGCGCGTTCAAGGAAGGAAAAAAAATATCGGAGTCTGCGCAGTCCCGTTGTTCTCGACTCTCCGAACTTTCGGGAGAACCACGGAGGAAGGAGGGGAGGTAGAGAGAGAAAAACGCAATTTTTCCTGGTAATTATTTTAACATTTTCAGCTTTTTACTTTGCACGTCGCCATATTGTCTTGATAACACACTACACGCGTGACATAAATACAAAAGCAAGTATACCCGTGTATAGCTTCAATGCGAACAACGGAGCTTAGCACCAGAGCAGACATTACGTCCTCTACCTCCACCACTACCGCCTAACGTGAGCTGTTTCTCGGTGCAACGGAACTGGCACACAGATACAAGACGCTGTTTTGCGAACGCTCGCTTTACATGCACGGTAAATCCACACAACTGCGCTGAAATTCGCTGTAAATCCGGGTTTGCCGTTTTATCGCCATAGCGTGTTAGCGCTACGGTGCCCTCAGAGATGGCGGAGTCTGTGGGCTGGCTGCTCCTTGTGTGAGCTCAACAAAGACACACTAGCCCACAGCTGATTAGCTCAGACGGACCACGTGGTCAAAGCAGACGCAACGCTAATTTAAATCTTTTTGAGAAGTTTTTCTCAATAATAATAAAATGTTCTATATAAAGAGCGATTTCAAGGTACTCACAGACACTACATATCCAGGGTAAAATTCATTAAACAATTCTTCAAAAATCATGAAAAACGACATACACTCAAAATAGAAAACAAACAATATTAATTAAACATGAATAGCAGCTGTCAAACATTATTCAAAAGTTCATATCTTATACATGTTGGTAGGTATCAACACTATACTTGCGTGTTATGGTAAAAACATTCAACAAAATGTAGCTAAAATTGTAATTTTGTTGTTTCTTTATTTTTATTTTATTATTATTTTTATTTATTTTTCATGTCTTTTAAATTGCACTGTTGAGTAACTTGAGATCTTAGTTTTTCATACATTACATAATTACACCGTAGTGGTGTATATGTTATGACAATAAACCTTATGAATCTTGAAAAAATCTTGAAGCTTGAAATGGCTCTTTAAACAGAGATAAAACACTATAATAAGACACTGAATGTATTATTTTGTTATAGTTATGGGTCCTAAAATAAGAAGAATGTTGAGATTCTACTTCGATTTAGTCAATATCGCCACAGTGTTGCATGTTTGGTGACTATAATGTTAGTTTCTGACTTTTAAAAGCCGATAAATTACAGTTTTTTTTGTAATTTCATCAAAAATCTACACCTTATCACAGTTACAAGCCAACCCTAAGTGTATTTCTATAATATGGCATTTTTTGTTTTAAAATACTACCAGGTGGCACTGTAGGGACACATTCTGGAAAAAAACAAGATGTCCTCAGAATCAGAATCGTAGGTTTACACATACGAGGAGTTTCCTTTGCTATATGTGATGGGTGGGTGATACAGAGACACAGAAACAACAATATGTAGCAAAACAATACAATACAAATAGGACTGTTATTATGATGTCTATTTTAACAATCTATTTTAAGACTATTATAACAAATTAACAAGAATACTATATGTATTTATAGAGAGTACTCTGTGAAAACAACCACAGTCCAGCTCTAAAGAACAACATTGCACAAATGTTTCTCTATTCTTTTTTTGGTCAGCCATGGTGTTTCTACATCATTGTATCTGTACTCTACAATATGTTCTTTTTAAACCTCAAGTCATCAGCGGCATTCAGGTTGTGTGAAAGTACCATATGAGTCATATCAGGTAAATACATATGTGGAGATTCTAAGCTATGAGAAATGCATTTAATGATCCTTTTAAGGAAAAACCTTTGTACTTTGATTCTGACCTATACTGCCACTGAGTGTAAGACTTTTCTTTCTCCGTTAAGCAATATTCATTTGGTTGTAGAACATTTTGGAAAAAATATCAAATTGAAGTCAGTCTTCTCATCTTTATTAACAAATATAAAAACAATGAAAATATATATTTAAATCATTTAAAACATTTTAGCAACCGTATTTAGATTTGAAAAGTGTTTTTAGACAATATACTTAACATATTTTTTTGACACATAACTAGCCGTCAACAAATATGACACCTCCTGCTCTTTGGTTATTGGCTAATCCAAATATAGCAATTTCAAAAAAACTTGTTAGCCCCTGCTGTTTTTATGTGACGTAACCGCTCCAATACAGTGGGTGTTAACTGATGAATGTCGTACACCAAAACATGAAAATCGTTTAAGCTTGTGTTAACCACCGAAAGTGCTAATATGCTAACTCATATCCGGGTTGCGACTCATTCCTGCACCTATCCACTGCGTATGCAACCAATAGCTGCTAGTATAAGCGTCTGTGCTACACGGTGCTGCTGAATTCTGTATTTCTGCTGTTGATGTTAATGTTAAGTCCTGATTTTGCGTTTACTTCCCTTTACTTAGTGACTTAGCTCATGTTTTCACATTGTGTCTTCTCTGTATAGCATTCTCCCCTCTGTTCCTAATATTTCTCGTTTTGTCTCCTGCCCGCTGCAGGTGCAGTCAGAGAGGTGTCTTTTTGTGGATCAGGAAAAGACGGTCCTGGAAGGCGTGAAATCCACCAAACTGAGTCGCAAAAGGCCAGCAGAAGAGGAGGTGTGAAGGTGTAGCTATGTCGGCTGTGTGGCGTGAGGAAGATGAGGAGTTCAAGGTGGGGGGAGCCAAAGGAGGGTTGAGATCCAAACCCCGGTTCTCCTTCACTGAGGTCAAAGTGCTGCTGGAGGCGGTGAAGAGGAACAGATTCATCCTCCTCAGTGAGTGGAAAGGTGTGTGTGTGTGTGTGTGTATGTACGCGCGTGCGTGCGTGCGTGCGTGCGTGCGTGCGTGCGTGCGTGCGTGCGTGGTCAGATTAAACCAGGAACATGGTGACACCGATTTATTTATGATAGGATGTGCACAGACATTTTGGGGGGCGGGAGCTCAAGTGAGAAAAAGGGCACTTCCCATAATCATTTATAAAAAAATGTTTTAAAACAAAAAGTTAAATATAGTTGCACATCTCTGACTTACTCACGCAATTGTTTAATACTCAACAGAATTCTACAAAATAATCAGTTAAAACAGAGACAATGGTCTTCTTTAGTATTCACTACGCACAAGAGCAGACAACAAACTAGTACAATTAATAGTTATTAAATGAGCAGCCAACAATCAAAATGATGAAGTTACTGTTTAAGGACATTACAGGCAAAAAGATCGTTTTTTCATTTACTTGATTTTGGTCTATTTTGCTTCCATGTTTTCTTTCACTCTAATGGAAATAAAACTTCCAATAAACACATATAAATGGTGTTCGTTTTATTACCATGTCTGAATTCATCTATAGATTTAAAGCTAATCTGCATTTAAACATAACATTTCAGGGGAAAATACTGACTTGACGTAAGTAACTATCTGGGGAAGTTGTGAGGTGATATGTTTTTTTGGTTTATCCTTTCCAACTGCATGCAAATTAGCGCATTTTAATTAGGCCTAGTTAACGCCTAATTTGCATATCTATGTGGCGATTGTGATGACGTTATTATATACACATTTTACTGTATTCACTTTAAGTGTCTCCCCTTAAGTACAGTACATTAGCCTGTATGTATGCCCATGATAAATTGCCTTAGCCAAACCTTGAGCTAACTTATCCATTAGCTAGTAGCCTACCTTAGTTAACTATATTTGTTTTTGTCTTTTAGCTAATTAGCTGTAAACTCGAGGCACTGGCAGTTTAGTAATTTGTTCATCACTACTCACCTTCAAAATAAGCCAAGAAAAGCCGGCATAACATGGGACATTAAAGTGGGAGGTGCTGCTACCTGTCTGTCTGAAGGGACTGCCGATGTCCGCACCGCTGTGCAGGAGACGTGGAGGGAGGGACAGCAGTAGATATATATTCATTTATAAAAAATAAAAAAAAGGGCACTTTCTCTGGAGGAAGAAAAAGGGCAGGGGCTCAAGCCCACTCTGTGTGTGCACGTGCCTGCTGATGAATAATGTACATGTGGTACAGTTTCATAGCTATAAACTAAATTTACAACAGCCAGGTTTTTCTTTGTCATCACCATTTACATTTATAACCAACAACCCATTACAAATTCATAAATAAATAATGGTTTAATAGGGCACATTAATAAAAGAAAACGTATTGCAATTTCAGGTTTTTTTGGGAAAATAGTGTAGCCTACATTATTACTGTTGCTGCAGCAGAATTTTAAAAGCTGTGTTACTTTGTCCTACTTGACTTATCTCCCCGGGTTTGTTTTAACTTTAATAATGTATCAAAGAACCTGGTGTGTTATAGCAGAGGCAGGAGCAGGATAATTGAGTTTATCAAAGTCAGGCCTTGGAAGGGCTCAGTAACAGGTTACCGGGGGTTGTTAGGTCATATCTTGCAGGAACACTTAACAGGAATAGCAAAGTGAAAATGACTGAAGGATAAGGCAGCCTTTGAAGAGGGTCATGTGGGCAGTTCGGCAGTTCAGGTAAAGTTCCACTGAGTTTTTTTGTCATGTGATTGTCGGTCTCAGCCGAGTCATTGGTGGCTTCCCAGCTGCACAGAGGAGACAGGATGTTTCCTGATGGAAGCGTTTGAGTCATGTGATGAAGAGATTTTCCGTTTCTGATCATGTTTAATGCTGCATTTATCTATTATTTATTTATCTTCTGTGTGAACCCCAAACAGAGGGTTTCTGCAGATAATATAGCTTACTTTCATCACTGTCTGTTAGTGGTTTTACCAGCAGTACCTAAGCAGATTAAACCCCATACCGCTGTCCGTACCTGTCTCACCTCCCATATCTCTCCCTGTAGGGAAGTTTAACCAAGGCGTGTCGGCTGAAGCCAAGAAACAGACCTGGACTGAAATCACCAATCAGATCAACGGTCTGGGAGAGAACCACAGAGAGGTTTGATACTCTGATTACTATTGATTATTTGTAGTCCTGTTAAGGATAATGGATGTTTGAATTCATAAGCTATCTGTGATTTAATGTGATTTCAAGTTTAAATATTCCATGAACTCACAAGAGAAATGGCCAAAATGAGGGAAAAAACATTGAAAACTATTTTGGGTCCTGTTACAATATCAGAACCCCTCAGATTGATCTTGCGTAATCCTTACAGGTCTAAACGGATTACCACTCCTAGTTGTTTTTTGATTATCAGTTCATTATTTTAGTCCAGAAAGTTAGATAATCTCCATCAAATTTGTCAGAGCCTGTCGAGGTCTCCAAACGTACCATTCAGAATGCAGCACTATTTAACATTATATTTGATAATCTGACATGGAACTAGAGAGCATTTTTACTTGATTCCTTGGTTGATACATGCATCAGTTAAATAAATGGTGTCTCAGAAGAAGACATTTTAAAAGAGGTTTAATTTTCTCCCAGGTGCGTCAGATCATGAAGAAATGGGCGGACCTGAAATGTGACGGAAAGCGACGCGCTTTGGCCCTCCGGAGCCCCAATGGGAACAACATGAGGAAGAAGAACCTGGGCCCCATAGAGAGGATGGTGTACAAGATCCTCATCATGAGTCCCAGAGCAGGTGAGCAGAGGCGGCGTCGGGGGGTCTGTGGTTTCAACACTCGATGTATGATCGGCCCTGTGTTCTCAGAGCTACACAGCAGAGTATAAGAAAGCAGGTATGGGCCCTGAAGCAGTTTGAAACATGACGAGATGTGTTGGTTCTCAGGTGGCGACAGTGATCTGGAGATGGGTGAAGATGAAGATTTTTCAAAGCTTTACAGTAAAGGCCCACCCCCCAACACCACCACCTACTCCTACCTCAGCTTGACGGACAGTTCCCACTCTCTACCTGGAGGAGGGGCCTCTTTTGACCTGTCTCCTCTCTCCTCCCCAGAGAAGGATCTGGATGGTAAGTACAGTGCGAGAATCATTGCAACAAGTCCGAGGGGGGATTGGCCAGTTCCACATCACTCACAGTTTCTATATTCTATCATGTATTCAACATGTCTCACTGCTGCTTGTCCATGTCTTGCAGGCAACCCTTTCCACATGTCCTCCGACTTGGACATGGGTGACGCTGGAGGTAAGACTGTAGATCAAAACAGCTGCTGTTCTCTGCTTCTGGCCACAGGGGGGGGGGGGCTTTACATTTACATGGATACGATTGTGATATGGACTTTGTCGGGGCGAGGGTCTTAAACTTTGAACATATTTTGGGAACAACTATTTTATTATATTATCTATAAACTGACTGACAGACGGCAGACTGACAGCTTTCACAATGTCTCTTTACACTGATTGTTAGACCTCCTAGCTAATGGGGAATATTTCGTCTTCAGGACAAATGATTGGACGACAAGGAGTTTTAACAATGGCCTGTTCTTTTTAATTACCCAGAAGAATAATGTTTCCTCAATTTTCTATATTACTACACGTGGCTTCTTTTTAATCAATGAATACATGCAGTAAGATACATATTTTTATTATTTAGAAACTGCGTCAGAAATCAATAACATAAATATCTTGACATTCAATTATAAATCAATTGTATAGCTCTAGCCTCCCTATATCTGTATGTGAAGTTGTTCTATCCTCAAAAACAAAAAACTAATATTTCTGCAGTCTAGCTGCAGCTTCTAGCAACGGCCTTCTGTTAAAAAAGGACACTGAATGTCCTGAATGTGGCATCACATGACTTGAGTCTGAACACAGCAGACAACAGGAGTATTTACAACAGCATATAAAAACAGAAATACTGCATGTGGGTGCACATTCTCTGTCTTACTGGTACATAAATCCCATGAATGTATGAGAGTAAGTTAGCTTCATCATATCTCAATCAGTGATTAAGTGAATAATAAAGTTTCTATCAGGTTCCTATCAGCCTGTCACTCATTATTTTCAGGGCGGGAAGCTTTCCTCCTGCCTTCACAAACTTCAACACGTATTTATCGTCTGAAAATAGCAAGAGGACATTTATACTCTGCAATCCAAGACTTGATTAAATCCACCAAAAACCTGACAAGGTGCTAACGCTAGTATTTTTAAAAAACATAAATCCCTGTGTGTCTGAGCCGCAGCGACACGGACTGATTCAGAGCGGGTCACTCTGCTGTTGGTTCTGGACTGATTCAGAGCGGGTCACTCTGCTGTTGGTTCTGGACTGATTCAGAGCGGGTCACTCTGCTGTTGGTTCTGGACTGATTCAGAGCGGGTCACTCTGCTGTTGGTTCTGGACTGATTCAGAGCGGGTCACTCTGCTGTTGGTTCTGGACTGATTCAGAGCGGGTCACTCTGCTGTTGGTTCTGGACTGATTCAGAGCGGGTCACTCTGCTGTTGGTTCTGGACTGATTCAGAGCGGGTCACTCTGCTGTTGGTTCTGGACTGGTGTTGCTTGTGTTGGTGGAGAAAGCAGACTGCTCCGTGTTGGGTTTGGAGTCGTTGTGCCGCTGTCACTTCTGTTCCCTGATCTCTGCGTCACTGACTGATTTGATATTTGTGTGACAGAAAAAAAAAAACGTTATTGTACAGCCGCGGCCGGAAAATCAGGAAGCAACGTTACTACGCTATAATCGATTATGTTCTGTGACTGCATCGATGCAGAATCGTCCACGTCCGCATAGAAACGATTCATTTCAACACCCCTAAAAGACGCTCTTATTACTCATTTCAGTACTAAACAGGTACTGCTATTTATGGAGTCACCCCCCCATAATGATCACATGGTCCTGTCAAGATAACTGTTTTATTTTTAATACCACTAACCTATATCCATTTTTCTGTCTGCTCTTCTGTGGCTTCTTCTTAAAACTGATTTAAAGCAAAAGTATACATTTAAAATAAATACAAATATCTTTGTAAAGTGGAAAGCGAGTTTTAAGTTGTTTTATTCTCTGATCTACTAGAATATGCCTTGGACTTCGAAGAAAACGACGACTCCATGTTCTTCCTCCCTCAACCCCCACCCTCCGCATCCCTCACCTCCCTGGACCCCCTGCCTGACAACGCCCTGCTGAGGATGAAGCCTGTCCACACCTACTCCCGAAACAGCCAGAGCAACACCAACTCCTCAAAACCTCCCCCACCAGTACCCTTTTTCTCCGGGGCCTCCACCTCCTCAGTTATCCCTTCGGCGTCTGGTTCAGAAACCGCCTCCTCCGCTGCTGCGCCCCCCCCGTCGCAGCCCCTCATAAGTTCCACCATTACCTTCTCCCTCCCTGCTCCTTCCTCCTCATTTGCCCTCCCTCCCCCGCCTTCCTCATCCTCTACAACCAAAGTCTCTAAACCTGCGCCCTCCATCGCACCGCCTCCCGCCTCCTCTGTGGCTTATATCGCCCCCTCCTCTTCAATCCTCCCTCCCTCCATCTCCACCTCCAGCACTAATCGTGACCCTCTCCCGGCCGGAGGGGCCCCCCGCAGGACCCATGATGCCGTGGCCCAGATGGCGTCTCAGGGCCTGGAGCAGCAGCGGGCCAGCAGGATGATCCTGAGCTCCGTGTCCCAGTCTCTGGAGGTGCTGGCCCAGTCGGTGCAGCTGCTGGTGGAGAGCCAGCAGGAGTTTGTTCAGGACTCCCTGCAGCTGCAGCGGGAGACGGTGGACATCCTGAGGGACTTCTCCAACACGGCCCTCACCATGCTGAGGGACAAAACCACTAACCACCCTCCTGCCGCACGCTTCTGAAACACGGAGATGTTTCAACAGACATGGTGCAGCTGTAGTTCGGCAGATTACAGGAGACGTGTGGAGGTCTTCTCCTGCTGGGCTGCTGAAATCAGGACAATGTTCGCCCAAAGGCACAAACATGCAGTTTAAGGTTTGTTTCTGTGTTTTCCTCACTTTAATCGTCTTTTTTAAAAGGTGGCGTTCGGAACTGACTGGATTTTACCTGATCACTGAATGAGGGGAAATGGACAAAAGAACAGTAATGTGTCAGTAGAATAGAAGAGTACTAACCCTTGCTGAGTCTCAATTAGGATACTTCTCTTAGTACACTGTGAACACTTAGGCACATGAATTTGGACTGTGTAATGTCTCAAATGGAACAAGACTGCCGACCCTCACGAGAAGTTACGATCTCCGCTGTTCATTAGCTAGCCGGAGCAAGCCAAGTAGTTGAGTGTGAAAGTTGTCCAGTGTTTTGACCGTAGTGAGCGCACAATCTGGATACTCAATCTCTCATAACAGTAGAGAGAAGATACAGAAGAACGCAGCTCCTGCCTCCCTCCGCCCGACATCTTAACGTGTGACACGACTTCATGGCTGATCTTAACCACATCCTATTTGTGATGCAACGACCACTTGATAATAAAAGCATTAACATTTCCTGTGTTACTTTTTCTGCAGACCACGAAAAGATTCCACCCAAAAACACAACATTTGCTGAAATGACTCATTCACAGGTTTCTAATGGAAGAAATTTGTTTTTCTGAATGTTCAGAATATTTCTGACCTTTCATGCAGTGGATTAAAGAAAACATTTCTAAAATGATTCATGGAAACATCAAGATGGGACATTCCTAGCAGCCAATGCTACATCTCTTTGGAGGTTAGTTTACTTGCTGAGTGGTGAAACAGCAGATTTAATGCAGAATTATCTTGAACGGAAAATTGTGATACCCCATAATCCTTTACTTCAACCTGACCACATGGCAAGAATCACATTTCTAAGTTATTTATGTTTCTGGAACAACATGGAAGTCCTTAAATCTCCAAGTGTGTTTTACATGTTGTACAAAATAGTTTAAATACTGGTGTTATATACACACAAATATGCATTTTGTGTTCATCAATAACAATTCCATTTGAGCGCAATAACATATTTCAGAGGTTGTGCTGCACATAATAGATCTCTGCTGTAACAACAGGCTAAACAAATCCTGAGAATAAAGATTTTATTAAGAAGAAATATGTCACTGATAATTGTTTTCTGTCTATGTCTGTTCGAAGATTTTTTATAATTATCCTATTATCTTTTCTAATCCATAGATTTGTCATTGGCCCTTTTTTGGGATAGAAACTATTACTCATATTATATGATATCATAAACCAAATTACACTATAGGATGTAATAAACTAAGGCCTATTGCCTATAAGGAACTTCTAGAACAATGACAAAAAAGTCACTAAAAATGTATAATAATAACGTATAGAAGTTGTCATAAAATTGTCATAGTATAGTGTTATAAAAGATGGTGACTGTGCAGTTTTTTTGGCTCAATGGTGTTGAATGCCGAGCTTGAGGAGGGAGACAAAATGTGACTGCCGTGTCCCAGGCGCAGATCTTTAAAACCCAGTAGAAGTTGCAACTGCTTGAAATATACAACAAAGGTCACAAGAGCGGATCAAACCCGGTGCATTGTGGTTATTTGGCCGGCTGTCTAGGCGCTCACAGCAGAGTCTGAACTTTGCCCCCTCGCTGACTCTGGTAGGACAGTTCACACATTGATACACTGCTTGGGTATGCTAGTGTTGCAGGAATGAGTCCTTAGACCGGACGTTAGTTAGCATTTCTGGGTTCACTCATTGAACCCACAGTTTTTTTTATTCATTTTTGGTTAGCTGCCTAAAATAAGCTCTGTGGTTAACACAAGCTGTTCACGTTTGGCTTTATGACATTAACACTTCAGTGAATACCCTGTGAATGTCTGAAGCTTTTCCATGTCTTAAAAACCGTGGTTGCTAAAAAGGTGGCTAAATGAGACTGAGAATAAACGTCATCACGCTGAAATGTAGCCGCCTTTAGCTTAGCGGTGTTGATGTGCAGTCATGTGACCGTGTAGTTTGTCTTGAGCATTACATCAGATATTTACTTCTTGAATTCAACTATAAAAGTGATGTTAATATGTGGAGATTATCCCGCTGAACAAAACATTCAGGATCATAAACGTTTGTTTTCCAAAGATATTATTTTCTGCAATATTCCAAAATCCAATGGAAAACCCCCATTTTTTTTGTCGAGGGAGCCCTTAGGTGCTTTCACACCGCAGTACTTTTCCCACAAAGCTTCATGAGAACTCTTTAGTTCTCATGAACTAAGTACAGATCGCGTTCACACCGGAATAAATCCCTGGGGGAGGATTAGGCAAATGAAGCCGCTGACGTCACTTCTTCTTCTTCTGCTTTGGGTTTACTGGCAGGCCGCAAACAACTTCACGGTGTATACTGCCACCCGAAGTCCCCGGCCGGAAGTCCCCGGAGTTGGGGACTGGCTACATAGTATACACAATATATGTCATCACTGCACCACTCTATGTAGACTAGATTTACTTACTACAATCTGAATGGTCAACAGCAGACGGTGTATACATCACTGATGAAACCACATTTGTTAAAACCTTCATTGACAACTTTGGAAATGTGACCTTTATAAAGATAACTCGGTTTGGGGTCTGTTATCACGCCGGTTCAAACGTTTTGGAGAGCAAAACATTTTATTACTAACACTGGAATAGTTCAATTTGTATATTATTATACAGAAACTAACTGCTTTACAAAAACAAAATGATACAATATCACATGTATGTACAGTGTAGTAAATATACCATCTCAAATTGTATTTACAATTATCACACATACTGCAATAAAACAAAACTCAGACTATTACTCTACAGACATTAGATTTTGCATAACATCAAATAAAACATGCCACATTTTGAGGTTTTTCATCTTTACAAACCCATGACTGTTTTTAAATTAGTGCAAGTCAACCACTTGTTTAAGAGGTTATGGATACATAATCCTTAATATTTCCATTCACACACAAGTCAAACTAGAACCCGGAAACGATGGAATCTGCGAACACGGCGCTCAAATAAACCAGCCAACAGATTTTTCCTGGTTGTCTTGTTAAAGGTACAGTCACTGATCTGTAATTCAAGGTTTGTTTCAGAGGGAAATCAGTGAGTGTAGCTTTAAGAACAGTTAGACGGTGAGAAGAGACGATGGATTGAGCTTAACGATGAGACAGTTCTATGGAATCTGAAACTGAAATCTGAACAAAAATGAACCATCACAATTCCTGCGAGTTGGACTTTAGATCCTAATCCTGAATTTAGATCCTAATCCTGAATTTAGATCCTGAATTTAGATCCTAATCCTGAATTTAGATCCTGAATTTAGATCCTAATCCTGAATTTAGATCCTAATCCTGAAGTTTTAGATCCTAATCCTGAAGTTTTAGATCCTAACCATGAATTTTAATTGCTAATCCCAAATTGTTTTCTTAATTGTGAATTTTGTTTCTAATACTGAAGTTTAGATACTAATCCTGACCCAAACTGGACCTTTATCGTCTCTTTGTGTGAGTTCATCACTGCTCCAAACATCTTGCATCAGAAAACATTAACAACGTAAAGGTGATAACACTTCATGCTTGATTCCTGACTAGGGTTAGGCCTATTTACATGAGGAGGGCGGCTAATGTTGAATTAAATAAAACTTTGGCCAGTCAGCATAGTCCAGCTCTTTTGCAATCAAAGTTAAAAACATAGTTTGGAAAACCTTTCATACAAATAAAATGTTGTGTCATTTTTTGGGGTCTTTTTAAGCGTCAGTATGCTTTAAACCAGGTGCTAGTTGATGATTGGTTGTTTAAAGACATTGGACCAATTTATCTGATAAACTGGAACCTGGATTAATGACTTATGGGTTGTTACTTGTAGTCTTCCCTTTATGTCATTCTTTGAGATTGAATGACTGTGCTAAGGCTGTCTCTAATCAAAATGTCCCTTTCCGTGGAATTTATCTAATGATTATGTGTTTACTGAATGGACAGGAGAAAATAACGTCCCGACGACTAGAATACAAGAAAAACAAATCAGTAGTGAACTGATCGACGAGTGTTTTCATTAAGTACCATGAACACTGAGAATGGTGAGAAACAATGTGCGACTGAATAAAGTCAGACTTTTTCAACAATACTCTACTGTTGCCATGCATAGATGTTAGGGCGGGACAGAGGAGCCCTGCTGAGCTGTGGGTGGAGGCTGTGGGTGGAGCACTGATCTACAGTCCCTTTCTAAATTGCTCACCCTAACCCTAACCCTAAAAACCATGTGACTTTTTCCATGTTGTGCCACTGGTTCCCATTACCAAACACCATGACTGCTGTTGGCTAAGGGCATTATTGTGGCATGGTAACGAGGTTGAACCCTTAGGGATTAACATATGTAGTGTGGACCACCATTTTAATCAGCTGAAAGACGGACATAGCTTTAAAGATGGCCGATGTAGGCGCTGGGTTCACAAGCCTATGTTTTGTCAGTTTGCACTGTGTTACATTAGCGATTATAAACTAAAAGGATGGAGTTCTCCGAGGTGGATTAGCTACGTCTAGCAAGTTTAAACTCTCTGAAAGTAGTTTTGAGAATCATCATGGAAATCTATACACTATCTAAAACACTACACCGTGCTGATTTGACAATTTATGTGTGGAAACTATATCTTTCTTGGGACAGCATTCTTCAAATGCACCCAGAAATGTGCAGAACAGGCATGTGGGACAGAAATTCTGAGGCCTGCGTTATTATTACTGAAGCTCTTTAAAGGAAAACCTCAATTGAGGAACTTCATCAACGGATCCGTGCCTCCTGTAGGGTGGAGCAGGGTGGAGGAGCTCTGGAGTCAGCGTTTCTGTCACCGTTTACATCTTTCCCATTATTCCAGTACATTGTAACGATTATAGAAATCTTCCTCTTCTTTCAGAGTGTGCAGATTTTAGCTCTAGCAGGAAGTGAAAAATGATGTACCACCAAATGTTTTTATATTATTTGATCGTATATTTTCAGGTCAGTTTATGTAAGCCTGACATATATTTAAGAGTCATGAGTTTATTCATTTTTAGTGTTACCGGAAAGAACAGTTTGTAAAAACAAGGGTGACTTATTAGCTTTTTCCTCACATCTCCATGCTTTTTTGACAGGAACAGGAAGGGGTTGAATTGGCTTAAGTTGTTAAATAATAATACATCATAGAACACAATGTGATTTAAAAAAAAAAATAGTTTGACAATTCCGATAATACGTAGTCCTGACAAACTGTGTCAAAGCCTTGTAGGCTACATGTTTCCTTCGAAGAGCCCACAGGAGTGTTTCGGTGTTGTGTGTGGTGTGTATGTGTATGTATGTGTGTGTGTGTGTGTAATGAGATCAAACGTCACTGTGTCCACTGCCTCTTTTCTATTCAAATAGTCATAGGAGGTAACCGACAGTAGCTCACTTTCCGTGTTACCGGGCAGATTAGGAGTTCATATTGCACCGCGCTGACACTGATGTACAAATAAAACAAAGTGTGTGGTTGACAAAGGAGATTCAGAGTTGAGGATTATTGCCTATTACACAATTTTCCTTGTCACTGTGTAAACAAATTAAAACGCAATGCTGCTGAAAACACAGTTCGTACTAAAATAACTGACATTAAACAGCTACATAAAAAGAGACGCGCACGAAAACAAACAAAAAAAGCTCGGAGCTATTTACACACGTACATTTCCCCCTAGTGTTTTGCGATCTTCTCGTTCATAAGTGTTTGAAAAGAAGATTTTTGGAAAGTGTAGCGCTATCTAGCTGTACAGGATAAATACTTTCAGGCAACAGGGTATATGGATGATTGTATATTAGACGATCGTTTGGAGGCCCGTCGTGATGCGGCTCGCGTGGTGATATGGACGGCTCGCCTCCATAATTAGTACCTGTTCTTTGTCTTTCACTTTACAAATTGTACACATTGAAAAACCCTGACAAAGGCACACCATGGAGAAAAACATCAACATCTAAATCAGCACTAAGGACTAGTTATACATAATCTGTCTATGTAAAATATGTACAGGACTGGGAGAGGTGGGCCCAGGTGTCCGAGCAGGCCCCCCCCCCTCCACTGTTGCTGTCATTTGGTCCCTCTCACTGACACAGGAGTGTTTAGTCAAAAGGAAGGCCAACTTTAGCATAAAGACAGAGTTTCACTTCCTGTTTCCTCCCTGTCCAAACTGAACCTGCTTTCCCATCAGGCTCAGGGGCATTTTGCCCCCAATAGTTTCACAAGAGTGAACTCGACCCGACTCTAACCTGCTGCTGAATATCTGTGAAGACAACATCCACTGCAGAGAACAGGAACTACTCCAACGAAAGATTCTCCTCCACCGTGCGCTGTCACAAATGAAATAAATCTCAAGCAGCACTAAATGTGTTAATATTCCTCCTCGATGCCCAACTGAAAAGTTCTCACGCCAGGGGAAACAACCGTTAAGAAGGAGGAGGAAATAAACAGAGTAAGAGATGGAGTGCAGCGTGAGCCCCCGGCGGGCTGGAGGAGGAGGAGGAGCAGGAGGAGGAGGAGGAGGAGGAGGAGGAGGAGGGTTCTCCGATCACACGATCTTCTTGATGCTCGGCCTCTTGAAGCTGCCCGCGCTGCGCTGCTTCTGCACCTGACTGGCCGATCCGTGGCGAGTTCGCCCCCCGCTGGAGAGGGCGGAGCTGGGGGACAGCTGGACGTTCTCCTTATCCACACCTGGAGGGGCACAGGGGGGTGGGGGTTAGGACCGAAACAAACAGTGTGGATCATGTGTTTTTGTAAAGCCGTTTCTGTATATTAATATAGAAACTGAACTATGTTAGTAATAATGAATGACAACAGGAACCCCAAACTAGGATTTATTAGGATTTTTCTTAATAAATTAATATTTTTGAGGATAATCTCAACATACTAACCAGAGGTCGCGTTAACCGAATATTTTCGTTTTTTTTTAAACAATGACGGAAAATCTGAAAGCAGTCCGTCATTTTGACAGTTTAGAACAAACTCAGAACAGTGCCAAAGTTTCCCCGCAGCGAGGCTCCGGTGTTATGCATGCCCGCCAAAAAGGAAATGATACCGTTTCCAAACCTAACTTTGCCGTACAAATCATTGAAATGTCTGGGAGTTCTTGCTTTACGCTGTGCGCGCTCCCGCGAGGTGCAGTGGGCATGCATAACACGGCGCTAACAGTTCACGAGCGTGCGTTCCCCCCCCCCCTCTCTCCGTTGACAGTTCACGAGCGTGCTCTCTCTCTCTCTCTCTCTCTCTCCCAGAGAGATATATAGAACAAATATATAGTTCTAGCCCTGAAGATTTAGATGTGACCTTGATAAGACTATCTGAAAGGTCAAAGGGTTAATGGACGGAGAACGTGAGAGCCTGAGTGTGTTTGAGAGTCAGCGTTTGTGTGTGTGTGTGTGTGTGTGTGTGTGTGTGTGTGCGTGCGTGCGTGTGTTACCTGGGGAGTGCTGCGAGGTGGCCAGGGAGGTCATGGAGTTGGACAGGTTGAGGTTGGCAGTGATGCTGAGCTGGCTCTGGCTGGTGGGGGGGTAGGGGGAGGTGGGCGTCCTCAGCTGCTCCTCCCCCCGCTCCTCGTCCGCCGCCGGCAGGTAGCTGTCAATCAACGCCTCCAGGAACTTGACGATCAGCTCGGCGTAGTCTGGTATCTGTGTTTGCTGCGGGGGGGGGGGGGGGGGGGGGACGGGACGGGACGGGACTCTGTTAGACTGATGATTGTAATGCCTGGGAACAGAGTGACAACATACACACATAGGCTGGGATACAAATAATACCAATATATAATTAATTATATAATTTATTGGATTATAAATACTGATTACATTAATGGGATAAAATTCTCGCTAGAATTAAGTGTGTCATACATGTTTTAAATATACCTAGTAAAGGTGCACCATTTCGAAAAAGTACCGTAGTCCGATTATTATGAATGATATTGCATTTGCGATATGCTTAGAGAAATATACAATTTTTGAAACATAATTTAAAATGATAATTGAATCACATAATAAAATGATCATATCGTGATTTTTTTAGGAGGATCTGCACAAAACAAAGATTTTTTATGAAGACTGTAGAATATAGGGATTTCTCGGCAGCTCTACAACACTTCATTCAGATATTTAAACACATTTTACCTTAAGCAGATATTGCACTTAATGCGATTTGGATATTGTATTAGTTAATTTTTTGATTTGGAAATATTTACATTAATTTTGGAGCCCTAATATATCTACACTGTATTTTAATTCTGTTAATTTACATTTTATATGTATTTCACATTTTTGAGCTACTACTGGTTTCAGTATTAACCGAAAACTCAGCTTTCAACGTTGTTCATCCTCTCTGTGTGTGTGTGTGTGTGTGGTGTATATCACCCTAACAATTGGCAGGGTGGTTGCGCTACAGTAATTGCTTAGTAAGCTGAATTTCTCCTGCGTGGCAGCCAAGGGCGCCTCAGGGAAAATAATAAATAAATGACAGAAGCAAAATAATCGTTCACACCTTAGAGAAGGGTCCGGCAAACCTCCAGAGTCCATTAAAGCCGAAGCCTGTGAAATGAAAGGGGGGAGAGAAGGGGGAGGAGGGGAGGCAGGGTGAGCACACTTACTTAAAAAGACACACTGATATCCACCTACATGAACTGTCTTTGGTAACTGAAAAGACTCTTCCAGCATTTCAATACACTGTCCTCTTTCCAATAAAGGCACAAATAACGAAAGTAAATGAATGGCCTGTGCAGAATGTGAAAATGTCAGCATGTATTACTCTGTAGGTAGGAGGGCTGGTACTGGGGGGGCGACTCCTCGTGGTAGACCACGCTCTGGACGATGCCGTGGACCGGGTTCAGGAGGTTGGTGTCCTGGCACATGGACAGCACCGTGTTGATCTTAGAGTCCAGCAGGTTGTGGCTGAGGAGGAGACGTGCACACAGACACGTTAATGTGACGTCTCTATGAACGCTGCTCTATATATATTTATATATATTTATATATATATAAATATATATATATATTTATATATATTTATATATATATAAATATATATATATATATTTATATATATATTTATATATATATAATATATATATATATATATTTATATATATATATATGCATGAGCACGGGTTAGCTGCTTGGACACAATTAGACCTATAAATATATATATATATATATATATATATATATATATAAATATATATATATATATATATATATATATATATATATGCATGAGCACGGGTTAGCTGCTTGGACACAATTAGACCTATAAATATATATATATATATATATATTTATATATTTATATATATATATATATATATGCATGAGCACGGGTTAGCTGCTTGGACACAATTAGACCTATACATATTCTAACGGCATTCTCATGGCATGAGTCATGACCCCACCATATCTTTCTGAGCTGCTACATATAATTCTCCCGCCCTCTCAGGTCAGCTGATCAACTGCTCCTGAATGTGCCCAGAACCAAGTCAAAGCTCAGAGGGGGCCGTTGCTTCTCTGTTGCAGCTCCCACACTGTGGAACGATCTGCCCCTGCACATCAGACAGGCCGCCACACTGCCTGCTTTTAAATCGCTTCTTAAAACCCACCTCTTCTCCTTAGCGTATTAACATCTTTTAGAGCGTTGCTTTTATTGCTTTTTAATTGTCTATTGTTTTTACTTGTACTTGTTTTATGGTGTGTGAGCTGTGCTGTGTTATTTTTTGTATGTTTTGTTTTGTTTATTTGCCTGTACAGCACTTTGGTCTGGAGGTTTAAAGTGCTCTATAAATAAAGCTGTATTGTAACAGCACAAGTATGTTTAGATTTTGACAGCGTGGTCTACCAGTAGTTATTCTTATGTCTCATGTATATTTCTTACATCTGGAGAGTCAATGTTTCTATCAGTCAACACATGAGCAGCAGCTCTTATGCATTTACTCACAACCCCTTTTAGTACACACTTTCTGAATTTGTTGTTTGATCTGTTCACGGACCAGAACCAAACAGTTGAATCCCTAAAAAATAGGTAGTTGCGGACCGGTTCAAACTCAATCATGGTCCAGTTCACTTTTAGTGTTAAAACATTTGTTGGAAAGTAAGGAAATATGGACCTATTACAGAACGTTACAACAGGCCAGGAGCTTCTCAAGTGGCAGCAAAGGTTTCTGGTTGTTAGCTCACTAAGACCTGAGTAAAGTAAATGTTGCTTCTAAACAGCTGGGTAGAATAAATGGGGTGAGCCCAGCTTGAAAATGTTACTTTCAGAGAGGATACAAGAGGACTGGAGAGCCCGTCTACGAACCGATAAATGTTGGGTAGATAACCACAGACACAGCTTCCGTAATTGAGGACGACAGGATGTAGTTATGTCATGTATATTTGTTAAGACTTGTCTAACATGACAAACCAGTCTAAAGTGGTCCAAACCTGATCCAGACTGAAGTGGACGAGTAAAGACTCGCGGAACGAGAGCACCAACAGGGGCAGCAGCATGACCAGAACTCATACAGAGTCCACTGAGGTCCTGATCAGACTAAAGATGGGTTTGACTTAACTCACATCCCTGGTTTGGTTTCAGTTCCTAAGAACCTGGGACCACCTCTACATTAAACTCTAAAAAGAACCCCCCCAAAAGAAATCTAACTCCGATCGTGAGAGTACAACCTAACCTAGGGAAATGTGTTTTGTTGGCTACTTACACGACTGGAAACATCTTTGGGAAGACGACGCTAGCTTCGGCCAAGTACTCGTAGAGAATTCGCTGGTCAAAGTCATCAGTGGTGTATTTGACCTGGGTGGCCTTGGAGATCAGAGCAAACAGTCAGTGATCGACACGTGAAAAGAATTTAAAACACAATCACTGTCCTCTATGTGTCCTCACCAGCACAGTGAGCAGCAGAGCCTGGATCTTTGGGTCGGTCAGCACCTCTTCATCCAGCAGGACGTTGGACTCTGATACAGACACCTTGCGAAGGTGAGAGTTTGCAATTCTTTGCGTCTCTGTAAAAATAACATGGATTTAGAATTTCTTCTCACAGAAACTGTACCGTATCAAAGGAAAAAGGGAATGCTGCACTCTCACCTATCTCGTAGTCGTTCTCTGCTACACGCCTCATCTTGGGAGGGGTGGTCATACCCGACTCCATCTCTGGTCTCTTTGGTGCTTTAGAGTCTGATATGAGATGATCGAAGCTCTTCCTGGTGCCTGGTAGACAATCAGTCAAAGGTACATTTACAATCTGGATTTTAGGTTTTATTGATGGACACTTCTCTTTAGGAAAGATCAACATGAACAACACGAGTCATACCCAGGAGCTTCTTTGTGTTGGCCTGCGAGGGCTGGCCCATGTCCAGGCTCATGGACTTGCGAGTTCGGGGGCTGATCTGTCCCACTGTAGGGTAGTGATGGGCTGAGAGGTAGCGCTCTGAGACCTGGGGGGACGTCCACGGCTGAGTCTCACGCAGAGTTCTGAGGAGAATGGACCAAAAGTCAGGGAACAGAACGCAACCTGACAACTTATTAAAGGGGACGTATTAGGGGGCTCATTTCAGGCTCATAAATCAGGATTTTTAAAAGAACATGTTTATATGCTTTAAGGTTTCTTTATTCTGTCTGTGAATATACCTGTATTCACTTCCTGTCTCTGTAAGCCCCAAGAAAGCCCAGTCAGATCTGATCCGATTGACTTAATATTTTTTATTTTAAAGTAGGGCTGTCAGTCGATACACAACAACCTCTGAACAATGACAAATATTCTCCTGAATATTCTCAACACAACAACCTCTGAACAATGACAAATATTCTCCTGAATATTTTCAATACAACAACCTGGAACCTCTCTCTCTCTCTTACACTCTCTCCCAACCCTGTGTACTTCTTTGCACTGAGCCAGTTGTTCAAACAGACAAGCCTGTTTACATTTGTCGGCGAAATGCCGCTCCTCTGTCTTCATAACAGTCAAAGCATGAGACTGAAGTTCCCACTGGGTCAAAATAATGCGCTGTGATGTGCAGTCGACACGTTGGATGCGATCCGAATGATCTCACACAGTCCCTCGTCCTCCACAATGTTAATTGTCCTGCAAGCTGTAGCCACCGCCACCCATTTAGCTATCGCTGTTGAAAGCTTGCTGCTCGTAGACGCCGTATCCAGGCGTCTCCCCGGCAAACTTTCAAGCGTGGTCTGCCGCAAGCGAGCGGCAGGAGCGGGGCTGTCAGCATCAGCTGGGTGCTTGGCTTGCTGTTTAAAAACACCTTTTTTGGTATCCATATCTCTCGCTAGAATCTCCCACCATCCAACTAAAAACAACGTCAAGCCTTTGGGCTCTGAAACTACGGGGCGGGCCGAGGACAAATACACATGCGTTAATCGCACGGTAAAATAATTAGTGGCGTTAAAAAAAAATTGACTTGACAGCCCTATTTTAAAGTTTTAAGGTTGGTAGACACTTGTGCATGTTATTCACAAGCACTGAAAATGTAGTTATTAAACGATATGTCCCCTGTCAAAAATGAAATATTGACTCAAATGGATAAAAAAAACAACTATACCCACTGGAAGACTTTAGAAAAAAAATTAGGAAAGGGTTAAACTTAGGGTTATCTGCATTTTAATTGAGTTTGTTTCATAGTGTGCCTGTTGGGCTGCATTTTGTCAGACAAATTGTCCTCTGTTCTGCTCACCTGCAGCTGGGATCATTGATGTGACTTGTGTATGTTTCCATGGGGACCGGGTCCATGGAGAGGTCAGAAATCAGGAGGGACTTCCTGTGTTTGAGGCTGCAGCGACTCCGGACCTCCTCAGATACAGTGAGCAGGGCTGCAGACAACCAGGAGAGATGATGGGGCTCAACCAGCAACCAAAGCCAAAATGTTGTTCTATAGTTAACTTTTGATCATATTTCTTCCATGACATAATATTGGTGCTATGGGCATGAGCAGGATAGTGTTGGAAGTTGTGTAAATGTCTCCTAGTGTGTTACGTACCAGCCAGATAGGCCACACTCTGAGTGTTAACCTCAAACTTGTCACATTTCAGATGTTTGCTGATCAGAGCGAGAAGTGTGTGCAGGATTCTCACAGTCCTTGCTACTGTGGTGGCGGAAGGGTGTCTGTAGCCTAGAGACACAAGAAAGACACAAACAGGCCGTCATTAACAAAACACTGATCCAAACCTCTGGAAGATACCATTTCATTAAAACAAAGCTGATGTCTATCAGCAGAGGTTTTCTCTTTACCTTTGAGTAGGTGGCCCACCAGTGCAAAGTTGAAGTTTGCACTGAAGTTGAGGCCCACAAAGTGATCCATCTGCTTACAGTGCCATTCTAAAGGACGCCGGATCTCCATGAACACTTCCTCTGGACTCTGGATGGGCCAATAAGACGAGAGGAGAATGAGGAAGCTCTGTTTGGTAATGTCAAAAAATCTCATTCCATCATCCACTCATTGTCAAGATACATTAAGAGACGTATCTTCAGGTACTTAATCAGTAAAAATAAATCATTCAGTTCTCACCACATTTTCACCTCAGCAGTTTTTCATGTTTTTTCTAGTTGGTGTTTACATCCTACCTCAGGCCTAAGCTCACAACATTTGATGGACCTAATATAAAAAGCATGCAGTCAAGACTGTCAAGAGATGCAGTTACACTAATCAGTGTTTTTGAGGCAGCAGCTGCAGACTGGATGAGCTTCCTGACACTGTGACCTCTGACATCAGTTTGTGTGACGATATGTGTGTGCCGACTTACACATACTTCACATTATGGCTGTCAAAAATTTAAATAAACAAACATATTCCAATGTTTGCTTCTTTCTTTTCCATTTCAGATTTTCAAGTTGCTCAATTTTAAAATGGAATAAAATAAAATAAAAATATTGATCTATACATTATAAAGTTAAAGTAAAATGTAAAAATAAATGTAAAAGAAAATAGAAGAAAAAATGAACAAACAAAAGAACTTAAAGTAAAAATGTCCACATAGTGTTAAAATATGTAACATGTATATTGCAACACATCCAGCTGTGTATTGGTATTATAGTATGATAACCGTATATGTATTAGGGAGGCGTGTGGCGCAGTGGACTAGTGCGTTGGTGTTGGGATCAGGGGAGCACAGGTTCAAACCCCACTGCAGTCAGCATGTCGTTGTGTCCCTGGGCAAGACACTTCACCCCAAATTGCTCCTGTGGGGATTGCCCACAGTATTGAGTATGTAAGTCGCTTTGGATAAAAGCGTCTAACAAGTGACATGTAATGTAATATTAGCTTTTAGTTTACACACATTCAGACTGTGTGAGAAGAGGAGATCCTGTGTGTGTGTGTGTGTGTGTGTGTGTGTGTGTGTGTGTGTGTGTGTTACCTTGTCATTGAAGATGCGCATGGTGTCCAGAGTGTGGAGGTTCTGCTCCATCAGGGCAGTGCCAGCAGAGTACAGGTTGACTTCATCCAGCTGCAGCACAGCTACTGCCACCCAGAACAGAGCTTTGTGCATGGGAGACTCCTACAAACACACACAGGGGGTGTTGATTATTGATGTCTTGATATTGAATTTAGCCTAGCATGCTACACTTAAGATAGCTGAAACCTTTGTTCCACCTTACAGTGAATAATGAATGTGACATCTTCTTCTCTTCTAAGGCAGGGTGGGGTCATACAAACTAACCACGAACTCTGATGAAATGTTACAGAGGTGAAAACTTAAAAAGGAAACTGCTAAACATAGAGTCTGTGCTTCCTGTGGTGTCTTATTCGCTTTCATTTTCAAACTTTCATTAGTATTGAAAGAGAGTGGGGGCTCTGTACTGTGGCTGTAGGGGGGGGGGGGTATGCTGGGTCGTACCTTGCTGAGGAGAGGCTGCAGCTTGGTCAGAGCGATGACTGTGGCTTCTATTAATACTTGGCTGTTGTAATTGTCCGGCCCCTTCAGACAGCTCTCCAGACCCTGTGACGACGAGAGAATTTAAAGAAAAGAGGAGAGCGACGTAGAAAGTCATTAAAAAAAAAGTAATTTTGGTATTATTTCGTGATGATATCTATCTGCTAATACAAACTATTCCATCATATCTTTACTTTTGGTATCTTACCTGTTTTTCCTCACAATAACTTCAATGTAAATGTACTCGATTTGTATTGTTAAGTAATGTTTGGGGCTCAATGTTTTTGGAGCCGGCCGAGCAAATAGTTGGTTCAGCAACAGTAAAGACACAACATTTTTTTTTCCCGAATAAGCCCTAGAAAACCTTGGTTGAAAAGGGTTTATGAGTGGATTTGCGCTCTCACCCGGTCGATGCTGAGCAGAGGGCTGGCCTTGCAGAGGATCCGGATGATCTGCTTGATCTGGCCGTGGCTCACCCTCTTACTGATGCAGCCGAACACCACCAGCGCTCTGGGCTGGAGGGAGGGGTTGTACTGGAATGCGAACCTGGAATACAAAAACAGGCATTTGTTGAACGCTGCACGACAGGCTTATTAGCATTGATGAAATCAAATGGAGGCGGTGCATACTTCTGTGCAAGCTCTGTCCACTGGTCTAACCACTTGCAGGCTGGGATGTCCCTCATACAAGCCTAGGACACAAACATAGAGGAAAAAGACTGAAAGACACTGAGAGATTAAGCAACACTTTGACTATATTATGAATCTGAATAAACAGTTTGCAAAATACTTTCTTGGATCTTTTAGCATTTCATTCATGGAATAAATGCATTTGTGGTACAGTGGAGTGACAAACTACTGACCTCCATGATCTCCAGTAGGGCCTCTGTGACGGTCTCCAGGGAGGACAGGGCGAACGTCTCCCTCTCGTAGGAGCCTGGAGAGAAGGACCGGTCTCTGTAGCTGGAGCGGAAGGCAATGACGGCGGCGGACTTCACTTTGCTGATGCCGAACAGCAGGTAGAACTTGGGCAGGGAGAACTCGGTCAGGCTCAGCCTCAAAACCTGCTTTGTCTCCTCTGAAATCACAGAACACAACAACATAAGAGATTAGTTCTGCCTCAAGAAGTCCTAGCTTTTACTTCGCTCTCTGACACACTGTTCCCATGCACTGCAAGATTGTTTAACAAATCGTTTGTTTTTTTCAATGTTTGTCTTAAGTGTAAGTCTTTGTATTGTATCATCTTATAACTGATACACAAAAAGACATATTGAACATAAAGAAAAGGTTAATTGCTAGTAAATCAAACTTTACGATGCCATTATAATTCAAAATGTTAACTTATTATTAAAAGTAAAGTTTACTACCCATGTAAAAGTAGTTAAGAATTTGTTAAGGATAAACAAATTATTTAAAATGAAATCAGACACAACATAGATTTTCGTGAAACTCTGTATACGGTTAATAATTGGTTTGTAAAATCAATAAGAATTACGATTTACTAGTCTTTGTCATCATAATGTCATAATGATAAGAATATAAATAGTTTGAATGTATGCATCAATAAGCTGTTAATAAAAACTTTACGGATGTTTCAGAATGTAACTGTTATTGTGCCATAAGATCGGATCTTTATTTTTCTCCTCTCCTCTGCACTGCTGTTGTATCGCTGTGAATACCCGGCTGTGGGACGGATAAATGCTTTCTGATTCTGATTTATTATTGACGATTAGCGTAAAGCGTTATCCTTACTGCAACCTCAGGCTGCCGGACAAATCACTGAGCTAGTCCTCACCGCTGAAGTTGAGCTGCGAGCAGGTGCAGAGGGAGTGGATGATGTTGATGACCAAACCGTGGGTGGAGGCCCTCAGAGAGAGCGGCCCCGTGGCTACCAGCAGGGTCACCACGTGGAACAGGTAGGGCAGGTGGGCCGCCACATCCAGAGAGTTGTTGAAGGACAGCATGAGCATGTAGCGGGCCAGGATGGCGATGTCGTCCCACATCAGGTGCTGCTCCAGAGTGGGCGTCGGCGACAGGCACGTCTTGTCGATGATCTTACACATCCGACCAATCACCTGCCACGAAGAATAATTCCAACATTTGAACAATGCAGACAAACTTTCCATTTCAATTTCATAATAACAATGGCTGATGGGAAAAAGAGACATTACTCGCCCTAGTGGTTCCTTTATTTCAGGGGTCTTTGATTATTTTCAGTTTAAGAACACCTCAATTTAAAGAAAGACAGAGCAGGGACCCCCTTGCTATAAATGTCTAAAACTGATGAATATTGAACTTAAACATAACGTGTAGTGCCATGAATTAGCATACATTTTTATGGTGCATAAAATACTAAGCTCTTAAAATAATGATACACAACCATAACCCCTAGTTAGCTAGACATACATACGACATAAAACTGCTATTTGTCGATTGGCCGACGCTGCTAGGGATAGATGACTGATGCTAAGGATGCTCTGATCAAGGGACCAGATGTAGTCATATCAATCCACAGAAATGGTCCGGTTAATTTAACATCGACAAAACACATGTATTTTCCGCCATCAGAAAACACAGTGGAACACTTTTTGAATATTATATTTTATATTTTTGTTGAGCACAAGACTATGGATTCATTACGGCTAAGCTTTCCTCAGTAAAGAAAATAAAAACACGATCACTTTTAATCAACAAAATCATGTTTTAATTAATATATTGTGTCAAATATGGATTTGTGTAGTAAGTAATCGTGTAATAAGTGTGATTCATAACCTAATCACCCTGTTAGGTTTCCTTTCGCTACAATGCAAACTTGAACTTGAATTTATTGATCAATGTACTACACTCAAAGCTAGGTAAGCCCACGGTTTACACTGTGCATGTATTTCTAGATATGGAGCTGATGCATATGACAATATGGCTTTGGTTGTAACTAATTACGACATGGCATATATTCAACTCTTGGGTGACACAGAGTTCAAGAACAGCAGACAAGGCCTCATTGTGCTCAGTACGCTGTCCTGCCATGACATCAGACAGTAATCGTTAGTATCACACCAGCATAAAAAAATGATGTATAATCCCTCAACGATCTACAATTTTCAATGTTGAAGTTCTTAAATTCAGCAACAAATCTTTGGTAAAACAACTCAAAAACACTAAGGAGAACTGCACTTTCACTTCAACACCGAGTGGCTTTTCTTCGTCATAACTCCTCACAATGGCCGCTATTCAGTGCAGGGCTGGAGTCTGCCATAATAGGAGCCGGGGCCTGCCTTTGCTATTGTGTCTGCTGCTGTATGTTGTTGTTTGGATCTAGAGCCCACAGCTGATGGATATTGAGTAAATGAGTTTGAATACTCCAAGTCAGGAGGGATTCACAGCATTGGATTCATTTCTTGCCTTAGTAAGTAAGTATTCTTTACATTGAATGCTGATTTCTAGCAACAGCGTCAACAGAAACTAAACCTCTAATAAGTGTTGAATTCATTCATCTTTGCATTCGGATATGATTTGTACAACCATGTCATGCACCAGTTTTGTAACCTTTTTTGTTATTCAAGAAGTGTTATTCAAAGTAATGTGACATCACAAAACATTTATTGTTACTAGTATGCTGTCTAAAATGTTGTGATGAACAATAATAGAGCAGATGAGAATAGTGGTATGTGTATGCATTGTTGGATGTTAAACTTAGACCCTGCAAGGTTATCTGAAGATTTGTATAGTTTTTAAATGGAGCATTCACATGCACTCTTAGATAAAAACAGGGGAAAAACATTTACTGTTATTAACTTAAGCTGCAGTGAGTGTCTTGCAAAAAGTCAAAGAAGATGTCACATACACTTTGGTTCCACTGTGCAATGCTTCTTTGCTATAGGAGTCCCATCCAGTTTAATATTGTAACCGTCACTTTTCTTCACTTTAACAATAATATCAGTTAGTGTTTGGTTTTGTCGCTCCAAAAGTACATTGTTCCATGGACTATATGCAGCGGTTGTCTATTTTTCCAATTTCTTTATGAAGCAACATCAGGATATTGTGTTACTCCCCTTAAAGCTTTTTGTGGGTGTTTAATCTTCACACTGGCTTTCTTTATCTTCATTACCTTGTATTTTGGAGTAACATAACCTGGATCAGATTTCTTGCCTAAGTTTTCCATAATTATCACAAAGTTAAGGCCAGAGCTTGCTAGGTGAGATTTTACAGGTTGGTCGAACAGAATTGCTCATTATGAGCATCAGTCATTTTCTGTATCCACTGTTTACTGTGCTCTTTTCTTTAACGTTCAGTGAAATTTGTGAATGTTGGCTGGGATAGTTTTAATATCAAAGTCTGGCCAACTTTATCGTAAAAAACGAAATACTTCTGATTGGTGTCACACCTCCACTTTAGTGTTGAAACCTGGAGCACCCCAAGGCTCTGTGCTCAGCACCCCTGTTCCCACAGTACACCCACGAATGCAAGAAAAATCCATGACCAGAACAATCTTTGTTCTTTTTACAAACAAGGATGAGACTTCGCAGCCACAGTCACCCTACAAACACACTTCCCTGATCAGTTGTCTAAAAACCAAGCATGACCATGAAGATTGATCAGATTTTAGTAGAGGTTGACAATAACATGAAGTGCTTTTCGAGGTATTGTTGCCTAAAGGCCCGGACACACCAATCTGACAACAAAGAACTGACACAGTCGGACCCCGACTGTTGCGTCGCCTCGCGTCTCTGCGTTTTGGCCATGTGTCGCACTGGAACACACCGCAAAGACTTCAGCCGATGGCCAAGAAGCACGTACGAATTGCGCATGCGTGAGTGGCAATAACTCTCCTTACCAGCAGGCGGCGGTAGTGTGTATTCGTCATTCAAAAGAGGCAACAACCGGAAGACAGACTGCGTGATAACCGAGAGAAGAAGAACAGACTGCGTGATATAAACAAACAACAAATAGCGTGTGCGTTCCATTTTCACTCTACAACGAGAAGCTCATGGGGCTTTCCCGAACCTGTGTCGAGAGTTAAATGAAATCTCAGATTTGCCTTCTTAATAGTTTGTTTGGCTCCCTCACTTCCGTTTCGCTTCTCATGCACTGATTCGCTAGCTGAACAGCCAATCAGAGTGATTTCTTTTGCAGACTGCCTTTGGCCGAAAAGGCGTCGGCCCGGCTGAAAAGACCCGGCGGTGCGGGACACACCAATCTGAGTAGGGCGTGTCGACGCTCATCGTCGGCCTGACGCCCACCGATGCCGATAATCGGCCTGGTGTGTCCGTGCCTTAAGAGGATGTTAAGGATCTTTAGACTTCAGTAAACAAATTCTATCTATGTGCTGGCCACAGGTAACTTTGCAGACAATATTACAGAAAGTGTTAGCTCACCTTGCTTGAGACCAATTTGACATTTCCTGAAGCGAGGGCCACTGCAGTATCAGCCATGACCTCTGCTTTGATGGAGCCTAGGCCTCCTGTGGCACTTGTTTTAATAAAGCTGTCCAACACCACATCCAGCAGGTCGGTTATCTAGAGACACAGTGAGAAGGTTAAATGCCAGGTCCTCGATACATTTTTCCTTATTAGACTGTAAGGGTTAGGGACCCACCTGGCCCAGGCTGCCCCAGATTTTAGCCTGGATAGAGGGATACATCTGTTTCTCATTGATCGTCATGGTGATGAGTTTGTCCAAAATGGCGGTGACGCGCTGGCGCTTGGCGTCGTCGTTGTGCTTACAGAAACGGACGAGGTTGAGCAGCCAGGGTGTCATGTACTCCAGGCAGAGATGCTTCAGCTCAATACCTGCAACAGGACAACACTTATCAATACACTTTATTATTAACACATGGTACCCACTTTTCATGAAAAAATTAACTTTACTCCAAATGAGGATGAGGCCTTAGGGAACACAATCTTAAAAGTCTTAATGCAGAAATGCGTTTTTCGGCAATTGGATGGAAACACATTTATATTACCCCAAAGTGCATGGGATTAGCATAAAATGGGCATATCTTTAAAGGGGAGGCTGGTGGGTACTCATGGAACCCATTTCATTCAGAAATCTTAAGCCCATGCCAGTTTTTCCATTGCCAAAATGTTACCTAACCTTTGATATTTTTGAGTCTCCTAACCAGAGGTTACGCTAGACTTTTTCGCTGCCCGTATTTTGACGGACAGGATGGTCAAATTTCCGTCAAAATCCAGTATTGCCCGTCAGCCTTTACCCAACTCTGACGGGGGGGGGGGAGCACACTTGTGAACTGTCAACGGGGGGGCGCACGCTCGTGAACTGTTAGCGCCGTGTTATGCATGCCCACTGCACCTCGCGGGTGCGCGCACAGCGTGAAGCCAAAACTCAGACATTTCAATGATTTGTACGGCAAAGTTAGGTTTGGAAAAGGTATAATTTGGCGGGCATGCATAACACCGGAGCCTCGCTGCGGGGGAAACTTTGGCGCTGTTCCGAATTTGTTCTAATCTGTCAAAATGACGGACTGCTTTCAGATTTTTCCGTCATTGTTAAAAAATAGACGGAAAATATTCGGTTAGCGCGACCTCTGCTCCTAACCATTAAATGGTCGGTACAGATGGATTTTGAATTTTTCTAGTTTAATATGACACCAATATTTTTATGCTTGTATTGAAAAAGTAAAAGTTCAGAAACCCATATGATCTCAAGATTGTTTTGATAATAGTAAAACGGTTAAGAGTTATACGGTGACCGGCTGTATGTCCTCCAGTAGCTGCTTTAGGTGGACCTACTTGACTTGCTGAAGCCTGAGATGCACTCCTCCAGAAACTCCAGCGTTAGATGGGGCTCATTGGCAGCCAGAGTCTTGCTGATGGAGACAATGAAGAGGGTGTTGTTGGCCGGGATGCAGAGGCCTGAGGTCTCCAGCAGCTGGCCCTCTATCTTTAGGTTGAATGTGCAGGTCAAAGCACACAGTAGATTGTAAGCCGCAGACCTGGATGAACAACAAGTCAGAGGTGTTAAACCTTTTTAAGAGAAGTGCGAAACGCAGTATTTTTTTCTATAAAGCTGGTGAGGTAACTCCTCACAAAACTCTAGAATTACTCTGTATGGCTTGCAGTACTAACCTGAGACTGGGGTCTGAACTGCCAAGGTTCAGCAGGGCGATGTTAAGCAGAGTACCAGGAACATCTTTTGGTCGAATCTTTGTGTGCTGTGGGATGGAGTCAGGCTGTGACAGCTCCCATCGTGTCCTGATGTGGATGATGGACTGGACGATGGCATCGCATTCCTGGTGCATGAATGTGAGCGGCGTGCCCTGGTTGGCCATAGTGAGGGTGAACTGGCTCTCGTCCACCAGGCAAATCTCCTCAATCTCTGAGGCGTAGTAGACGTCGTTGAGGAAGACGGGCTGGCCGAGAACACGGGTCCGCTCGGCTGAGGTCACTTGAACTGCTGTCGAGCCAACCTGATCAGCAAGAAAACATATGTAGTTAAAGAAAACCCAATGCTCAAATTTCAACTGATTGTACAAACCAATTTTTTCAGTCTTACTGCTGGAAATATCCTCACCTTTATTGAGACCTTTGTGTCTTTATGGGCCAGCTTGAGGGCATTATGGAACACTTTAAGATCTTCCTCCAGGGTCAGCGTGGCCGCAGGCAGCTTCTGTTGGTCTGGTTCAATGTGCTCAGCCAGTTTAGCTGGAGAGTCGATGAACTGGAGCCGCTTGCTGCCCTTCAGGCCTGTCAATAGCCGCTCATGGTACTTTGTGTACTCCCTCACCCAGGTGTTGCAGTTGTACACATATACAGCTGCTACATTCTCATAGGCAAAGCCGGGAAAGACCACGAACCACTTGGACAGGAAGTCGGTCTTGAAACGATTGCTGGGTCCTACATGGGTCAAATCTACTACTATCTCGTAGGGTTTAGCGTAGTAGGGTTTGAGAGTGAGGAGGACATGGTAGATGAGCAGGTCCCCATTGATCTGGCCTGTTTTGAACCTAAAGAAAGGAGAATAAAAAAACCTCAGTCAAAACAGTTCAAGGTCAGGCATTTTGTAGTAAATTATGCATTTTTTTGGGGGGAATGGTTATATACACAAAAGCTTGCTTAAAATTGCTCTCACACAATAATTATACACCAATGAAACTTCATTTCAATTTTGTCTTTCGATTTTTGAAAGAGCTCTTTCACAGCATCTGTGAAAAGAACGAGGCACCAAAATAACCTGACCAGAAAAGACCCAGAGAGAGGGTCAGGAAGTGAGTTCAGAGCTTATCAAGAGTCTGTCAGCTGCTGCCGTCTCAAACCATCTCTCAACAAGACCTTCACATAAGACTACTCCAAGTAAGTATTTTCGATACAATATCATATTTTTAAAATGATTTAAAACAATTATTTCTTGTCTGAATTTTTTGCATTGACATTATGTAAGAAGTTGCTTTTTCATAACAAACAGTGATTCAGTCCCTTTGCATTCACATTAAAACAGTCAAGGCGCATATTGTGAATGTTGGGAAACATTTCTTCTTTTAATTTCCCAGCACAATGGAAGGCACCAAAACCTCTCTCTGGCTGTTTCTACTGCTCAGCCAGCTGCTGCTCTGCCCTACCGATGCAAACCAAGACCTTTCAACCACGCAGCCAAATTTGCACGCAACAGAAATTCAAGAAAGCAGCTTGACCACTGCTGTGGAGCCCAGCCTCGCTACCAATGGCCACACAAACCCACCTGAAATCGACATGAATGGCACCCGTGCCGACTGCCTGATCGACACAGAGATGGGTCTGATTGCTATAGGTTCAGCAGGGGGGCTGATTGTCTGCCTGCTAGTGGCTGTTGTGGTATTGGCATGCCAGGTCTACATCCTTCAGCGCCGACATTATGCCCCAAGCGGTGCGGGCTACTGGGATGTTGTCCAGTCGGAGGACGGAGGACTTGTTGGGCCTTGTGATTCCAGTGTCATGCTCGAGGAGATAAAAGAAGAGGGCAAGATGGAGGAAGAGAGGCAGGCAAGTGAAGAGGCTGGGGCAGAAAAAGTGGCTTTACTTCCTCAAGAGAATACCAGTCAGATGGAGAGCACCTGCTCCAGGTACTCCAGTCTGGAGGTTCCAAGGAATTTAGAGGACATGCCCCTTGTTGTGTGAGGAGGTAACCCCACGTTGGTAATCCCCAGGCCCACACTTCATTTAGACAAACAGCAACCAGTCAGTTCAGCTCAGTTTATTTCTCTAGTTTATTTCCCTCACATAACTTTACTTAAACCTCAGTAAAATGCAAGGCTTATAGAATACCAGGTTTATAGTACCCTTACTGGAAACGTTTTACTTTTAAATTACCATCAGGAAGATTACAATTCTGACAATACATTCAATATCAGTGTTGGGTAATTAGAAGTTTTACTCTAAAGTTTTAAAGACATTTGGTCAGTACGAAGTGATAGTAATGTGTATACATTTTGATGTATGAAGCTTCCATGGGAATCTTTTCAAAATGTCTATACCATTTTTAAAATGGTATATAAAAAGACTTTATAAGTCAAGTCAATTACATTTGAAGTATCTAGACCAGGGGTCTGCAACCTTTTTGACCAAAAGAGCCATTTTGCCCCCTTTTCCAACAATTTGTTTTGTCTGGAGCCGCAAAACATATTTGATAGCTTATAAAGTTGTATTTACTGTTATATCATAGACAAAAACTACAGTGTTTTTGCATTATTATTTATTACATTATAAAACTGTTACCTCTAATAAGAAACAAAGAACTCTTATAAGGAGAATTAAAAAAAATACACAGGCCTACTTTAAAATAAATCAACACAGCACTTGGGGAGTCCTCTGCACATTTGAAGAAAATTAATATAATTAAAATGGGCCCACTTTGAAATAAATAAAACATATAGCTGCACCCTAAAAAGAGTTGACTGATGGAATTATGACTGAAGATCGTCAGCTGTCTTCCTCTTCCGTGTTTTTCCTCCAATACGTAAAGGCTGCAGCACCTTTGACAACCTCTCGTCTCCACATATCAAACATACCGGTAAGCCAGCATCGTTTGCTGTGAAAGCAGATAACTCTAACCACGCAGAATTAAACCCTCTGTGTTCCTCCGATACTTTTCTTTTCTTTGATTTATCCATAGTTCGCTCATCGAGCCGGGGGTCAGGTTATTCGCCTGCAAGAAAAGGCGCTGGTGCGGGACCGTAGCAGGATATGACGCATATTTTAGTTGACTAATTAAAACCGTTTTGTATTTATGTGTCATAGTATCACCTCAAAATACAAGATACGAAACATTTTCAATCGCGCAACAACATTTAAATAGTCCTACAAATACTTTTATTTAATTTCCTTCTTATTTTTGTCTAAGCTCAAGGGAGCCAGAGCGGAGGGCTTAAAGAGCTGCATGCGGCTCGAGAGCCGCGGGTTGCCGACCCCTGATCTAGACCAACATGATTAAATTGTTTTAAGGGGTTTTAAAATTCTGTATACAAAGAAGTCATCTCGTTCAGCTAAGTATCAGACACAAGAAACGTTTTTTTTTTTTTAAACAGTAAGGTGTACTGTATATTATTAAGGATTATGAGTTTTGTATAACTTTTAAACATTTAACCTGATATGCTTCTTATTTTCTGTATAACAGTTTGATTTGTCTCTGTTTTAAATTAGTGGACACAATACATTTATGAAACAGACACGAAGGTAAAGCAACAACAAATAGATCAACCCAATTTAAAAGTATCAAAGAGATCCTATTCCTAGATTTGACGAGGTCAAATGATGATCAGAAAGTTGGGAACAATATATGTTAAAAGTCCTGGTTGTCTTCACAAATCTTTGTTGAACATTCCTCTGTGTGTTAAGCTGTTCATGCTCTTTTACCTGTGCTGCAGAGTTTCTAAAACTAATGTTCTTATGTAACATTTGTGCATAAGAAACAGAGCTTGTTCTATTTCAGGTTTTCAATAAATTGGTTTTTGCACACCACAATGTCTTAGGTTTCAAATCAATATTTGTGATTTAAGTCAATATGTCAATATTCATTTTATGTGTGTTTAAAAATAAGCTATGAGGCGTAATTGTAAGAAATGATGAGTAGGATAGTATATACTGAAGTAGTGAAGGTGTGGTAAGCAGAACAAATGTTATATATTATATAATGCACAGGTATTTTCATTATTGAAAAAAGATAGCGATTCATTAATAGTTTTGTGTAAATAACTAGATAAATGCAGTGTTAGATAGATTGACTCTATAATAGGCCTACATACAGATATACAATATAGAATAATATTTTCTCTGATTGTTCTCTGACATGTATGAACATACAATTAAATTATACACTGAAAATAGTGTTAAAAAAGACATGTGTGTATGCTGGTTATAAGAGAGGAATCAGCAGCTCAGACTTAAACAAAAATGTGAATTTGAATAGGCCAATACAATTGCTGCATCTCTGTTACTAATAACTTATACATTTAAGTGATACGCTTTTATCAGTATTTCATATACTAGTTACAGTAATTTGGAAGTGCAGAACTAATGGACAATTAACAGTGTCTGGGCGCTTTAAGTGCACCATCGGCCGGGAACATTACAGCGAGCATTAACCTAGCTTTATTGGTTTCTTTGTCTACATCAGGGGTGTCAAACTCAAGGCCCGGGGGCCAAATCCGGCCCGCGACTTCATTTTATGTGGCCCGCAAGAGCTTGCAAAGAATATAATACGTTTATTATACGGTTACATGCTACTTTATCTATATATGTTCATTTTTATTAATTTCTTATTTTATAGTTATTTATCATTTCTTTTTTTTATCTTTGATTTATCCTTAATTTTATTAATCTGTGTGAATCTGTGCTGTCCTGTTTTTCAATCTCACCCTGTTGCTGTTAAACTACTGAATTTCCCCACGGGGATTTATAAAGGTCCATCTTATCTTATCTTACAGAAAGAAGCATGTTGCCCATAAACTATATGTCCCACAATGCATCTCATTTTGTGACATGCGCACTGAAGAGACTTGCAATTATTTGCCCTAGACTTCTGCTTTCAGACGTAGTTAATTATTACATGTTACTTGTTAGACGCTTTTATCCAAAGCGACTTACATACTCAATACTGTGGACAATCCCCACAGGAGCAATTTGGGGTGAAGTGTCTTGCCCAGGGACACAACGACATGCTGACTGCAGTGGGGTTTGAACCTGTGCTCCCCTGATCCCAACACCAACGCTCTATCCACTGCGCCACACTCCTCCTTATGAAGTTATTACCCTATCCAATAAAAATCCAATGCAGAGGCAATAATATAGTATAATACATTATTTCATATATATTATGCATTTATATATGTATATTTATATAGTTACAACCGGCCCTTTGTGTGCAACCATAATGCTAATGTCGCCCACGATGAAATTGAGTTTGACACCCCTGGTCTACATTATTGGACATGCACGGGTTAATGCTGCCAACTTCATGGCTTTGATAACACGATAAAAACATAAAGACTTTATAGATAAAGTCACTTTTTAAAAGTGGGTCATGTCTGCTTTAAGATGATTCTGAAATCCCTACTCTGGTACATTGATCCTGAATGTGGAAATGCATCCATTGTTCTGGTCACCATGATGGATGACTCATGAGAATAAATGGGTCTGTATGAATTTGGTGAATATAACGGTTGAAAGTACATAAATAGCATGTGCAATCAGGCCATAAGGTATAGAACATGTGTAAATGTAATTTTTGGGGAGATAATTACATTTAAGGTACCACATAGCAGATTCATATTAAATATTATTCTGGTAATTTCAACAAAAAACAGGCTTTGGTGTCAAACATGAACAAAAGTCATTACAGCACCTCAGACTAAGAATAAAGGAAACAGTTTCAAATGTCACACTTCCTGTAAGTGAGGCAAGAATCAGTCAGCGTTTGAGCAGAGGAGGGTTTCATGCCCTTAGTTCCTTTTTTCATTCAAGACCATCCTGCCTACTGGCAACACCATATTATCCTATAACTATTTCAATTTATAACATCCTGGAGCAACACGGCTAACGGGTTACAGAGCTCACCTGTGTAAAGTCATTGGTAAGTACATTTGAATCATAATGTAATGTCTTAAATGTTGCCTCAGGTCCAACATATATCTGGAGCACCTGGGTTGTTGCTGGAGCTAAAAATAGGGGAAAAGTGTGAACAGAGAAGTGAATTGAAACAGAGCCAGGATTAAAAAATCTATTCAGACACCTTGTATATATTTACACCATGACAACTTAGTGATACATATCACAAATAAAGTGCATTGGAGCGATGGTTGTAAATGAAGAGGATGAAAGAAAACTAAGGAACATAAGAATGTTTTTATTGTCAAAGCCGACACTTATTATCTTGATTAAACAGAAAATATCATTTAATTTAAGATACTTTAATGTTGTAAAATGTAACTTAGGACCAGTGGAAAAAACGACCGTGAGTCAGAGGAATTGTTGAATGTAGATCTTTAAATACACCCTGTATGTAACCTTGAAAACAAGCCCATTTAGAGTTGCATTTTGAGGAAACGCTGCAACACTGAAAAATTATATATTTCAAAACTGCTTCAGATTGTACTCTTGACACCTCTGACAAAATGACTTCCTCTGTTCTAGCTCAAAACACAGCAACCAGCAAGAGGCCTGAAGAAAACAATGACGGTCAATTCTGTATGCCTAATCTTCACAGTGCTGCTGCCACTGACGGCAAGCAGCACAGTGACATCTGGTCAGAGGTACAACTTCACTAATGTGAGGACAGGAACACCGGTTACGCAAAATACATTCGCTCAGGACAAGATGACATCACAGGAAGTTTCCAGCTTAAATCCAACCTCCATAACTGATATAAATACAACAGAGGAAAAAGCTACAACTCCACTGCAGACATCTCCAACGACGCCTTCTAAGACTTTCTTTCCAGGTATTCCAACATCATCAATTCCAACCAATTCCACATGGTCTCAGTCAAACAGCTCAACAGCAGGCATGAAATCCACAACAGAAATTCACCCTAGTTTCACAACATCAGAAACAACGGATGCAACCAGTCACGCTAGCATTCCAACTACAACCATAGGGACACCGTCAATGTCAAGCAGTTCCAGCCAAAGGCAATTCACCACTGACAAAACGACCCGTCCATTTACACGTCCAACATGGTCTACAAACCCCAACTCTACTACAACCACATTTACTGAGCCTGTTGAAAACCCATCTAGCAACCAATTTACAAACCAATCTACAGACCAATCTACAGACCAATCTACAGACCAATCTACAAGTACAGTCAGAAGTGGTGATGCTACGCAGTCCACAGGATACAAAACTTCAATGGCCACCACAAAGAAACCAGTCATCTACATCACCAAGGCAGATGAAGAGGTTCCAGAAAAAAAGTCAAAAAATCAAGCACCCCATGGTAAAGCAGTGGCTGGGCTGATAGGTGGGGCACTGGTATTGATGATGGTAGGATTCCTGGTCATTTTGATAAAGAAACGTAAGCTTCAGAAGCAGCAGATTACAACTAGAGACTGGGCCGGTCCTTCACCATTTCTTGAGGACGGAGCTGACAATGGCCAGGTAACGCTGAGGTCATCTAACCGTATTTCTCTTTCCAGCTTCCTGCCTCAGAGACTGTCCAAGAGGTTGTCCTTACTCCAAGAAACTGATGAGGAGTTAAAAGACATGACACAAGATACTACATTTGGAAATAAAGGAAGTACATTTGGTCGAGAGGGGGATGGGAATGATGTACAAGAAAGCAATGGGGTTGCTGTTCCAGAAATAGAAAGCACAGGAGACCCTCCAAAGACTGTTGAAAACCTGACCTCTTCGCCAACAAAACACACGGCCATCACAAACAAAAATTCAGAGGTTGCAATACAAAATGAAGAAAATGTAGCAGATCCTCCCACTCTATCTGAAACTGTGAAAACTGATTGATGACTTTGGGCAACAAAGCGTGAAGTTAGCGACACATCCCCAAACACTGTCGTTTTTCTTGGTTTCTAGGCAGCAGTAACTGTGACTGAGAAAACAGGAAACTACTGTAACTGATCGCTTGAGGAAATCATGACGAGAAGTCATATTTATCTAGATCTCCATTGCAAAAAGTGGAGAAAAAAAGCGCTATGATAAAACAAATGCTTTTTTTTTGTTATTGACAAATGCTCAACCCTGTGTAATGCACAGGGCAGTGTTAGAGTCATAAGTCAGACTATTGTACACTTTACTGCTAGCCAACCAGCCTCTTATTTTTTGTTATCAGCTAAATAATGTGCCTCTCCCCATCACCCCTTCAAGGATTCTGACACCAGACCCCTCCTGTATTGTCTTTATCACCCTGTAAAAATGTCACCTAAAGAGTATAAATCTAAAATGCATTTATTCCAACACTTCTGGAGAGAACATTTTCTATAAAAAGCGCTTGTTGGCCCCTTTTCTTCTTTTCTCGCAGGTGCTGGTAAAGCAGAAGGTGAAGGTTACAGTATGTGGTGGGGAGAACAAACAACAATTAATTATAATTTAATTTGAAAATATTGACCCATTAGAAAAGGGTCAAAGTATAGGATGAGATCTGGGTTAATGGTATGGCTGCACAATTTGGAAATCACACACACACACACACACACACACACACACACACACACACACACACACACACACACACACACACACACACACACACACACACACACACACACACACACACACACACACACACACACACACACACACACACACACACACACACACACACACACACACACACACACACACACACACACACACACACACACACACAGTTAGACTGATATTGCAATATGATTTATTTTTGTTATTGGAGAGCTTGTTCATTTTGCATCATTATCCTGATAATCATTGCAACATATATTTAAAATAATTGCTATGATGTATATTTATATTTCACATATTTTGCCTGTAACAAATAGTGTGCCTACTGAGTTTTGAATATTGCACTAGCACTTATTACGATGGAATTGTGCAGCCCTTGTTTGTTTCTTATGTTAATACTGTGCTTATGTGCTTATCATGTGTATTTCTACGATGTGAGTCATGAGGAGAGTATGCACATGTATTTAATCAAGTTGTTAGGTCATCCTGTTCGTTTGCATGTTGGTAATGATCCTGATCATAAACCTTTTAATAAAGAGTATGTAAATGTATATTTTGTATATAAAATAATAAAGAAGTGTTATTGTATTTGGAGATCATTTCTGAATGTGAGGCAAGAAAGGAGCCGAGTTAATTTGGGTTCTGTCTCGTCTCCCAGTGGTTTCGGTTGTCACATTTAAACGCACTTCCAGGTTGCAAGTCATTCTAAAGCTGTACTTTAACCGGTCGTTCAAAATACTTTTACTATCGGAAAAAAAAAATCAAAAGTGGTTGGAAAAACACAAACTGAACAACATGACTGCGACTCGATTCACTTTGTGTAATTATTTTAGCTAAGCTCATTTGATAGTCATACTTCATGGTACATTTTACTGATGAATGTACCAACAGCAATTACCATATTCATTGATTAAGAATACAATTACAACCAAGTCCTAGTATCAGAGAGTACAGGGCAGGAAACCTTAAACCTGGAGTGTCGTCCTGCTCTTTTCGATTGCTCTTAAATTATTTTGTAATCTTTTATGTATAACAATATATTTTCTAACAATATGTCTGAATTTAAGTGAGTATTTATTAATGTCGAAAATCTGCTATAGCATGTACTACATTTCCTAAAATGCAATATTAACACTTTCAATGGCCTAGATAATTTTAATGATCAAATGCTTTGGCATTGACATAGTTTCACTTTATTAAGTTGATATGGCAAACAGTTGCCTATTAACATATGCATCAAACACAGAGCAACATTTGGATTGATTTGAAGGTAAGAAAACAATGCTATGAGAGTGGAGAGTGATGAAAACACTAAAGTTGTTATAACAAGTGATTTAAAAATCCAAACGATGAGCTTAACGAGGCAAAAAGGCCTTTGGTACTTGGTACCACACACACACACACACACACACACACACACACACACACACACACACACACACACACACACACACACACACACACACACACACCACACACACACACACACACACACACACACACACACCACACACACACACACACACACACACACACACACACACACACACACACACACACACACACACACACACACACACACACACACCTGCTTGCCTCATCAGCAGTGGGCTGACTCGCTGCTGCAATTCTCTCCCTCTCTCTTTCCCCCCCCCCCCCCTCCCTCTCCTATCCCAAACCTCCAGCTGCATCAGGGTCCTGCAGAGCGGGGAGCAGAACAGGGGCCGGCACATGCAGAAAGCATGCTGAGGGCCACGCTACCACATCAATAAGTGCCAGAGAAAAAAGATTTAGACCTTCCAACAGCGACCAATAAAGCACAAAGAGAAAAAAAACCTGCAGCGGTACGAGACGACAGGAGGAGAGGAGAGATGACAGATAAACACTAAGAAGGATGAGGTGAGTGATTTGAAACGGGACGATAACGATAAACACGCGACACACATGCACCTGAGCGGAGAGCCGGAACATTCTGATTGTTGTTAATGCAGTAAACCAACATGTAATATAGTGCTGGCTGTTTTGGATCGACTCCCTGCTCTGTCACTAGGCAGATTTCTCCTTTTAGTATCGCATGGACACATTAATAAAAGTAATACTACAACATTGAAACAAAAGCACGAGAGAATATAGTCACAGCAGAGCACCCACTGCCATCAATGGCTAAATGTAGCGCTCTGACAGAGGACGTTTCTGGAACAAATGTTAAGGGTATTCCACGGTGCTGTCTTTGAAATACCAGACACACATGGACCTTTAGTTTGCAGATCACAACATCTGCAGTTGTGGACACAGAGTGATGTTATCGCCCTGAATGAAATGAGTTCCACTGCAGCACTCAGAGCTCCTGTCCCACTGGCAGAGCTTCAAACCGGCTGCCATAACAAAATACCAAAATGGTACTAAGAATTTAGATGAAGCAATCTATAATATTGGAGTGACCATAATACATACCCATTACATATTTTTCTACAGTGCCTATCTTATCACATTTCATTCTGACCCTTCTCTTCCTCTGTAGAGCCCTGACCATGGCTGTGTGCTCTGCCTCCCTGCTCTTCCTGCTGCTGTGTGTGCTGGGGGGGGGCCCGGTGCACTCCATCTGCCCCGCGGTGTGCTCCTGCAGCCGGGGACACCGCGTGGTGGACTGCTCCTCTCGAGGCCTCACCAAACTACCGCCTGGTCTGCAGCACAACATCCGCTTCCTCAACCTCTCTTTCAATAGGTAAGCAGCTCTGAAGGGTGATCTGGTTACAGTCCTGCTCTGCGACAGTTACTGTGCAACGGAAGGTACACTAACAAAACTAAAGCCTAATCTTTTCTAAAAGAGGATTGGGTTAAAGGTAAAAAATAAGGGATATTTGGCCAGTGTGTATATGGTACGACAGCTTGTCAGGTGAAGTGATGATTATAGGCCACCAATTAAATTCTTACATACTTTACAGTAGTTTGTCAGATTCTATTGTACTTACTTTAATGGTTTATTTTTATTTCTTGAAAATATTTTTCTCTTTTTTAAGTTGTATTTCAAAATAGATTTAGTTAACATTAGTTAATAGTTTGCTTTTTTAATAGTTCTTTATTTGCTTGTTTAGTACCCCAAGTATGCATGATTATACACCAAAGCAAATTCCTTATTCCTTCTTCTAGTACTACTTTTGTCTCATTTGATCAACAGTGCTTGCAAGCTAGCTATATCGGCTCAGGATAAAACCATGGTGCTCTGAAGGTGTCAGCAGGAAACAAACATGAAGCTATCGCAGCTAATGATCTGTCTACGCCTCTGACATGACTCACAATCTCAAACTGTCTCACACTTACAATGTAAGGTGTTAGGATGCTAAATAAAAATCTGCAGTGGGGAAGCAATTTGAGTGCTTCTATTGAGCCGTTTGTGTTGCTGTTAGCAATGTTAAAATTAGCAAACTTGAGGTTGACATTGCTGGTTAACTGACACTACAGAGTCATAACATATTAGTTCATAGACTACAGTTTAGCATTTCATATGTTCACAACACTTTTATATTTTGATCAGCAAAGGTTAGAGCTAAGTTGCCTTCACGATTAGTATGGTAATATAATGTTCTTTCTTACTTTTCTCTAAAAATAACAAAAATAAATTCTGAAAAAAGTCAACTTGACTGTGTGTGTATACATGTATTCATTTTAAATCGCACTCTGGCTTAAGCTTGCAGGGTCTGGAGAGCCAGCTCACCCACTATGCCCACCTCCGCACGCTGGACCTGTCCTACAACCGGCTTGACGCCCTCCCCCGCCCTGCCTCGCTCTCTGTGGGACATCCGAGCGGCGGGGAACCACCTGCGCTCGCTGGACAAGAACAGCACAGCCTATCACTGGAACCTGAAGGTCTTGGACGTGTCGGGCAACGAGCTAGAGAGGGTGGTCTTCATCAACAACACGCTGCCCAGTCTCCAATCCCTCAACCTCAGCCACAACAGGTTCTGGACTGTGCCCACCAACATGCCACACAACCTGCAGATTGTGGATTTGTCACATAACTATCTGGTGCAGATCCTGCCTGGCTCTCTGGACCGTCTGCCGAGGCTGGCCAAGTTCTATCTGCACACTAACGGCTTTTCCTCGTTGTCAGAAGGGATATTTGAGAAGCTGACGGGGCTGCAGTTGATGACTCTTGGGGATAACCCTTGGGCTTGTGAAGAAGAGGAAAACATGACGAAGCTCCTAACATGGGCGGAGCACAGCCCTGCAACCATCTTAGGCTGCCCCTGTTTTACGAGACCCATCTGCGGGCAGAGCCATCAGGCCACAGCGGGGCACTCTGCTCTGTTCACAGAGCCCCCACTCTGGGTCGAAAGCAGAGGTGAAGGGCATGATGGTCCACCACCCACCAGGACTGAGGAGGTCACGTCTAGCTACCAGGGCAAATCGGCTCTCTTTGAGACAGGAATGTATCAGGACAGAAGAGGCTCAAATGGATCTGAGGACCACGGGGTGTTTGTCTTGACATCCACCACAAGTTTGGATGGCTTCTCCGCGCACACAAGCACAACAACAACAACAACAACAACAACAACAACGACAGCGGAGACGACGAGAAAGCCCAAAGTTTCTAACTCGAGGAATAAATGTCTCGGACTCTTCATGGAGACTCGAGAAACTGTCACCCTGACTGTTTTAATCATGACAACAGCATTCTTCTGAACCAAAACACTTATTTTAGGGTTATTCTGGACAGTGAATGTATGACCAAGTTATTCAATTTAGAATGTACATTTTTCGTAAAAACAAACAAACAACTGTTGAGACTATTACTGCCTTTTTTTAGCTCAACATGTACGACATGACAAGATCTCAGTATAATGCTTGCACTCAGACTGCTGTGCTCTATGCTTTCTTTATAATAATGATGCTCATGCTCAATTAGCCCTGTTAGCCATTCAAAACTTGATTGTATACATTACATAACACTCAATTACACCCTATTCAAACTCTGTTTCCGAGTAGTAAAGTCTACACAGCAAAATACGAAAAAAAGTGGTAACAATAAAGGGCTAGTTGCAAGCATTCAAATACAAATTCATGGAATGGTTATAGGTGTTACTGCCTGCAATGGAAATGTAATAAAGAAATAAATCAGAAATTCAATGAATTACAATGCAATGAATCCTCTATGATGTAATACTACTTCAAAGCCATCTATCAACATACAGTATCTGCAAAGACAAGAACTGTTTTGTATTGCTGTTAAAAAAATATGTTGTTTATTTGAATCAAATTGAATAAGCTGTGACTGTTGGTGCTCCTTTTCTTACTATAAAGCCATAGAGTGGCGCAGTGATGAGGCATGTTTTATGACATAGCATTGCAAGGACTCCCTCGTCAAAAAAGCAATTGTATTTTTCCATTGGACTTCCTAAATTTTGCACAAAAAAGGATTTGTGGCAAACGCACGTTTATGATACTGCCAAATTGTGTTTAATAGGATAATCTCCACTAATCACCACTTTTATAATTGTAGAAGTGTAAATGAAATTCCAGGAGTAAATGGCTTACATCTGAGGCTAAAACAAGCAGGTCACCACCGCTAAACTAAAAGTGACTTATGTTATAGTATAATATAATATAACAAATATAATAAGTATAATGACGTGTAGTAGTTACGCAAAATGTATGTACTCAAACAAAACAATACTTTTAAAAAAGTTGTTAGGCTGACAGGTAAATCAGACTATGCTTATGGAATTTCTTCCTGGGGGGTTTCCAGGCTAATGATTCAAATGATTCTCTTTCACAGCACACTGCGACCATAGGACAAACATGTTTCAGAATGATCCCTCCAAAGAAAGAAAAAGGCAAGGGAAGGTTATTTGTGGCCATTGAGATGAATCCAGGTGTGTATCCAGCTTCACATTTTAACTGCCACCAGCGTGGTGAAAATCCGCCTTAAATCAGGGCCTTGAATGATCACAGTGCCTTTCTTTAATTCAAGTTACAAGACAAAGAGTAAACGCATAAACAATCAGTCATATGAGAGGTTAAACTGTCCATTTGCTTCAAATTTCAAAAGATCCACAAGCACATGCTTCAATTTTTAAATAAAATAAAAATCATTTTGTAGAATTCCAGTAGGAATGTTATCGTCACAAAGATTCAGTTAAACTTCATTGCAACCCAAAACCACCTAAATAAAATAATAATACAAAATTAAAAAACATAGATTGAAGCTTGATTGGACATTTAGAAACAAACTAAAGTCAGACTTAATGCTCTTGTTTTTCTAACCCTAAAGGTTTTTCATGATCCAAACTGGAATGAATATAGGATTAGAGGTCTAACTAGGACAATAGAAATAATAAAATAAAAACTCCAGTTCCACTTTTCACTTTGTTTTCCAGTTCAACATGACTCAGCCCACATGCTGTTGACATCAACAGATGCATCTCCATGACAATGAAGGAAGCTGATAATGCAAGATTGAAAAGTAATAGAGCCGATCCAGGCATATTTCAAAGGATTTGTTACTGAGTAGAAACCTCAGAGAACCAGGCGATACCTGACACTCAGTGCGAAGATGGATGACGCCTACCTGCGGGCCACGTAGTAGAAGACTGGGTTGCCGGTCTTGGAGGTTCCTGCCTGGTAGAAGATGTTGAGGGTCTTTAAGGCTTTGAACTCCTCCTTCTCATGAACCTGGTGCCTGCAGGACAGAGACGATAGGATCAGACAACCTTCATTTACTAACAAGAGCTTTGGATAAAGTGATGTTTTATCACAAATCAGGATCTATTAAAGCGATAGTATAAAATATTGATATCATATAAAATAAACCCATGAAGCCAATTTTAAAGGTCATCATAAAGCTACAGTGTGTCTCAGAGAGCCACAGCATTTAGCAGCTGCAAAGCCAGCTTTATTTCCTTTATGGCAATGATTTGATACAAAATATAAAATAAACATCCAAAACTGATTTTGTATAGCTCTCAGTCAGGATGCAATGCAGAATTTAGCTATTTGGTGAAATATGACATTGAAAAGCAGGATTTAGAGTCAAAATATGACAAAGAACTGCCTCTGCTGCAACAGAGTGTAATGTGAATATGGAAAAGTAACAAGGGAGACATTTTTATGAATCAAAGCCACAATAATTTAATCAAGCGATGAGGCAATAGGTGAGAATAGGATTAAGACACACTTCCCACAAAGGGTTTATTAAGTGCACACAACTACACTCCTATCACAATAAGTTAGCCTATTTGAGCCCTACATGTAAATTAAATGAATCCGGCTCGAGGATGAAATGAGGCCGAGTGGGTATTCAGCTGGAGGGACTCGCTTGTTTTGAGGGACGGATGAAGGCTGCTTCTGTTACCTGGTCATGAACTCCTCGAACTTGGAGCTGGTGAGGTTGAGGCTGGACCAGTGGGTGTCGGCCACAGGTTTGTGTTCAGGAGGGCCCAGGTAGGCCAGCAGGGTGGCCATCTTGTCAAAGGGTCGTCGGCCTACAGCCTTGTGGTCCCTGAAAATGAATGAATCAGAATGAATAATTTAACGGTAATTATGTGATGAAGTAGTGGTAAAGAATTATTCTGTCTCCATTTGGATACTTCTTAGTACAGTGCTGTGTTGTGCATTGTGAACAATTATACTTTGTGTGAACTTCTACCGCTGCTATGCCTTCAAGTGGTACAGTGTACATTGCTTGAATAGTGTAAAAAATATGTAAATGTATGACTTTTTTTTGTTACCAATGTAATTTACTGTAGCAGCCGTACTTGTGGCTGGTTGTGTACTTTCCGTTTTGTAGCCAAGATTGCGCTCGTTTAGGGTGACAAATGTCCAGCGCAAGCCCCCAGGAAGTGAGCCGGGCAATGAAGCAACTTTTCTTAGTGTCTTAACGGCGGTACTACAACTTTCGTGTTAGTCTGTGACGCCATTAGGCACAAAAATACCTTTCCAAATTGACGTACATTGGGAAAGTACGGAAGAGGATTAGGGCCACATGAATCTTTTTTTTCTTCAGTGAGCTTCAGTGAGAGACTTACACATTGCAGTAGGCAACAATGGAGGACGTCAGTGAATTTCTGCGTGCCAGAGGGGTCCAAGAGGAAACCATATTACAAATGGAAGAACAAAAGGTGCGTTATAAATATATAAGTGTGTTTTGGGCGTTCGTAAAAACAACGAAAAGGCGTTAGAATGTGAATGTGAAATGCAGACATTGATGAGCTAGCAGCAAGTGCATTAGCTTATATGTTATGGCTTCCCCCCCATCTAATTCAGTAAATAATGGTTTAGTTCGTTGACACGCAAGTTTGTGCTTGTTGGAACAGTGACGACTAACCAAGAGCAACAGCCTGGTGGTTTTCATATTTCTGTAGAGATTTCATTAAGTGTGTTTAACAAGGCAGCTAGCAGCTAGCTGAGAGCCTGACAACTACTGCTCACCAGGACAATGTTGGTAATTTTATCTAGTATGTGTTGCTGCGTATCATGTCAGTCTCTAACGTTAACGTTACTGAGTGTAACTACTCTGGTCTTAAAAGAATGTTACGCATCGAACTGATTTCCACAATCATATTTATTTGCCTCTTGGAACAAGTTGAAAACACTTTTAAGGGTTATACTTATGTGAAGGTTATAAACTTTAGGGTAAACAGGGAAACTAGTAGTTTCTGTTTTTTTCTAACAAAGTGACAACAGTACCATCATGGCAAAAACTGGCTTTTTAAGGGTTAATATTCTGAAAATTAATGAATGTTTTGTATTATGAACAGGACTGATTTGGTCTGCGAAATGGCAAAATAGTATATATCTATATACAACGATGTACAAGGGTTGACAATAGTTTTCTTTTTCTTTCTTCTTTGCAGATTGACAGCGACGTCATTGTTCTTATGGATAATGCCACTCTTCACAAATACATCCCCTCCAACGGAGACCGAACTGCCATCTTTAATTATTGTAGAAGTAAAAAGCCCACATCAAAGCGAAAAAAAAGGCCTTTATGAAAGACTGAGGGGAAAAATTACACTGAGATCGGAAAGTTCTCAAGGAAACTCATCAGGTACAGAAACAAGAAAAACACAGACAAGGAAGCTGAAAGCCACAAGAAATATTGAAATAGGCTGGATTCACAATGACACTAACACAACCAAACAAGTAAGGGCAAAACAAGGACGTGGCACTAGAAAAATTAAACTATCAACTAATGCTGGTTTGAATGAAATCCTTGAAACAGGAAAGACTATTTTTTCCTGATGGAATATCACCTAAAGCAGGGGTTCCCAAAGTTTTTAATTATTATTAATAATAACGGGTGCATAGACATTTTTCAGGGGCGGACTAGCCCTCTGTATAATTCCCCGCAGCGAGGCTCCCCCTGTTGACAATCCACTAGCGCAGTGTTTCTCTCTTCTTCTTCATACCAAGGACCACTTAACCAATAAAAAAACACTCACGGACCACCTAACTCCACAAATATCCCAAAACAATAGGCCTGCTTACCACTCCAACAGTACAAAACAGCCTAATAATGACAGCTTAACCTTCTACAGCTCTACTGTATATCTTCTCGTTCACACAATAAATCAACAATACAAATACAACTACAGATTATATAAGCATTTAGTTCAAATGCGATTTAAAATGCTCTCAGGTTTTACACCTCTTATGAAATGTAGACTACATTTATTACGGAGTTTATGTCCGAGCCAACAGACTCACAGATCGTTGGCTACTGAGAGAAATGCAAAATACACTGCATGTAGTACGACACAAACCTCCGCTGTGGATTTTCAAAACAAAATACAGTAAAACTATGGTCGCAGGCCCAAGTTGAACTCTCTGAGGTCTAAGCCCTTTTTTTCCCATGTTAGGCTCGCCTGGGCGTTTTTTGTAAAAATGCTATTAAAACATGAACCTTGGTGACCATCGGGCTGGCCTGCATGGTCTGCCTACAAAACAAAAATAAATGTTTATGCAGCCCCAACAACAGCCTCTGATCATCAACAGACTTCATGCAACGCTTCATCGGATGCAGATATTAGATAATAATCTCTATCTCACTCCTAAAACATCTAAATCTACTTTCAGCATGGATAAATGTTCATAAAATACATCCATTGTTTGTTCTATATGCTTCTTGCAATCTTAAAAACACATCGTATTTCTAGAACAGATTACAAATCGCCTGAAAATGGTACAAACAAGTGGCAACATGTGTGACGAAGGTGTTGCGCTGGGCTATATCATGCAATCGAAAGTGAAACTTAAGCTCGCTCCATTGTGGAGATAATCCCGCGAGTGTGCGGAAAACTTAAATCTATTTATTTATTCACTAGCACCCACCCCCCCGCCAGTCCACTTGAGGCAGAGAAACAACCAACAATCACTGTACATCATGCAAACACCCTACCTGACATGATTACTGCCTTTTCTGATGCAGAGATTTTAAACAAATCATTGAATGTGAGGCGCATTCTCCCAGACAACAAGGAAGAAGCAGGCAGTGGTTCTGGGGTACTGAGGGATGTTCTAAGCTGCTACTGGCAAGAATTCTATGAGAGATGCACACTTGGGTGCATCTCTTTAACTTTAACAGTTAAAGTGCCCTTTATTCGCCATGATTTTCCTGCTGAAACATGGAAGGCAATTGGAAGAATCCTTTTGAAAGGTTACCAAGATTGTGAATATTTCCCAAACAAATTTGCACTGCCTTTCCTTGAACAGGTGCCATTTGATAATGTGTACAGTGACCTCAAAGCCTATTTTATGCAACTTGTGAGCAGCCAAGAACGTGAAGTTTTGATGCAAGCGCTGAATGATTTCACTGCAGTTGACACTGATGACCTTTTGGAGGTTCTCGACAGCTATGACTGTAGAAGGAAAGTCACTGCAGAGAATCTTCCTAAAATAATTGAAGAAATTGCCCAAAAACCTATTTGTTCGTTATTGACTGCTGGAGGGAGATTAACCATCAACATCTCGACCTCAGTCCAGAGGCACTGACTAAGTTGTTGTCTGACCTGCAACCCACCACAAAAAAAGTCTGCAAACTACTGAAATTTTATGTTGATTTGACCACAAACCAAAAGGAGGTAGCAAATCATCTGAAAAGATTCATCAGAGAGCTAGATGAGAGTAAACTTCAGAAGTTTCTACGGTTCTGCACAGGATCTGATCTCATCGTGACAGACAGCATCTACGTGGAATTTGAGAAAATGACAGAGTTCACAAGAAGACCGATTGCGCACACAATTGGGAATATTCTGCACATAGCTGACAGCTATGAGAACTTCCCAGATTTCTGTTCAGAATTCAATGCAGTACATTGTTTGTTTAGACTCCAACAACAATAACCAAACCAATCCAAGAGTTTTTCATGTTCGAAGTAGTTTTTCCATGTTCGAAGTAGTAATTGCAAGTAATGGTGTGCTATAGATACTGTATATTTGGGACCTAAAAGAAGCACTTCACCAGGACCTTTAATAGGTATATAGAAGACCAGCTAGCCAGAAGGGAGCCCATCTTTCACTACACAAACTTGGTGGTGTGTTCACAAACTACAACAAACTTGCATATTGACTATTATTCTCCAGTTGCACAACACAAACCTGACTGGACAGAAATGTAATTTGTTCATGTAATTCAAGACCTAATGCTGCTAAGATGTTTAAGGATTCAAACAAGAACAGTGGCATGCTTCATTGTTCTTATATGGAAACAGTTGTAAAATACAATGTACTGTTTGCTCCCTCTTACTTTTTGTGTAAATTGTAAAATGATATGCCACTTACCCAGGTGAATGACTTGTGTAAAAGCATGAATGTGTAGCTAACCCCTTATCTGACCATTGACTGGAATATAAAGTTGCAAAGCAAGTGCCTTGTTCAAAGCATACTTGTTTATTTAGAACATATTTTATACTAGTGTCAAAAGTAATTAAGACATAATCTTAAAATAATGCTTAAAATGTTTTATGATCAAATGTTTCCTCAGGTGTCACATTGCCTTGATTCCAAATGTCTTGTTAAAGTTTCAAGTGGTGGACTGGTTGGTTCTTCTAAACAAGTAGATACACATACACACACTTTCCCTATACACACACACACACACACACACACAACTCTCAGATGTGCATATAAACAGACTGAACTAGTCTTCTACCAGTTATCTTAGTTATGAGAAGTTTTGATTACAATTGTTTGCTTTTTACTAAGATTGCAAGTATTGCTTTGATACTGAAAGACATTCTGAAGGTAAGTTGTATTAAGTCTCAACATCTGTTTTGCAGGCATTGTTGTGTGCAACAAACCTATCTTTTATTTGCGGATACTTTAATAATTGTTATTGCACTGGCACAATGGTCAGTGTATGTTTTGGTCATTGGATTTTCTTTTCACAAATGGATAATCAAAAAAAAAAACGACTGGATATTAATTTTCATTTTAAAATTGAAAAACCAAAATTGAAATACAAGGCGTTTTTCTTTATCATGGTCAAAAAGGGATTTACTAAACTTAAGAAACGGGATGATTTTCATTTTCTACTTCTCAAAACAAAAAATAAAATCACTAGAAAACAGAAACAAAAAAACTACAGTTTTTTCATATTCTGCTACCGGAAGTTACCTTACAAAATAAGAGCGCAGATGAGGACGGTCAATCCGTGTATCTACGGTCCATTTGTTTTCACAACGAAAACAGCCAAGACACATATTGAGCCCAGAAAATGAATGTTATTAAGGGCTGTAAATATAATAGGCCTATGTCTAAAATGGACAACATTGTTAGGAGATTTCAACTATACAGCGATTCTGCACTGCGGTCAACTCAGCCGCCTCTTGAGTTTGTTATTATTTTTTCTGCCATTAGTTCTTCGTGAGATTGACACTGTTGGACTCAATAGGCTAGTAGTGAAACTACTCCCACAAGTACTATGAAGTACTTACTGTGTACTTTTTGAGTAATCCTCTGTCAATGTCCCCTCCTGAGAACAAGAATGCATGTTTCTCTGCTATTTTGAATCAGCGTTAAAACACCTTTCTTCATGAGACTGATATTGTTGGACAGAGTATTTTAAGAGGATATGGTAGACATGATATCAGCAATACTTCCAGTCAGTAGTCCGGCAGCAGCATTTTTACCCCTTTGAAAGTCTTGCCCGCTATTTAAATTGACTTTGGTTGAAGTTAATAACAATATTGATATTATATAGATATATAGCATATCATTGATGCAGTCTTTCTGAACACTTTAAAAAAAAAATACTGCAAATGAAGAATATTTGTAATGTTCTGCACAGATAGTGCCTTAACTTGAATTTGAAAACACATGGCAACTTTATTAATACAGCAGATGAAAAGATTTGTGGAAGGATAAATTCTTCATGGGCTTCAATGGCTCTCTAGTAAAGGGCGTTTTATGGTTGCTTGTATTATCCTCAGATAGTGGTTTGTTTAAATAACTAGTGACATTTTAATAAATATTGCAAAAAAGGGCTCCAAAAAAGGCATATAACCTGGCCGGCTTAACCAGTCTGTATATCTTCAAGCACCACAAGATTCATAGTTTATAAAGTACAATTCTGGGCCATTGATTGTGTAATTTTTCCAAACACATACAGTATAAATGCCTGTTTTTGAAGCCTTCAAATGGTGCAGGAAAAGGACTTTACATTGTATTATACTTAAAGACAGGACTATTCAGTTAAGAGAAGAGAAAAAAGGAAAGAAAACTGTTATAATGGGTGATGTAACATTAATGACAGACATAATATGAGGTCCTTGGCACTCAGACTCTAGAGGGGTCATTTTCTGATCATGGGGCATCACCCTTACAGCATCAGGACAATATCATATGGAGTCAGACACTGGAAGTGTGCTGGAGGCGTTGACTGGGACTGATGGAAGGATGAGGCTGATGAGACTGAAGAATCTGCGAGGAACGAATTAGCGGCAGAGGAATAGTTATATATTAAAAGACAGCAGCATCATCATAAGAGGGCAACCATGTGACAGAGTGTGTCACTGTGCTGAAGGATATTTGTGACCAGCTATCCACGCCAGTCTCTAAAGACTTTCCAAGGTGTAAAAATGCTGCTGCCGGAGTACTGACTGGAAGTATTGCTGATATCATGTCTACCATCCTCTTAAAATACTCTGTCCAACAATATCAGTCTCAGGAAGAAAGGTTTTTTAACGCTTATTAAAAGAAAAACATGCATTCTTGTTGTCGGGAGGGGACATTGACAGAGGATTACTGGAAGAGTACACAGTAAGTACTTCATAGTACTTGTGGGGCTAGTTTCAGTAGTACTGAGTCCAACAGGATCAATCTCACGAAGAACTAATGGCAACAAAAAATAATTCCCTCATCAAATTTGCATTAGTGGCTTGATTTTGTTCTCAGCAGGGGACTTTGACAGAGGATTTCTCAAAAAGTACACAGTAAAATTACTTCAATGTATTGTTAGTAGTAGGCTAACTAATACAAAGTCAAACAGTATCAATTTTATTAAGAACTAATGGTAACATTTTCTTTTTATCACTCATCAAAGATAGCAGATAAACATGCATTATGCATGGAGGGGACTTTGACAGAGGATTACTCAAAAAGTACACAGTAAAAGTAGCCTACTTCATTTCATTTCTGGTATCAGTCATACTAGTACCGAGTCCAACAGTGTCAGTTTTATTAAGAACTTGTGGTAACAAATATTTGTATCACTCATTGAATATAGCAGGGAAAAAAATAAAGAGCCGCTGATTTGAAAAAACTAACTCGAGAGACGGCTGAGGTGACCAGGTGCCAGAAAGCCACAAGTGGGACAGAGCTCTGTCCCACTTGTGGCACAAAGATACTCTAGAGTTTTTTTACCACAAGTTCTTAATAAAACTGACACTGTTGGACTCGGTACTAGTTTGACTGCTACCAGAAATGAAATTAAGTACTTTTACTGTGTACTTTTTGAGTAATCCTCTGTCAAAGTCCCCTCCATAGTAGCCTACATAATGCATGTTTATCTGCTATCTTTGATGAGTGATAAAAAGACAATTTTACCATTAGTTCTTAATGAAATTGATACTGTTTGACTTTGTATTAGTCAGCCTACTACTAACAATACATTGAAGTAATTTTACTGTGTACTTTTTGAGAAATCCTCTGTCAAAGTCGCCTGCTGAGAACAAAATCAAGCCACTTCTGCTCTAGAGTATGTTTCTGTGGGACAATGTGGGACATGTAAATGCAATGTTGACGCGTGAACTGTCAACGGGGGGTGGAGAGACACAATAGGCGCTTTCACACCGCAGTACTTTTCCCACAAAGGTTCATCAGAACTTAGTTCATGAGAACTCTTTAGTTCAGTAGAAGCTGCTGGGACTCCCAGCAGCTTCTACTGAAGCCTTCCGAGTAAAACGCCAGAACGCCGACACCTCCTCATCACCACTCATTCTCCCATGTTTTCTTTTGTGTTGCCATAAGTTAGTCTCTCTCTGCGTTTGTGCGCTGGGCTAATGCTAATGCTAATAATGCTAATGCGAGGATAATAAAATGGCGGCTTCACAAAACCTTTTGGGAGTTTTACGGGGGCGTGGTTTGCATTCCGCCCAGCCAATCAGACATAGGAACCTTTTCTCCCACGAAAGTACCTGCTCTCTAGCAGGGACGGAAAAGGGGGTAAAAAGGTTCTCATGAACTAATTTTAGTTCCGGATTTTTTGGTGTGAACGCAACATTTCGGAACTATATCGGAACTAAAGTGGGAAAAGTACTGCGGTGTGAACGCGCCTTATGGACACTCGCGAACTGTCAGCGGGGGGGATACACTGTGGACCTCTGTCGCCTGTCAGCGCAACTTACATGATGCCGTTTAAAACATATAATAATAAAGGGCGGTGCCGGCCGTCAACGAACCGAGCCGGCCTTTCTCCGCATCTGATTCATGTCATAAATCAGATTTTAGATAAGCGTTTTAGCCATTCAAAATGAAATATGCGGAACATCGTCTCAATTTGCGGGACGCACCAAAAGTCGTGAAAATGCTGTGCAGTACCGCACAAAACGGGACATCTGGTCACCCAGAGACGGCTGAGTTGACCGCAGTGCAGAATCGCTGTATAGTTGAAATCTCCTAACAATGTTGTCCATTTTAGACATAGGCCTATTATATTTACAGCCCTTACTAACATACATTTTCTGGGCTCAATATGTGTCTTGGCTGTTTTCGTTGTGAAAACAAATGGACCGTAGATACACGGATTGACCGTCCTCATCTGCGCTCTTATTTTGTAAGGTAACTTCCGGTAGCAGAATATGAAAAAACGGAAGTTTTTTGTTTCTGTTTTCTAGTAATTTTATTTTTTGTTTTGAGAAGTAGAAAATGAAAATCATCCCGTTTTTTTAAGTTTAGTAAATCCCTTTTTGACCATGATAAAGAAAAACGCCTTGTATTTCAATTTTGGTTTTTCAATCTTAAAAACGAAAATTAAATATCCAGTCGTTTTTTGTTTTTGATTATCCATTTGTGAAAAGAAAATCCAATGACCAAAACATACACTGACCCACAATGCAGGCAGATATTTGTTCTGTTTCTATATTTCACATCTTGTGGATCAACCAATAATTAAAAAAAAAAAGCAATGCAAAAGGGCTGTGATTTTCCAGTCATCCTTGTGCGGAATTCTCATGTTTTGTTAAATGTTACTTTTAACATTGAAATGTAAGTTAAAGTTACATTGTGAATAAAAATGTATTTTCTTACACCACATTTGTATTCAGGTCTTCGATTGAATGTTGATAAAGTTCCCTATTCTTATGGGTATAAAGTGATTGAATAAATAAGCTTTACAATAGTTGTTCTAAAATATCTTATAGTAATTCATATTTGACACTAATGTGAGAAAAGTAATTAGTCATTTGGCATTAAAAACAATGATAAAAGAATTGCTAATTAATTAAGAACACTACCATTTAAAATTCTGTTTATGTATGCTTTGAATTCTTGATGCCTTTTTTACATATTAAATTTGTATTTAATTGTCTAGAAATTGTATCCTTTATTGTCTTAAAGTTAATTGTTTTTTTTGCCAAAACTAGGTTGCAATGTTATGGTGAATACAGTTAAAAGACTGATGTATATCAATAATGAGAACATATGATGAATACTGCACTGACATACTCATTGTATCAGCATTGGATAAAATGTGCTCCTATATGAATTCACAACCAAGCTTCCCAAAGTCTGTTCACCTCAAGTTATTACGGCTACATTGTTTCATTGAGTTCCGAGAATACATAAATGTAACCACATTTTGAAATACTCAAAGTAATTGAAATAAATAAATAAAATGTGTTACTGCATAAAGACAATCCGATCCATTTAATTAATGTGTTTTGCAAAAAGGTGTGAACGATGTATCTATAGGTTAAATCATTCAATTTGTGCTTACACTTTTGCAAGAATGTGATTAGACATTTTTAGTAAAAACAATGGAGTTATGCTGAAAAATTAACATGTTCATTATTGTATGCATATGTGGCAATCAATAAGGACATATTAGTTGTGTTATTACATTTGTACACACATTAGCTTTGTGTTACCTGGAATACAGTACTCACCTGCTCTGATGCTGAGTCATTCTAAAGTGATATTTGTATTCACCAATACATGGCACTAGCAGGTTTGTTATGTCAGCGAATGGCGTTGTTATCCTTTCTTAAAGGAGGAAGTTTGCCCAGTGTAAGCAAGGCCGTCTCAGTTGCAGCAAACTACATGGCAATATTAATGACTGGCCTCTTACTGTTTTTAGAGCGCACATGAAATAATCTGGCAACTGAGTGAAAATTAGCAATCAGTTGTTACCATTGTGTAACACACAGTAAATGATTTGTGTATACAATTTAGAAAAATTTAACAAAAATTTGGGGCATACAGTACCATTAAAAAAACTTGAAAAGCTGTAAAGATAAAGAAAAATGAAAATAGTGTTGCTGAGAGACAAACATTTAAGGAATACATGAAATACCATTGACTATGATTTTTATTGAGACATTTTTGACTAAATAATTACTTATTTTTTAAGGTCACAAAGTTCTGTCCTGAACAGTATTTTGTGTTTTGCATAATGACATGTACGCTACATGTACCCTTGATCAAATACTTGTCGTTGTATTTCATCTCGTAACAGGATGTATAGATCAGCTGCAGTAAATGGATCTGCTGGATCATCCCATCCGTTATCCGCCATGAGTAGACAACACAGTACAAAAACTGTTTCATCGCATGGAAACTGGCCTTTGGGAGTACACTCTTCCATACAAAAATTGACCTCCTCCATGGCAATAGGTTTGAGTCTATCCTCAGCACTGTGCCACTCTGGGAATGAGTACAGAATCACTGGCCGACCAGATGCTGTGTCATCAGTTGATCTTGGTCTGATTTTGTGGGAACACATGTCTTAAGAAGCTTTCGGACATAACTTCTACCTGTCTAGATGGAGGCTGAGGTTGCTGCAATGTCCACGAACATAGTGAATTATAATATTATTATTACTCATACTACTTTTATTAATGACTCATCTCAGAAGGAAATGAAATATTTTACCTGAACTAGATTAAGGTAACAGAATTGGATCAGACTTTTGTCCAAAAAGTCTCCTGTGAAGTGCCCATCTTCCTGGAGAGTTTGGAACAGGTTCATCCGGAACTGCGCACTCTGTTTGCGGAGTATACCCCACCATCCTTCAATGCGCTAGTTTGCTGTGCTTCTTCCATAAAAGGAAACTTCTCTCCCCAGCAAAACTGTCTGGGTGGTTCCTTCGCAAAAACATCTGCATTTCTTCAACAGAAACATTTTCCGTGCCCCTGTCTGCACGAATCCTCTCTGGACATCCACCTATACCTGAAACTGTTTTGATAAAGTAACTTGCAACTACTTTAGGATCACTGTTTGTGGTATAGGCCTCCATCCATAACACATAGCGGCTAAAACCATCTATACAGCCGTTGATGGCAATGCCATAGGGCTTTAGCTTATCATAACCATCCATGTGCCAAAGTGCATTTGGCCCTCTGCATCTGTACTGACGTCTTCTCAAGCGGTGGGCTCGTCTTAATTCCACACCTTGTGGATCAACCAGTTTGATGATGCGTCTTATGCTATCTTGTGACACAACAAGGCCCTGTTGAATTGCACGGAGATGTAGCCAACGGTATCCCTGCATCTGTCCATTGGTCATGATCTCATGCTGTACAAAAGCTAGCACTTCCTCCAAGTCAGACTGGTTCTTCCTCCTGAACAGGTTAAGTCTTTTACAAATTCTCTTTAATGTTCGGACACTAATTACAATGTGATTAGTATGTGCCAAAATAGCAAGTATTTCTTTGTTACTTAGGGAAAGTCTGAAGTATAGTTTAATTAAGTCATCCAAATCCGGCCCTGCAGGCATTGTTGTGAGCAGCGCAGCAAACTGATGTAATGCAGAATATAAAGAGGACAATTTGGTATTCGTAGGAGGGGTTGTAATATGGCAGTTGAGGTTGAATTGTACATCAGACAATAACGTTGCTTTTAATTTGCAAAAAAGAAAAGAAAATACATTGTTTAAATATTGTAAGGTTAAGACTCTTTTTCCTATTTTACACAGTATATGCTCAGTAAAAGTGTCCATTACGGAGTACTGATCTTATTTATCAGGAACACTTTATATGCAGGGACAAAAATCCTACCTTTAATTTAAAGCCAGAAAGTGTTAAACACTCTTACTGTTAAGCTCACTAACTTGTTTCATAAAATGTGTATTTTTTTACAATATCATTTTTCCCACAACCACAACTGTCTTACTCCATTCTAGACATTCTAGATGTTTGAAATTTTGATTATTTTTATGGTTAATAGCCTTCTGATTGTCAGCTAGCTGCTAGCTGCCTTGTTAAAAACACACTTAGTGAAATTTCTACAGAAACATGAAAACCACCAGGCTGTTGCTCTTGGTTCACTGTTCCAACAAGCACAAACTTGCGTGTCAACTAACTAAACCATTATTTACTGAATTAGATGGGGGGGGGAAGCCATAACATATAAGCTAATGCACTTGCTGCTAGCTCATCAATGTCTGCATTTCACATTCACATTCTAACGCCTTTTCGTTGTTTTTACGAACGCCCAAAACACACTTATATATTTATAACTCACCTTTTGTTCTTCCATTTGCAATATGGTTCCTCTTGGACCCCTCTGGCGCGCAGAAATTCACTCACGTCCTCCATTGTTGCCTACTGCAATGTGTAAGTCTCTCACTGAAGCTGGTTCTCTACAGTTACCGGTATTTCTGTCTTTTTTTCTCCCAAAAAAAATAATATTTTTTTGTTCTGAGAAAAAAGTTCTGAGATTTTTCAAATCCTCCCAAAAAAAATTCATGTGGCCCTAATCCTCTTCCGTAGGAAAGAGGTGTCTGTAAATCAGCAGAATTATTTTGAAACCTAAATCAACTACTACGAACACTTGAATAGATCTTTAAATCATTAAAAGTTGTACAATCCTGTAAAAGCTTAATCCAGAGTTCTTTGCCATTAATTTGACTGAGCAGAGACTGCAGTGATGGTTGTAGGCAGGGCTGAAAGAAAACTCAAGTGCGCACTCTCTATGGTCCCACTTACGGGTACTTTTGCCCTCAACATTCAGGCCATTTTGGCTTCATGTGCCACTGAGCAACTTTCATAGGAATGCTGAATCAACGTTGTATCCAGTTCTCTTTATACATCCATGCTCCAGCGTTCCAGAGCACTCTACACTCAACCCTATGATCGTTATGAGCCTTACTTCGCATTGGAATGCACTCAAAACAGCAAATGTATATACAGAAGTATGTAAATTGAGACATACCCTTTTTTTTTTTTAAATCATAGAACACAGCAGTTGTGTCTCATACAGTCCTTTATCCTGACCTGTTACTGGAGAGATACTGGCCGATCCTCTCCTGGTTGTTCCACAGCAGGCGGTGGAGGGCCAGCACATTGCCATCGCTGATGAAGGACAGGCTGTGGTTCACAGAGTCGCTGGGCGGAGAGTCAGAGGCTATGTCCAAGAAAAACCTGGGATGGAGAGAAGATAGTACACACTCAATCTACAGGCTGGAGATACTTCACTGCTTTAGTTAAAGGGATTCTGAAGTGTATGTGTTTGTACACAAGTGGCACGAGAGTAATGTTGTCAATAGAAAGGTCTGTAACCATAACCTTGTAAACCCTCATCAAGTACAAAAACGGTAGCCGTAATGAGACCCAGGGCTGCTGTATTACTAACCCCCTAACCCTAACCCCCTAACCCTGGTTAATCACAAAAGATGATGATTTGATACAAGAAAAACTCAATATTCTGCGGGCTGACATGTCACATCAATAATCAACTGACAACCTCTACTTTTAACCCTTTGAGAGCAGGTGTAGTTTGAACCAAAGCATCATTTGGATATCGTTTTTCAAACAAATAGCCTTATAAGTAGGGATGGGTATCGTTAAGGTTTTAACGGTACTACTACTTTTATCGAAACCGCTTATCGATCCGGTCTTTTAACGGTACTTTTATCGGTTCTTTTGGAGAAAAAAATAAGGTAAACTAACTAAACAAATTGTGAACAAAACTAACATTGCTTTTTATTTAAATTAAATACATAATATTTCACATCAAAAGAAACAACAGTGTTTTAACAAATCGTATTAAATAATCTGATGACAGAACTGTAAACAGAATAGCTGAAACTTTAACAAAATAAATAACTCAGTTACCTCTAATCATTAGCCCATGTTTGTATAATTTAGTTAACTCCGTGTGTTGCTGCTTGCATACATAACACCTGACGTGGAAACGTTACTCGATGATGGGGCTACAGCGCTACTAGAAAGACAGTCGAAAACGGTGCATTTCTCCGTCTGAATGTGGAGCACTTTTGCTAAATGTTTAGACAAATTGCTCGTGTTACCGCCCTTACATGCTAAACTCTTATTGCACTTTTGGTAACGAGCATTGTCCACATCGAGACGGGTAAAGTTTAACCACACCTTGGAGAGCGTTCTCTCCGCCATCTCCTCCATGTGTGTGTGTTGCTGCATGTAGCAGCTGCGTGTGTGTAAACTGCCCCGCCCCCTCGCAAGCAGGCGGGAGAGAGATCTCTCGTCTGGATTGGAAAGATCGAAAATACAAAAAATAATCAGACGCATTTTGCAGTCTTTTTGCGTATTAGAAACGGAGATGGCGTCACTAAAACTGCAATATAATGTTTGTGTAGCAATAATACATATATGACATATTTTTTACATGTCTCCAGTACCGATAAAAAGACCGATAACGTCGGAGCTTAACGGTACCACGGTCTTTAATAATTCAGCCCCGGGGTCCGTTTAATACTGGGGCTCGGTACCCATCCCTACTATAAGTGGATAAAAACACAGTGCAGGGAGGGGGGGCCGGGGGGGTTCTGTGCAGAGAGACTGAATGAGGGGAGTTAACTATACCTTCTGGCTGAGTCAAAGTTGCTCTTAACAAAGTCGTTAAAAGGCCTCATGTGTTCTTCTTTCGTAAACAAGACATGGTTTGCAATGCTCTGCAGAATCTGTAGGAAGACAGGAATATAAAACATTTAGATGAAATAACTTTTAATCGTACTAAGTCATAATTGTGGAATAAATGTACCTAACATGGCTATAACAACACAATTACTTCATACCTTTGACATGAGTTTGAGACCCCGTTCTATCCTGGGTAGGGGCTTCTTTTCCAAGATGCCGGCCTCATAGGGAGAAACAATAGCCGGGTTGACGAAGCGCAGGAACATGGCGCTGCCCACCGCTCCAATGCTGTTCTGTGGGAAACGCTGGCTCACCACCTGCCATGAGAAGGATGGAGGGAACAAGGGAAGACAAAAGAGGGGGGGGAAACAAACGGGAAGTGTAGAACAGATGGAAGAGAAGAGAAGGTTTTGAGCAAAGGGAAGTAAAATTTGATATTGGAATATTGAAAAGAGCAAAGGGGGAGGGGTGATGTGAATAACTTAATACACATGTATCAATCAATGTGTGACATAGCAGAGCAAGGTGAGCCATGGCCAGAGACAGTAACAGATGTCGGGTTCGGAAGGAGGACGACATATGAAGAGACTTAGAATTTACCCAGGTCATTTTGAGCTCTAAAAGGAACTAAAAAGGTTTCAGTTACAGCCCAAGAAAGAGAAAAGAAAGGAAGTGCAGTAAAAGGAACCCCTCTCTGTTGCTGAAGAATACAAAAATAAAAAGCGGATGACAAATGTGGAGTTATGAGTTATGGTGCGAAGCGGTGGATGAGCAGGTGCAAATCCCAAAATATTCCAACATCACATGTTGCTACAAAGCTTCTGCTGAGAGCTCAGATCTCGCCCAAGCTTTCAATCAGTCAACACAAATGAGCCACTGTTGCAAATAAATAGTACATTTGAAGGAAAGACTTTGTACTGTGATGGATGATTAGCAAAAACAAGGATTTGAACATGTTTTTGGTTAGATGCTTGAAATAAGATTTGTGGTTAACACAAGCTCAAGAGTCTTTCCCATTTTGTTCTACGACATAAAATAAATCTCTTAATACTCCAGTTGTGAATGTCCGAAGACTATGTAGCATATTATCAGCGATTGCTAACAAGTGACTAAATTAGACTTTTAAACGTCATCAAGCCAAACAAAAAGTCTGCCTTTATCGTAGTGGTGTTGATGTGAAGTAACATGAGCGTCATGTAGTTTGTTTATATCATTGCGTTAGCTTTTTATTTGTGGGTATTGCATTTAAAAAATAAATAAAAGAGGTGTTGATATGTGGAGATTATCCTGCTAAACAAAATGTGTAAGTATCATAAACCTATTCTCTTGGAAAAATCCCATTGCTTTTGGTCGAGGCTACCTTCCAGGATGGCCTTCAAAAACACGTCATCGATGTACCACTTTATTGAGAAGATATACATTTGGCCTTTAGAAGTGCCTCTTAAGACAAGTCAATTAAAACTCCAGGCTTATTTTGAAGTGTCAGTCATTGCTTGTATCAGTAAAAAATAACATTACACTCAACAGGGTTAAACTCATATTTATACCACCCGAACATTACTAAAAAAATATTTGATGGGCAGGTAATGTTGATCAGAAAGATGTTTTGTCTGCACAATCTGTATATTGTAGAGTTGCCATTGGTCTAGGAAAGTGGATCCTTTTTTTTTTTCAAGAGGCGCTTTCACACCGCAGTACTTTTCCCACTTTAGTTCCGATATAGTTCTGAAATGTTGCGTTCACACCAAAAAAATCCGGAACTAAAACTTAGTTCATCAGAACCTTTTTACCCCCTTTTCCGTCCCTGCTAGAGAGCAGGTACTTTCGTGGGAGAGAAAGGTTCCTATGTCTGATTGGCTGGGCGGATTGCAAACCACGCCCCGTAAAACTCCCAAAAAGTTTTGTGAAGCCGCCATTTTATTATTCTCGCATTAGCATTATTAGCATTAGCATTAGCCCAGCGCACCAACGCAGAGAGACTAACTTATGGCAACACAAAGAAAAAAAAGAAAACATGGGAGCGGTGGAGATGAGGAGGTGTCGGTGTTCTGGCGATTTACTCGGAAGGCTTCAGTAGAAGCTGCTGGGAGTCTCAGCAGCTTCTACTGAAGCCAGTCCCCAACTCCGGGGTCTTCTGGCCGGGGACTTCGGATGGCAGTATACGCCATAGATATATATAAAGGCTAGATGGCTCAAGGGGAGTCGCCAGCGTAGCTCACCGGTGGCCATCTTGCCACAGTCAACAACTACTGCTACAGCTGTTGTAAGGTGAGTGATCTGCACAAAAATACTCTTAACTCGCTGAAATCTTGACTGATTTACAAATGGTTTGGTTTATTATAAACGTTATTAGCATGGCTATGATACAGGAGACAACAAGACATGTTGAAAAAAAAAAGTCCATGATTATAATTATAAGTATGCAGTATCATAACTACATATTTGATGTTTATAACAAACCAAACCATTTGAAAATTGGTTGAAAATTGAGCAAGCTATGGTTATTTCAATAGTGCACCATAGACATAATGTTATGAATGAGCGAGCTGCCTGTGGCAAGATGGCCGCCATGTGGCAATGTCGGTCTCCATTGGCCAGCAGTGCGGGTGAGTCATCTAGTGTTTATATATATATATATATATAAACAACTTCACGGCGTATACCATAGATATATATATATATATATATATATATCTATGGTATACGCCGTGAAGTTGTTTGCGGCCTGCCAGTAAACCCAAAGCAGAAGAAGAAGAAGTGACGTCAGCGGCTTCATTAGCCTAATCCTCCCCCAGGGACTTATTCCGGTGTGAACGCGATCTGAACTTAGTTCATCAGAACTAAAGAGTTCTCATGAACTAAGTTCTGATGAACCTTTGTGGGAAAAGTACTGCGGTGTGAAAGCGCCCAGGGGAACCCTTTCCTATGATTGATCAAACCAGCAAGTGTCTGAATGAAGTTGGGTAACCTTTTTAATGGATATTTAATATCATATTAAATGCATCACAATGCCAATGTAGAACAACTGATAGAACTAGAAGTCTGTGTAAAATGAGCCATTTGGACACACATTGATGAGTGTGTCCAAATGAGTTTATATTGCATCAGAGATCAGTTTTTTGAAACTTTTTAAACAAATCTATGCATTTTGTTTAGCAATAATTCATACTTAATAGGCTTCTTTTTTGCAAAAATAAATATTGAGTTTGTTCTGATGGTTGGCTGTTTATTTGTTTTAACTGCATACTTTTCGAACAATAATTTAGTTTGTCCATTGCTGCTAAAATGAACCATCAGACGAGCGTTTGAATGCACCCTTCTACAATTGTGACAACTTCCACGATCATGTGGCAATTTTTTTTATGTTTCCTTGTTCTTTATATCTGTATGAAGGAATGTACCAGTCATTAGGTTACATAACCATGCTTCTATTTTTAAGCCAGCGCTGACCACTGCTTTCAATTCCTGAAACAAAACTGATGAACAGGACTGACTAGCAGCAGATTACATAAAGTGTGGCTAATTCAGGGAACCTTTCTGATCTAAGGAGTGAGAGGGAAATGTGGTCAGGCGTGTTCCTCTCAGCAAAGTAGATTAAGCAAGAACAAATCTTCCATGATCATTGAGTAACAAGGTTTTTGGAGGCAATGCAAAACATAAATCCAATTTAAAGACATTGCTCTTCATAAATGATGGAGGAGAAGGACAGCTGAGGAATCCCACACGTGACAGAGGGAGGGCAGTTTTTCAGAACATTTCATCCAAAGATCCTTTACAGGGCATGTTAAGGGATTTATTAGAGTGAGCCAGTAAGGATGGAGAAACATGCTTTAGGTGCAGATGAAATGTTCTGAGAAAATGTCTCCTGGAGAGCAAACAAAGAGTGTAGAAAGAAAAGAGAGAGTTCCGCAGTTTCCTGGGAACTGTTAATTGAAAATACACCAAATGGCGCCAATATTAGTACAATGATTTTAAGAGAGGGTTATACAAAGCTGAATATGGAGAAGAGAATAAAAACATTTCCACCAAATCAAAACCAACATTTGAAAATGAAGAAAATAAAATGAAGAAAAAAATGCAAAAAAAGCCTTATTTTCTTTGCTTTGGGGGAGGGGGAAGTGTCTGAGGGAAAATAGATTCTCCAAACTTACTGCTTTTTTGTTTTCCTTTTTTTCTTTTACTGTTGCTTTATTCAGTAGAGAGTGGCAAGTAGCCTACAGAACAGAGATGAGCACAATCATGGTCACAGCACCAGCTACACAACACACGCACAACACACACTCTAACCACTCAAGGTGTAAGCACACTCACATCTAGGTATAAACACAGGAAAATCAAAATCTGCTGTTAGAAAAGTGTTCATCACTGCTCAGGGGACTCAAAGCGTGTCCATGCATGCTCTAACAGACTTAATCTGTGTGTGTGTGTGTGTGTGTGTGTGTGTGTGTGTGTGTGTGTATGTGTGTATGTGTGTGTGTGTGTGCCTACATAGCCGCGAAAGGAAATCCAAGATGGAGAATGAAAAATCAAAGATGTCAACACATGGAAAATACAAAATCTGTGGTAAATGAAACAGACCTTGTTTTATAGGTTTTGTTGTGAAGTATTCTGAATTAGTAATAAGTCTATTTATGTAGTTTTTAAGCGTGAACAGGCAGGGCAGGGGAGCTTTTTTTCCCCAAGTAAGTGTAAGAGGCAGAAGCAGTGTGAGGTGGAAAATGCTTGCATTTGAGGTTAGACTATGATATTGTTTTAGATACATTTGGTATATTTAAAAAGCACTGTCATTTGATGTGATCACACTTAATCCATTTGTTTTGGCCATGGACAGTAGGAGCCATTCCCTACTAACATCTGTCCCCTACCAGCGTTTTTAACAACGGTAGTGGTCCAATTGTTTGTTTTTGTTTTGGAAGGTTCCTAACTGTGTGAAATGACCCGGAAGTAAATAAGTGTCAGTCATTATGAGAGCTTGTTTGAATTCTCTAGATGATTGGTAAAGGAGATGACAAGGGAAGAATTTAAGCGCTTTTCCTAAGGACACCGTCCCTTGCGAAATGAAAGGAGATAAGGTCGTTTACAGTAACAACCGATCGTGACCGAAGAACACACATTCAAGTTACAGTGCTTATTATTCAGCATTTTCAAATGGACTATTTAAGTATGGGTTCAATTGTCAATCAGACTTTAAATGGAATATGACACTGATTTAAAGTTGGTAGAGAACATTTTATAAAAAGCTATACTGCATCATCATAAATAATACTTCTTTGTTCTTGTAGTGCCAACTGCTCATCATTTCAGAAAAGAACGGAAAATTATACTTTTCTCCATTTCTCAAGTGTGTTTTCCTAAGTCATTAATATACGTAAACTGAATATCTTTCAAGTGTTAATCAGACTTACAAACCCCCCAGAAATCAATATATCCTCTTGGGCTAAACAATAAGTTTGAGGAAATTTTATCCATATTTTCTGCCATTTATAGACAATCAATTGCTGAAAGATACTCGTCAGCTGATTGGATGTTGCGCCAGCCCTATCTGTGTAGACTTCCTGCTGTCAGTGCTTATATTGAAGGACTTAAGTGAGAACAGTAAACGATTAATTGTCATGATGGCAAAAGTCTGCCTTTTACACAGGGAGGATCAATCAGAGGATCGGTGGTTCAATACCCAAACCCCTGTAGCCAACATGTTGAACTGTCCTTGCGCAAGATATTTTACCCCAAAGTGATCCAATATTAAAGTATGTAAGGTGCTTTGGGAAAGAAAATCAACTAAATAGAGTGGTGCAGGAATGGGTCGTAAAAAAAGGAAATGAGTTAGCATTTGACCACTTCCAGTCTCCTCGTCTCGAAGTCAACTATTAACTTGTTTTTAGTTAGATGCCTGCTAGAGGCTAGCTCTGATGTTTAGCTTAGCATTGGTGATGGTTTGGTGCAGCCATGTGACCGTGATGTAGTTCGTTTACAGCCTAATGTTAGCTTTTTACTTCTGCCGATTGCAATTACGTCTCAAAGTATCATAGACGTGTGTTTGCCACAGATCTTGTTTTCTGCAATATTCCAAAATCCAATAGATAAATGTAATACAATTTTATAATACATTTTAGTCGATGCTAATTTTTGGGTCAGCTAAAAATATATCATGATTAGTGTCCCCATGGTGCTTCAGGGGATTTCTGCCCTTATGCACAATTAACATTTAACGTTGAAACACTGACCACCGAAGATCTGTATGTTTTGACCCAGCAGATTGTGTGAAGGATGTACAGCTGTGCAATGAGTGGAGAGGCAGGAGCTTGAAATGTGTAAGTGACACTGCACACACACAGGTGAGGGCAGAGAGGCTGAGGTGAGCAGCTGGGGGCCGTGGTGGAGGGAGTACCTGGTAGAGACAGTGGCAGACGCTGCGGAGCTGGGGGGGGAACTCGCTGGACGAACCAATGATGGCTTGGAAGAAGCGCTCAGTTATCTGCAGCAGGTTCCTCTGGTTGTCCTCCAGGTTCTCCCCTTGTTCCAGTCTGAGAGGACCGTAAGGAAGACATTAATACATGGCTCAGATGAATACTCCATTCTGATTGGTCAATTTGGAATTCAGCAGCGGTCTGCTATCAAAAAAAGAGCCATTGTTGCTAAGGAAGCTCCTTTAAACGCATCCATCCACAAAAAGAAGTACGTCAATTACTTATCAGCTGTGGCCAAAAAAACACATTAGGTTTTTTCATCAGAAAACCCCATTAAAATACTTTTGAAATATTCATTTTTATATTTGTGGAAAACATCATTATTGATTCATGATGGCTAAAGTGTTATTATTTTAGGTAACCATGCTGTCATTGTAGTTCCAGCCGCAATACAATATATTTAAAATCAATAAATCATGTTTAAAAAAATATGTTGTGTCAAAACCTGTATAAAAGCTGAGTGAATTCAATGTTTTTGAAATGAACATTTCTATGCCAGTATCTTGTCTGAATTCATATTTGTGTTAATCTTCAACATCAGTAATACTTCTTCCGTTTTTTAATGTTCCGAATACAGACAATTAAAGGTGGGGTAGGTCATTTTGGAGAAACCAGCTCGAGTGCGCTAGAATTTGAAAATACACAGCCAGAACAAATCTGCCACTTCCTTACAGAGCCCCTCCTCCAACACACACGAACGCGCACATGACCAATGAGGGCACGAGATAAGTTTGTGCACAGATGGAAGGCTGACAGGCAGGTAGGCCATCCAGTTATTTTAGCCGGGCCGGCTAAAATGGTTGGTCGTGCGTTTTACAGTACTACGGCTTCCACAGATGACATTTTTTTATGGATTTTTTGTCAAAGCATTTAAGATATTCATTGCTATCGGGATGTTAAGAGCATTCCATGGAATATAACAAAAAGTGTATCTCGAGCCGGTTTCTCAAACTTACCTACCCCACCTTTAATGAATTCTGTTGAATATAGAAACAAAATATTACATTGGTTGTTTTACATTTCATCGTTTGCTTTTAAAAAAACTGTACAAATCTGGTACAATGTGCTTTGTCAATACAGTGTTTCACTAACTTCTTGCCCATTAAGCCTCTGTTACTTTGACTGCTGTGAGGAGTGTTTGCCTCTGTGCTGCCATCTGCTGGTCACTGCTGCACGGGTTGAAAAGCTCCACCGTGACAGGGGTGTCAAAACTACTACCCTTTAAACTTGATAACACCTGTGTATGTCATTATTTGATATAATTCCTTAAATGTGTTTCAAAAAATTTACTTTTTGAGGTTTGGGTCCTCTAGAGAGTGAATGGGTGTGAGTTAAAAAGGTAAATACTTACAGTTTATATTTATTATTAATATTAAGAGAACATTATTTTAAACAGCTGATGTTATGTTTTTAATGAAGTAGCTATTTGAACATGCTATGGTGCTGCTAATATGTAAACTAGCATGCTCTAGTTACTGTATATAACATGTTTTAGGTACATTCAATGTATTCCTCTTGTTGATTAGTGTGTTTATTATTATGGTTGTCATTCCGTAGTTAATAACAATGTATTGATAAAAGATATAATAACACCACATAATGTATACCACCCTGCTGTGAGACCTTTGATAAGACCCAAGCTGAGTATACATGAGTAACAATTGTTTAAAATCAGTTATAGTTTAGATTATTTATTTGTCAGAAAATATGAACACTACATTTTACTCACCTTGTGGGGTCCACCTCAAAGCTGATGTGTTCGGGGGTGGTGATGACCCCTCTTAGTAAAGGCTCCAGGAGCTTCTGCAGGTATGCTGCCCCATAGACCTGACACAAGACAGCAGGAAATACTGTCAAAATGAATACAATATACAAATACACTACTACTAATGTTACTAGTGCTGTGCTCCAGTTTTCGCCTCCTATTTCTTGCGCAGGTTTGACAATCATTTGTGTTTCCTTACTTAAACCAGAAATGACCTACATTTCCTTTAGCTGACACTTTCATGTTTATATCAAGGACACTCTGGGTGCGTCTCACTTCGGTTATTTTTCATTTCCTCGCTCCTCGGGCTCGGTATCACCGGAAGTTGATTTGTCTGCGCCATCTTGAGTAGCGTCCCAGTGGCCTTATTTCTGCCGGAGGACCGAGGATCGAGGAGCGAGGAGCGATAATCGAGGAACTACCAGACCATCCTCCGGTGAAATCCTCAGACACTCGCCCCGCCCCTTACTGTGTATCGCTCACTGATTGGACGATGCAGTGCATGCACTGATCTGGCTGCTGTCAGGCGATCAGCTGTGCGGCGTCATCACAAATGGACGTCGCTTCACGTGACGCTCCGGAGGAAACGACGTCCCATTGCTCTTAAAACTCATTTCCCTGCTTCTCGTGGTTTCCTTGCATCTCTCCATGCTTCCCTGGTGGGAGGGACTAAACGCAGGGAAACGACGCAAGTGAGGGACGCAAGGAATCCATTTAACCGAAGTGAGATGCAGCCTCTGATTTGTTGACTGCAAGAACTGGGGAACGAACCACTGACCCTTCATTGCAATCTGGATTCACGACATCGTCAGGTATATTTCACCAAGCTGTATTCACTGAAGCCTACCAAGCAACACTGGATTCATTCATCTGGTCTCTTTACAGCAGTATGAAGCAAACAAACAAATATTTCATTCCAATCTACGAGAGGTTTGCTAAACAGTGGAGACTTTCTTGAGAAATTGGCTGCATAAGTGGAATTGTGGCTGCTAATTCTCCCGGAAAAGGTTAACTGAGGACCGTTTGTTCAGCAGCTATCGTTGCAGCTGAGCGGGACTTCAGAAACACCTCAAGGCCTCTTTCTGCAAGGATGACTTAGACCTGATTTGCATTCCATAAACTTCCAAACCTTTTGTGAAGACCTTACTGTATGTACCTAAACATGGGTTTAGTGAAAGTAAATGACAGCATCACGGCAGGTGTTTTCCATTCAAATGACATCCATAACAGTCCATTACCAACGTTGTGATTCACAAAGTAATATCTGCTACATTACTGCATTTAATAACTAAAACACATCAACATTTTTACACGGTCAACTACTTGTTGGGATCAAAACATGCAGACTTCCAGCATCTTACCAGGATACTGTAGTTTACTATTTCTGGCCATAAGCAGTATCACATGTTGTAAATAATAATAATGTTAATGTTAGGTAATATTCAACTACGATGTAATCTGTCAAGCAAACATTAACATGTTTACTTCATGGCAGGGTTGTGCTATGTTTCCTACCTTGAAACAGAAGGTCATTATCTTGCTGGCCAGGCTGTTTCCTCTGAAGAGCGTCTGCATGGAGTCGGCCAGCTCCACCTCTTTGGAGAACATGTTCCACAGCAGCTGGTAGAGGAGGTGGCGCGAGTCGAACAGCGTCACCAGCACGCGGGCCAGCTCGTCCTGGAGACACAAACACATACGTCAATGCTGATCAACTTTTCATGGATAACTGTTCATACAATATATAAGACGTTAGACGAGGTACTAGTGTTGTCACGATACCAACATTTTGGTTTCGATACCAAGTCAAGCATTGCGATTCCGATTCTTTTTCGATACTTTTAAATAATTATTGACAAAATGTACATTGCAGATGTTAGCCACATTGGTAAGTTAGCTAAAAAGATAGCCATATTAGACAGTTATCATTGCCATTAATTGCCTCGTCAAACTACGAAAACGTTCGTTTGTCACAAAATAAATTACACTTGTTTGACTTAGATTTGAGGGCATGGGCTTGAGCATGATATAATTATGTTATCTATCACATTCGCTAACCTGTCTGTCTTTAAATTCTTTAAACAGTTCTGGATGCCGGTCGGCGAGGTGCTTAGCCAAGTATGATGTGTTGGTTTGCAGGGATCTAAAACATTTCTTACAGACAGGCCTCGTGGTGTCCGTAGGCTTGCCCTCACTGTCAGAGATATAGCTAAAATACTTCCAAATTTCGCTTCTGGCGTCTTTTTTGTCAACAAGCCGAGGCGCAGCGGCAGTTGCACTCCCACTTGCAGCCATGCTTCTCGTTTTCTCACATGCTCTGGCAGCTAGCGCGTGCACGAGAGAGGGGAGGCACTTAGAGCGTGCTTGAGAGGGGAGGGACTGCAGGCACGGCTGCAGTGCAGGGAGTGGAAGCAGAGCGCTGAACACACACGGCTCTTATTAAAACGGCGCTTTCTCACCGGAGTACTTTTCCCCGTCATTCTTAAAGTACCGATACTAATGAAACGGAGGAATCGTAACGTTTTTAACGGCAGGGTATCGCGGTACCTTTCAAGTATCGGTACACCGTGCAACACTACGAGGTACACACCCACTGAGACCCCGGGACCACGTTAGCCAGCGCCATGGCGATGGGCAGCTCTCCCTGGTCTCCCATCATGGTGACCAGCTCCACCAGCCTCTCGAAGCGGTCGGCCAGCACCGTCTCCGCCAGCGTGTCGAACTCCGTGCCCTGCTGCAGGATCTTGGTCAGCACCTCCATGAAGGTGGCTCGAGTCTGCAGGTCCTTGTGGTAGCCCAGACCTGAGGAGGGGGGAGTGAGGAAAAAATCTGTTGGTTTGTAGAAAGCTCCATTATTCATAATGCTACGATGGGTAATTTTGCGTCCGCCTTACCGATGGAGTGCATGAGACCACTGTCCACGTTAGCGTTGAGCAGGTTGGACATGGCCAGGACGGTGCAGTGGCGGAGCGAGGCCAGGCGGCGGGACATTCCTCTCTTTCGGCCCCCCACTGCCTGGCCCTCGTCCTCCACCTCGCTGCAGTCGTTCAGCAGGTTCATGAACAGGGTGAAGTACCTGCGAACAAACACGAAACCACAGCATATTATAGGAAAGGCTTGCCCATGTAGGTTACGTAACTTCACAGGGCTAATTCTTCCTCTTTTTCTATATATTCAACATTTTTAAATGGTCTGCATTTAAATAGCGCTTTTCTAGTCTTCTGACCCCCTCAAAGCACTTTTATATATATGCGGAAAAAATTGGTTGCATATTCGATAATTCTTTACATGTTCCAGTTAAAATGATGACACTTTCATGATGCTAAACGTTTTCTTGCCAGTACGTTATGTAAACATGAATGTTGGATTTGTTTGTTTGTTTGTTTCACCCTATTGTGTCCCATGTGCATCATGTTTGATCTTCATTTTATGGGATGTCCTGCCTATTTCTTTAGATGAAAAAATCCACCAATTTCTTTCCAATATTCAGTGTTTCTTATTTGTATCAAGACACATGTTAAATAAACACGTAAATGTATGACCGAGCCTCAGAGGAGGTTGGTGGAAGGTGTGTTCTCACTTGAGGAAGAGCTGAGATTTGGCCTCCATCAGTTCTACTCCGTCTCCCTCCTCTGGCTGAAGAGGAAGACCCGCCAACAGAGACACGACTGCCTCCATACTGGCCTGGTCCAGGTCCCTGTACATTACACAGACAGAAGATAACATAGTTCAAAGGAGCTCTCTCAGTTGGACACTGCATTAGATGAGTTGGAACAGAGCCGCACCTCGTCAGACACTTGATGTCGTCATCAGCAGCTTGGTTGGATGTTCCCATCACCCAGTCCGTCAGATACTCCACCATCTTGTTCCTGCAGACAACAGACAACAGCTTCAGTGAACCTTCCTTCCTGACGATGGGGAACTAAAAAGGGTGTTTGTTTATCCAACCTGACAGATTAATATGATGCGACTTGGTCTTTAACTAAATGCCAAAGCTAATGTTAGGAGTTAGGGAAATTAAAGGTAAGACCGCACAAGTAACTGACATTTCTATTGAAATTTGGACAATATTCAAATCTAAAATGATCAATCCCACATATATTGTTATTTTTTCCCAATTGTGAAGCCCCTTTTCTAAGCTAGTTAGCTAGCTATATATTTATTTTAATTGTATAGCTACAAAATAACTTAACACATTGCAAGTGTGCTCTGCTCTGCTGCTCGGAGTACGCTACTGAAATGGTACATTCAAACACCACTCCGAGGTTTACAAACAGTCCAGTATGTGCCAAGGTGTGCTCAGGTTTACTACATTTGAGTGCCCCTTTAGTATCTGAAGGACAAGTAGAGGGAAGCATATGCTGTGTCTGAATTTGGTTCATTTCCCTTGATACACTGTTATGTCATGCTAGCTAGCTAGCTAACTAGCCGGGAACAATCATTTGCTGTTCCACATCATAACAGACTGCTCATTGTCCCTATAAAACTAACAGTGCCTTTTCTTTGACACCAGCATAATGGGATGTTACATAAAGAGCGAAAAATAATGTATAACTTTTACGCGTAAACTTCAGAAGCATCCAGCGTTGTGCGCTCTTTTTGACCATTATCAAAGCACGATCAAGGTAGTCATAGTGCACCGCGTTCTGCCATACTTAACATTGGGACACACTTGTGCACTCAAATGTGAGAGACAGCAATACCTTAAAGTTAGTTTTAGGTTTTCCCTTTCTTACCCTTTGAATTTGTTTATTAAAATGTGTCTATATTCTGCTCAGAGTTTTGAAGGTCTGATATGTAAGAAAGGGGCCTTGAAACTTCAATTGTCAGCGTATATCTAAAAGTCCATCCTTGTCACTGACCTGAACTTCATCTCCTGGCAGAAGGACAGGTCATCCCTCCTCTCCATCATCACCTCCACCAGCTGGCACAGTTTGGTTTTGATCTGGATGGCATGGACCACGTTGCCCAGGATGCGCACATACCTGAGGGATGGTGGGCAGGTCAATACACCTCATAGCAACGCGTCACGTCTTTCAGTCACAATACGATGCTAATGTGCTTTCACCATGTTAGCTCACTCTCTGCAAACATCACTTAGGACATTTCCCTGCAGGAAGTACTGACCTGACCAGGTTGAGCATCATGGTCTCGATGCTGGCCTGCCCCAGGTGTTCAGAGCTGCCCTCCGTGTGGTTATCCAACAGGTTCTTCATGATGGCTATGGTCTGCTCCACAAACTGGGTGTTAGTGTCATTGATAGGAACCTGGAAACAGGAGAAACCAAACAGGTGTACATTTCATGTGAACAAACTATTTACGATACATATAAAAACATCGAAAATTAAACCCTGGGGATGGGTGGAAGAAAAATATGGCACAAGAAACCAAGTATGAGTAAACATTTGGAATAGTCATGAATTAAATCTGGGTTTCTAAGTTTAATAGCGACATGAGCACATCTCCAACATAGTCCTTCATATCAGCTTAAGAAAACCACATTTGTATATGGATTATTTCTTATTTATTGCTCCAACAGACAAACAACGTCTAAAACACTCACCAATTAAAATGTTCTGTAATCTACAAGACAATCTTATATCGTTCCAACATTCTGAGCGTTGCCGTAGCTCCACTCACCGGCCCCTGTGTGTCGAAGAACTTCCCGATGCTGTTCCTCAGCTTGTTGAAGAGCATGGGGTAGAGGGCGGGGCTGAGCTCCAGCCCCAGCAGGTCCTTCACATTGGTGCGCACGTGGAGGCCCACCCTGTCGTGGCCACACACCAGCAGGGCCAGCAGCCGGTCCACGAAGCGGCTGACGGGCGACTCGTTGGAGGCCGACGAGGAGCAGGAGGAGACGGAGACCACGGGGTTGTAGACGTCGCAGGGGCCCATCGAGATCATGGAGTGTTTGCGCTCGCTCATGGGGCCCATGGGGGGGCTGTAGGTGGCCGGGCCGGGGGTGCTGCGCTGCTGGAGGCACACGCCACCCAGAGCACACAGGAAACCTGTCATGTTGATCCACTCCTGCTGTGGGGGACACACAGAGAGACGCTGAACTGCAGGAGCACGACACCATGGTGGCTACTTCTGAGGAGGCATAACTCGACAAAATGTCTCTATGTAAAAAAATTTTTAAAGACCAGATGTCTACATGGATTCATGGAGTAGAAAATACTACATATTTCTCCCAGGAATCTGCGGCTCTAACGTCTTTTAAATCAAGACTGAAGACTTTTTGTCGCTGCCTTTCATTAAATGAAATAACCATTCATATCTTAGAAAGAACTGTAACTTTTGTTCTTGTAATTTATAATTGTTTTATTCTAATCCTAATGTATCTGTAAATGTATTTAAATGTAATTGTAATGTTTTTAATGTCTTTCTAAAGAACTTTGAACAGCCATGTGTTGAAATGGGCTATATAAATAAACGTTCCTTGCCTACGTCCATCCTTCACAAGGTTTACACTTTAATCCTACCTAAAGCTTAACTCAATACCAATACAAAAACAGCATTGTTGGAGATGTTTAACATATCAAAAATATACAAATTAGGACTGTCTGTTCATCAATAAGCACTAGTGGTGCTCAGATGAATCTTTAGATACTGTAACTGGGGTGATTGTGGATGCGTATCAGCAGAAGCGGTCTCTGATCACCTCTGCTTTCTACCAGGCTTTGGGGGGAAACCACTATCTACATAAAAGCAAAATGGGAAGCGGAGTTAAAAATTTAAATTTCAGAGGAAGAATGGTTTCAAATGTTCAAGACGCATTTTACATCCACAAACTCATTAGTATGGAGGGAATTCTGCTGGAAGAACCTGACTCGCTCTTTCATAACACCCAAAATAAAGAGCAGGCAACTTGGTGTACAGCAACAGTGTTGGAGGTTGTGTGGGAACATGGAGGCTGACCACACGCACATTTTCTGGAACTGTACAAAGATACGGTCATATTGAGAGAAGGTTAATGCAGTTGTCAAAATTATTATGGGATATGGAATCCCAAATACCTGCCCGCTGATGCATCTTGGGAACATTAAGGATGTTGTGATGGGAGGCGATATATATTTGACTAAGGTTTTACTTGCAGCGAGTAAGAAAGCTATAACTAGGAATTGGCTTCATGTGAATGCTCCGAATCAGGAGCAGTGGCTGGAAATTGTTCAAGATCTTTTTGTCATGGAAAAGTTGACATGTTTTGAGAATCCAAGAGAATGCATTCAATAGGAAATGTGGAATATTTGCATGGTTGACACCAATGAGTAAGTGAATGACTAATTAATTCCTGTACAGCAGGGACGGGCAAATGCCTCCTCTTTTTGCGTAATTAATTAATTTACTTGTAGTACTGATACCGTCCACTAGACTCCTAGTTACGTCGCGAGCTGCGTACATGATTTCGTTTGGCAGCCAAATACCGCAAAAGAATCTGTGACGCGTTTGTGTGTATTGTGTTTGTTTCCCGGGGAAACACTCACAAGAAACACCGGCTGTTGTTATGCCTGCTTTGACGTTAAGTTGCCGCTTGTAATTATGCCTGAACAAGCTTCAAAGTTGTATTTATCATCTGAATTTGGCGAAACAAGTTTAATATTCTAAAAACCAAGACTTTGTTTATTTGAAATCAGATGAAAACAAACTGTCACGGACCCTGCCGTGTTATCTATGATTACTATACGCTTTTCATTCATAATTTCAGCGGAGGGAGGGGGAGCGGTGCTGCGGAACAGCAGAGAGTTGACAGGTGTCTTTGTTGACATTCCCCTTATTGTGCATCAGCAGAGACAGGCTACAAGTGTCTTAGGTTCAAGTTAGACAACTAATGTCTGGGGTAGTGTTCATGACTTCATGTTTATGTCATCTTAAAGGTTAATCTCAATGCACACACATTTTTCGTGCTTTCCAATAGTTTAAAATAGTTGTATTCCTCTGTTAAATAACCTGTTCAATACAAACATGCCATTTGTACAAATTAAATAACATTTCTGTGAACTGATACTTGTTTAGTGAGCTTATTAGAGGATGTTCCCTGAAAGATTGAAAAATGTCAATGAAGATGTCAGACTTAGTATATTTGTAAATAATTACATACAATACACGGAATTTGTGTGTGTGTGTTCCAAATGAATCTGCGGCCCCCTGGTGGCCAGTACATAAATTATGTGGCCCCCACCACCATCCAAGTTGCCCATCCCTGCTGAACAGTATGTGTGAATATTGAAGGTCTTCAAACAACTAGTACATTATTGTGCTTTATTTTATAACTGATATTTGTGTATTATTTTTTGTTGTTTAGGTTCACATGTTGTTCTGTTATTATTGTTGTGAAAACTCAATAAAAACATAAGTGTAAAAAAAAATAAGCACTAGTGCTACTAGTGGAAAACTCTGGAGCCAGGCAGACGTCAAAACTGTTCCTGTAGACTGAGGAGATGGAGGAGAGGAGAGGAGAGATCCCTGGTGTAACATGCTTACCTGCCCATCATCTGCCTTGTTTTTAGGGGAGTTGAGAATCTGTTTGGTGACCTGGTCCCATTTAGCATACGTGTCCTCCCAGGCCTGAAGGTGGACCAAAGGAAATAGTGAGTTATTAAATACATTGTTTCTGGAGAAAACTGAGCAAAGAAACATCTTTCATAAGTATAGTATGGTTTGGGTTTGAATATGAACTGAATGTCACCTCAATGTTTCCTGGTGTGGGGTGCTCTACCCTCCGCAGCAGGGCCATCACTCTCTTCTGTAAGGTGGACCGGCCTGTCCAAACAAGTCCAACATGTTATTGGAAGAAATTGGAAGAGGAATACTTCCCAACAATCCAACATGGGCCAATAGGTCCAGAATACAAACAAAGGAATCATTCAATATAAGGATACATCCACAATGTTGAAGAAGACCCCAAGACTAGCATGTTACCATTGAATACAAGGACAGTAAGTGAACCTCGTACATGGCCGTGGGAAGTAGGGGTGCTGAGGGTGCTGCAGCACACCCTGATGGAGGACAGGGAATCTGCACGTCCACAAGATTAAATGGAAATATAATACAAAAAAAACGAATTTTCAGCCTTGATGTAACAACATTCATAATTAAGTAAAGATAACACCCTTTTCACCCCGGTTACATTTTCCATTTGCCCTGTACGATGGGCGCTGTAAGTGATGAAAGTGGGGGATGTTGGCTTATCAGGCGGCCGCAGCTCACAGCCAAAGAGAGAGAGAGAGAGAGAGAGAGAGGGGGGTGCACCGGTACCGGCGGGGATTTCTGTTTGCTTCTGCTGCGCTAACGGATATAATAAGCTGTTTCTACAATAATGTGGTGGAGAGACTGAGAGTCCTCTCCTGTCAGACTGAGAGGCTCAGTGAGGTAAAGGACTCTGAGTGTTTAGATAGCTCACTTTAGTCTAAGTTATCTCAGTGGGTCTCAAACGGTTTGATCACAATTTATGTAAACAAATATTTCCAAGGCACACCTTTATAATTTTTAGGATGAATATAAACAGGTTTGAAATCATTTCAATGTATACTATAGGACAGTAAACCAAAAATATACTTTAAAACTGGAGATATTAAAGAATATGCATAAATAAATGTTAACTAGGTAAAATAAGATATGAATGAACAACAAAAATAAAATAAGTTACATTTATTTTTTATTGGCTATGGTAGGTTATTGGTTATGTCCACATACTTATTTGATTATTAAAATATAAACCGATCTTTTCCATATGGGTGTTAAGAGTTTCACCCCCTAGATCTAGTCTCTAGTAATTGTGTGCTCAAAGTGCACCAGATTGAAGCATTTTACTTTAAAATGTTTTTAAAAAATCTTCCCGGGGGGGCATACCCCCGGACCCCCCTAGAGGATGTGATCCCCACAGCACCCCCCATTTGAAACATGTTCCCACGGCTATGACCTCGTATGTTGCAGATACTGATCCTAACGGCCATATTTTGTAGAGTGAGCAGCACTTAAACACCACAGCTAACTAGGCTGAGGCTTTTTTCACATTGCTTTCCCAACAACTGATCCCCTCAGGATCAAACATACTTAAACTCCAAGAACTACTCAGATTCAACAAAGACCAGTAATTTAGGTGTTGTCTTGGAATTTCTGAAAATTGTTAAATACATACAAATTTGTTTAAGTTTGCTAATGTTTGTGATGTGTGAGGTTTTTAATATAATGAAAAGCAATAGTTTCCTATGTCAGAATAAGAGTCACAATATTTTATGAATCCCAGTGGAAATTGGGTTTTGTGACGGTTGTTTTTTTTTGTTGTTAAAGGCGAGGTGCAGTGCTGAGTGCTTGACCTGGTTGCAGTACTCCTGGTGTGGGCTGACAGTACTGACCTGTCCCCATCATGTTGCTGACGGAGGCCAGCTCACTGAAGGTGGGGTAGTTGGGCAGGATGTTCTGGACGGGCACCTCGTCGGCGGCGCTGCGGATGTCAGCCTCCTCACAGAGGTGGCGGAAACACGACATGGCCACCAGCACCGCCTCGGTGTCCGGACTCCACAGGAACATGTAGAGCGACACCTCCAGCTTGGTCTGCGCCTGCCGGCAGATGGGGATCCCTCCGCCCATCGTGGCACACTCCTGGAGCAATCAACGACCAAATAAACATTTCACACCAAAAATCTGCGTCTGAGCCATAATGCAAGGGGCTTCAGAATGACAAACCTTTTGGAAAAATAACTTTTTAAAATGAATTAAAAAGGGTAATTTTATGACAAAGTATAAAAGTAATCATTTAACTTTTCCAAAAGAAATTACTCACATTTTCTCAAATGTAAAAAAAAAAATGCCGTAAAAAAAAAAAGGAAATTGTATTTTTGGGAAATGATGTACATTTTGGAAAAATAAGTAATTTTTCTAAAGTTTGGTAATTTATGAAAGCTGAGCAGACTTTAAAAAAAAAAAAATGTTTGGTAATATTGTCAGAAATGTAGTTATTACTGAAAATAAAAGCATTTTTTCAAAAATTAAGTTATTTATAAAAGTGTAAGTGAATTTATTTTAATTAGGTGATTCTCTCAACATTTTCTAAAACGTAGGTCAATATTTGTGTAGCTCATTGGTTGACTTTGTGTTACTAACAGAGCAGCTATGGTTAAGGAACAGGACTGTACCTTGTTCTTGAGCAGAAACTTGTTCCTGCAGATCAGGATCTCCCTCAGCCACTTGAGAACTTCTGTCCCGTTGACCAGTTGGTGGCCAATCAGTTTGCGGCAGATGAGGAAGAGCAACTGTGAGCTGAAGAAAGAAACAAAGAAAGGAAGTTAGTGAAGTCTGTACCACAATTAGTGAACTTCAAGCGAAAAAGTCTTACTGAACGTTTAGATATTCACCAAAATCAAATAAAACACCTTCGCTTTCTGTAACATTTTCAGAGTTAGATAATGTTGAGTACCTGATGTCCCAAAACGTCTCTATGGGGGTCTCAGGATTCCACAGTTCTATGGTCTCTGGCTGGTGCAGAACTAACAGAGCCTGGAAACAGACAAGACAGCAGACAAGGAGGGGGGGGGGGTGACAAATAAACAATGGTTTGTCATTAGTATGAGTTTTACAGTATAACAAAATAAGTAACTTAACCCCCAAACCACTCTTTTTCAGCTAAAAACCAAATGTATGTTGGTATTAAATAAACGTGCTGATTTAAGTGCATAGTGACTGCCCTCTACTGGTTAAACCCTGCTATTGTATGTATTATATTATTACATATTTACCACTCTGCTGAAACACTTCTTTTTTTTTTTAATCACAAATACTGTTTTGGGTTTTTAAATATTTCCAGTTTTATTCTTTTCATTCTGACATCACTGTAAAAAGTGAATGCAGCTCGAAACGTCCTGACTGAATGTTCACATTAAAAGCATTCCAGTAGCTTCAAAGATTTCAGAATTATTTATCACCTTGAGGAAATGGGCTTTCATGACATTTGCTCCATTTAAGGATGCAATAAAGTAAAAGATAAAAAATACAAAAAATAGATTACAAATATAAACATAAGAAGTTCAAGTTAAATGTCCAATTAAATAATAAGTAAAATATTGATATTAACATTAAAAAGTTGAAATAATAAGTAATAATGCGCACCTTGTTAAACTCTAATGTTTTAATTACAAGTCCATTTACTAAAGAAATGCTAACCTTCACCTAAGGTGTTCCTCTCTTCTGTTTGAATAGTGTGACAATAATAGTCATTGAAAATCTAATAATTAGAAAGGAGAGTTGGGAAAAATGTATCCTGAGCAACTGAAATTCTTCTCTCAAATTGTTCCCTTATTGGCTGCCATAATAAGAGAAGTGTTAGTAGTGCGTTTAGTGAAGGGGTGGGGGCGGGTCTGACCTCCATGGCTTCCTGGGACAGCTGGGTGGTGTTGGTGAGCGGCACCAGCTGCACCAGGCCAGTGATGAGCTCCGCCGTGCTGCTCTGCATCTCTGGAGCCTGCTTCACCGGGTTCTGACACACAGAGACACAAGCTGGTGGTCATTTCATAAACTAACATTTACCTCATTCACACCAACGCAACTCCGGTTCAAGCTCCGTGCTAGAGCTTTTCAGGTTCAGAACCGGTTCTTCGGTTTAGCTCCGGCTCTTTTCACACCGCTCAGAGTCCGACTGGTGCTGCGTCATTGCGTCATCGTTTGCGTCATGACGTAACCGTTTGCGTGCCTGCTTCATAAAGCCAAACCGCGCGGAAACCCCTCACAGCTCACACCGACAACAACGGCCGATTGTGTTGAAGCGCTACTCGTTTTGGTTTGGGTAAAAACCAGCGGTAGCCATCTCTTTCTGCAATTGTTGGAGAATTGCTTTGGACCGCGTGCTCCCATCCAGCTTCCTCTGTACCTCTTCGGAAGACCAGATTCCCAGTAGGTAGCTGGTCTCTTCAGTGGACCACTGCTGCTTGTTAAGTTTCTCCATCGTTGTGTACAAACTGGATAAAACGTGCGCTTTTTGTTGTTGTTCAGGAGTTGATCCCGCCCCTGCCCCTGCCCCTGCCCCTGCCCCTGCCCCCGCCTCGACGTAAGCGTGACGGATGCGGTGCTTTTGCTCTAGCCGGAGAATTTTTTGGTGCTTGAAACGAACCGGATTCCGGAGCTAAGAGGCTGCTCCGCTGCGGTGTGAACAGGAAAACCCGGTGCTTTTCAAGCTCCAGCTCCGAACCGGCCCTGAAACACCGTTGGTGTGAATGAGGTATTTGACACGAAATACTCAAAACATCTCTGGGGAATAGGTGCGTCAAAACCTGGCTGCGAGAAAAGAAGTCAACCTAAGGCTAATCATTATTAAACGTATCAATAGAGTTGTTTCTGAGCCTCACATGCAGCATGAGTCTGGGGTCGGCGTGGATGAGTTTGACCAGAGCGAGGAGGAGGCACTTGTAGCTTCGAGTGTCCAGTTCTGTGGCTTTCTCTTTGTACTTAAGGCTGGTGCTTATCTTCCCTTTGAACGTCAGACTCTGTGGGGGGGGGGGCAGAACACACGGAGAATCAGCATCAGAACACTTGATTTATCCTGGGACAAAGTGGATTCCATATATATCAAATAAAATAGAATTAATAGAATTATACAAACATAAGAAGTTAAAGTATAAAAAATATATATAATAAAATAAAGAGATGGATACAAAAATAAAAAGTCCAATAAAAAAATGTAATAAACAAATATTTTATATATATTTAGAGAGTTAAAATATTCCAAAAAAATTATTTGTGTAAACAAAAGTAGTTCAAGTAATAATGACAAAAAATAAAATAAATATACTTATACAAACACAACTTAAAGGTGGGGTAGGTCATTTTGGAGAAACCAGCCGAGTGCGCTAGAATTTGAAAATACACAGCCGGAACAAATCTGCCACTTCCTTACAGAGCCCCTCCTCCAACACACACGAACGCGCACATGAGCAATGAGGGCACGAGATAAGTTTGTGCACAGATGGAAAGCTGACAGGCAGGTAGGCCATCCAATCATTTTAGCCGGGCCGGCTAAAATGATTGGTCGTGCTTTTTACAGTACCACGGCTTCCACAGATGACATTTTTTATGGATTTTTTGTCAAAGCACTTCAGATATTCATTGCTATCGGGATGTTAAGAGCATTCCATGGAATATAACAAAAAGTGTATCTCGAGCCGGTTTCTCAAACTTACCTACCCCACCTTTAAAGTAACAATGTCCAATAAAAAATAAACAAAAGTAAAGATATTTATATAAGCATAAGCAGTTAAGAATTTGCATAATAAAAAAGAAATAATAAAAAGTTAAAATAATAGTACTGTAGTAGTGTAAAGTCCTCTCACGGGTGTCATGCGTAGAGGAGCGTGGGTGGCGGCGCCCTGTATCACCCGGTTGAGCGTGTCGGAGAACATGAAGCGGAGCTCTCCGGAGTAGCAGTACACCGCTTCGATCTTAGGCCACCAGTCCAGGTGGGACTGAAGGAAGTCAGAGGGATATGAGTCAATTAACACGTCAAATGATTCCATGGTCACTCAGTCATGGAGAAGCTCTGCAGACTTACATTAGTGATAATTCTGTGCAATGAGTTGACCAGGACAAAGTGGAAGGTGGAGGGAGAGGAGGAGGCCAAGCAGACCTTCAGGGCACAGAGAAAAACAATCACCGGTTAGCTAGAGCAGGGGTTCCCAAACTTTTCAGCCCGCGGCCCCCAAAATAACAGTGCCAGAGACTGGCGACCCCTGTCAAGGGGGGTGGGTGCTAGTGAATTGATTTAAGTTTTCCGCACTCTCGCGGGAATATCTCCGCAATGGAGCGAGCTTAAGTTTCACTTTCGATTGCATGATATAGCCCAGCGCAACACCTTCGTCACACATGTTGCCACTTGTTTGGACCATTTTCAGGCGATTTGTAATCTGTTCTAGAAAAACGATGTGTTTTTTTAGATTTCAAGAAGCATATAGAACAAACAATGGATGTATTTTATGAACATTTATCCATGCTGAAAGTAGATTTAGATGTTTTAGGAGTGAGATAGAGATTATTATCTAATATATGCATCCGATGAAGCATTGCATGAAGTCTGTTGATGATCAGAGGCTGTTGTTGGGGCTGCATAAACATTTATTTTAGTTTTGTAGGCAGACCATGCAGGCCAGCCCGATGGTCACCAAGGTTCATGTTTTAATAGCATTTTTACAAAAAACGCCCAGGCGAGCCTAACATGGGAAAAAAGGGCTTAGACCTCAGAGAGTTCAACTTGGGCCTGCGACCATAGTTGTACTGTATTTTGTTTTGAAAATCCACAGCGGAGGTTTGTGTCGTACTACATGCAGTGTATTTTGCATTTCTCTCAGTAGCCAACGATCTGTGAGTCTGTTGGCTCGGACATAAACTCCGTAATAAATGTAGTCTACATTTCATAAGAGGTGTAAAACCTGTGAGCATTTTAAATCGCATTTGAACTAAATGCTTATATAATCTGTAGTTGTATTTGTATTGCTGATTTATTGTGTGAACGAGGCGATATACAGTAGAGAAGGTTAAGCTGTCATTATTAGGCTGTTTTGTACTGTTGGAGTGGTAAGCAGGCCTATTGTTTTGGGATATTTGTGGAGTCAGGTGGTCTGTGAGTGTTTTTTTATTGGTTAAGTGGTCCTTGGTATGAAGAAGAAGAGAGAAACACTGCGCTAGTGGATTGTCAACAGGGGGAGCCTCGCTGCGGGGAATTATACAGATGGCTAGTCCGCCCCTGAAAAATGTCTATGCACACGTTATTATTAGGGATGGGAATGATTAATCGAATATTCGAAATTATTCAGGTATTCGAATATGAGAATATGAGTTATGAATATTTTTATTGCAATTCTTTTTTTTCTTTTTTCGGAGGGGTGCCTAAGTTGATTACATATGATCAAATGGAATAATTCAATGTATACGACAGTGCCATAGCTAAATGTGTTAGGTCTAAAGGTGTGTTTTGATCCGCTCACCGGTACCTCACAGCGGGCAGAGCTGCAGGTGCTGATCTCGCTCTCTCGTCCGGTTATACTTCACTCGCGTTTATGTCCAAATCCATCAGATGTAGCTAGTTCTAGCTAATGGTATGGCTGCTGCCCCTCCCTACGCGCAGATCACGCAGACTCAAACCTCATCTTATGCCCAGATCCATCAGATCTAGCTAGTTCTAGCTAATGGTATGGCTGCTGCCCCTCCCTACACGCAGATCACGCAGACTCAAACCTCATCTTATGCCCAAATTCCAGCTGAGAGGGTCTTCTCTACAGCTGGCCTGATTGTGAATCGCATCCGCGCCCGCCTCTCCCCTGAGTAGACATGCTCATATTCTTAAAAAATAATGAGTATTGAATAACTGCATTCTCTGCATAGGCCCTGTTAGAGGTTGGTGATCTCTGTTGAAATAGGGTTACGTTACCCTAACCCGTTATGTTGTTCATGTATGATCCCTCTTTCATTTAAAAACCAAGGCCTATAGTTGTCAACTTTTCAAACTGTGATCACCAGTTCAATACATTTGACAAATTCGACTTGGTTTCTATACTTATCTGAACATGTATTTATTTTTCAAAATTAAATCTTTTTTTTTTTTCTTTTGTAATTTTTTTTTCCATTTTTTTTTTTTTTTTTTATAGGATATGAACATTTCGGTTAATCGGTTAACCGTTTTTTTGGGGGTCGAATATTCGAATATACATTTGCTTTCAAATTCCCATCCCTAGTTATTATTAACAATCATTTAAAAAAAGATTGATAACATTTTGAATTTATTTTCTATTTTTATTTTGTAATCATCTCGCGACCCCCACTCGGGGTCTCGCGACCCCCACTTTGGGAACCCCTGAGCTAGAGCATATAATATTAAAGACCTGTTCCATGTTACCAATAAATATATATTTTTTCCCAGTCTACCTTAAAGTGCTGGTTGTTGTGAGGATTGATGCGGAAACAAGAGACGAAGCAGTCCATCATGAGCTCCACGTCAGCGTTCTGGGTCCCCGTCCCCCTCCAGAAGGGTTTCGCTGGGTTGAAGAGCAGAGCCTGGGGAACAGAGCCACAGGTCACCTCAGGTGGTTCAAAAGCACCTTATCTGGTGTGTGTGTGTGTATGTATCAGTGATGCAAACACAGGTATGGTGAAAAAAGAGAGAACTATTCGAAGCAGAAAAAAAACAGCGTAATATACCATCTGACAAAGGCCTGTGCTATAATGCTTCAATTAACTGGCTATTCTTTATAATATACTCAGATCAATAGGAGACAGAGATGTTAAGTTATAAATCAAGGGTTTTTATTATTATTTACAGGTAGATATTATCAAGGGTGTAACTTTGGTTTAAGAAGTGGGGGATACACAAAACAGGGGGTCCTCCGCAATGATACATATATATTATCATTATATATAATGAGTGTGCAAACTTATCTAGTATCCTTTCCATATGAACCTGTTTATTTGTGGGGGGACCTCACCTCCTCTAGGGGGGTCCGGGGGCATGCTCCCCCGGGAAGATTTTTTTCTTTAAATTGAAGTTAAGTGCATCAATCTGGTGCACTTTGAGGGCAAAATGAATTTATGGATACATCTCTCAACACTCATATAAAACAGAACTGTATAATGCTTCAATTAACTGGCTATTCTTTATAATATACTCAGATCAAGAGGAGACAGATGTTAAGTTATAAATCAAGGGTTTTTATTATTATTTACAGGTAGATATTATACACTTTTGACTTTAAGGGCTTCAGTTTTTCTTCTTCTTTGCTTGCGAAAGTGTTTCTACTGCTTTAAGTCTGCTTTACTAACTGCTTTATAGTGATGTGTCGGTCGCAAACGAGCCGATTCTTTTGAACGGCTCTTTGGTACGAACGAGGGGAACCGAGTCGTACTTGGTGAGAGCCGTTCTTGTTATCGTTCAATCGTTGGTCCGCACTCACTGCCTGCCAAAATCCACTCGCCTTTTGAAAAGCTTGATTTTGTTCCCCAAACGTATTCTGTGAAGACCCGCCCCTACTCTGATTGGTAGGTTTCAGCACGAGGAGTGAGTGGGGTGGGTCTTAACGGAATACGAGAGAGAGAAGTCATAACAAGTGGTACAGGACAGGTAGACGACGTGTTTTTCGGATGGAAAATGAGCCAAACGCGAAAACGCAGCAGCATTTGGATGCACTTCAACCAAAATCCAGGCAGTGATAAAGCGCACAATTTGTAAAGGCAAAATATCCTTTAAAGCAGGGTCAAAAAATTATCTCCATCGCCACTTAAAAACACAGCATCTAATATTAAGAGTTGCGTGAATTTCATTCAAGGCAAGGAAACTTTATTTACTTAACACATACAGAGGGTAAATTCAAAGTAGTACATTCACTGACATGAATGACATGGATATGGCGCCACCTTGTATCATGTTTACAATGCAGATTATTGACATTAGGTCTGGCAATACAGTCAATCATTATCCTGGTGATTATTTCGCAGATAAACCTAGTAACCCCGCCCCCTTTAAAAAAAAACGGCTCTTTTGAACGGCTCTTTGAAAGGAACGGAGCCATAAGATCCGGCTCCCTTCAAAGAGCCATAATTTACATCACTACTGCTTTACTGCTTTACGCAACCGACTGGTGCTGCTGCTGCGTCATGACGTCACCGGTGCTTATCAGGCTCTAGCTCCGAACCGGCCCTGGAACCGCGTTGGTGTCAAAGGGGCATTAGTTCGCCGGACCCTCGCAGCGGGGTTACAGCGCAGAAGTGCGCCGCATTTGCGCATGACTGATGTGCATCAACATGTGACTCCTCTGTTTGTCTTCTGTTGGTCGCTTGTTAGCAGACCCTTCACGCGATAGCAGAGCAAACAGGTACAGGAGCGTAGAGCGAGGGATCATCCACTAGTCGTGCTCGCGGATGGATACAGAAATATACTTTGGCGGCCGTTAATAGGCTTTACGTGGGCGGCCCGCCCAAGTAAAGTATATGTTTTGAAGTGAGAAGTTGTCCGCCAGTCCGTGAGTCGGACCCCCCCCCCCCCAAAACGAAAACTCTTCAGTTCTACGCGAATTACACAAGTCACCCAAATTAGCGTTAAAAAAGCGGGAGGTGCCGAAAAGCAACTAATTTGCCTCACTGATATATATATATATTTATAAATTAGTTTTAATCTATTTTAATTGATCTTTTATTGGGCATTTTACTTTAATTTCCTATTTTAATATATAGATATCTTCATTTGATAGCAGCTTTTTAATTTAACTTCTTATGTCTATATAAATGTTTTAATTATTTTTATTGATTTAACTTTTGTTTTATATCACTTTAAAAAAGTAGTTATTTCACAAAACCCAATATTACACAGGATAAATAAAGTGTTCTGATCCATACACAATGCCAACTTCTCATTTAAGAATGAGATAAGAAAAAAAAAAGAAAAAAAAAATTGAATAAAAAGTAATACAAACAAAAGAAGTTAAGGAAAGTGTAATATAACAATATAATTACAAATTAAGATATATCAATAAATATAAGAAGTTAAAGTAAGATGTCCAATAAAAGTACATTGGAATACAATTGTTGGAAATGAATGCATTTTGAGTGACTGCACAGACCTTGAGGTCCATGACGATGGACTGCACCAGGAGGAAGATGGTGGAGTGGTCCTCCCAGTTGATGTAGGTGGAGGCTTTACACAGTTTGACACAGGCGATGGCGGCGCTCTCCATCAGCTGCTTGCTGCCTCCCTGGCCCGCTAGAGCTTTCCGCATACTCTCTAAAAACAGTTTCTGCAGACACAACAGGAGGAAGGTGTGTGTGAGTGCTGGAGTCAGTCTCCACAATGTGCGTGCGTGCGTGCGTGCGTTCTGTCCTCCAACCTTATTGGCCTTGCTCTCTTCCACGGTGTCTTTGGAGATGGTGTGTGTGATCTCTGGACAGAGGATGAGGAGGATGATCTGCAGGTGCCACACGGCTGCCTTCCTCTTCGCACTCTCTGCAAAGCTGTCCACCAGGTCAAACAGCTTCTCTGCAGCTTCTACACACACACACACACACACACACACACACACACACACACACACACACACACACACACACACACACACACACACACACACACACACACACACACACACACACACACACACACACACACACACACACACACACACACACACACACACACACACACACACACACACACACACACACACACACACACACACACACACACACACTTAATGAGAGCAAGTTTACTTCAAAAGTGATCTTTTGGGGCCATCCAAAAATATCATCATTACAATATAATTATCAGAAGACCCATGTTAAACATCATCATGTTTTTCTCTGGGATTATTGTTTTGTATAGTGGTGCAGGAATGAGTCCTAATGAATTGATTTGGAAATGATTTGGCATTTTAACGCTAAAATAATAACCTCGTCCTGAAATGAGATCTGTGGTTACGAATCTTACGAATTGTGAATTTCCCCTCTGACGAATAAAGTTATTCTGATTCTGACGAGACATTTACTGACATAAAATATGTCAGTAAATGCATGTAATAAATCAATATTTTATCATAGAGACTTCTCTATGAACAGGATTTCATTTCCAGACAACTTTCACAACGAACATATTTTTTGTCTGAAACAAGGCCTTGAAAATAAATATTTTTTCATCTAGTACCAACATGAATTTATTGATGACTGGCTTGGTTTGGATGCACTTTTTTAAACCAATTGTATCGTAGAACTCTAATATTTAATAATAACAGACATTTTAATGAACTCAAGTCAAATTGTAGGCAATGTGTGAGAGGTGCAGAGATTCAGTCCAAGTCAGAACAAATGTTGTTCCTACCTGCCATGTCTGCCTGGGGGCGCTGGTAGAGCATGGTGAACTCGTCTGGGTAATTCTCCACCCAGTTCCAAAACGCCTGTCGAGAGAGAACAGTGTGAGTACAAGAGGAACTTCACACTCCACCACCACGCTTCTCTCGTAACAGGGGTTAAAACTGCATTATTATTTCTGACATTTCAGCTATTCATTCATCAGGGCACAGGGGTCGATCGGTTATCTGCTGCAGGAATCTGCATTGTTACAAATATATATACAAATGTAGTCTCTTCTCTTTAGACTTACTCAATGTTCCGCCCACAACACTTTTTGAGTGACTACACCATAATAATAGTAATCAATACCATAAAATGCTAATGTAGCACAGGCTAATTCATACTGGAGCTGCTCCTGTGGAGAACATAAGGCAGCAGATATTGCTGAAAGTTGGGTTAAATATTATAGAGATTACAGGTTGGGTAACAAGATGGTGAGTACCTTCTCTAAACTGTTGATGACTGCTAGCTGGGCAGGCTTCTTGAGAGCTCTAAACTTCAACACAGTTTCTGGAAAAAGAAAGAAAACAGAATGAATACATCACAAAAATAATAAACAAACAAAAGCATTCTTGGTCATTTCTGTAAGATGAGGAATTATTTACAGAAGAAGAAACAGACAGCTGAAATGTGTGCCAACTGAAATTCACACTTCCTTTAAGAAGAGTGTAAAGCTGTATGAACAGTAAGCTCACCTTGTAGCAGTCTCTTGAGCTTGGAGCAGTCCACGTTGATGTACTGCATCAGCTCGATGTCGTGAACGTCCACGTTGTCCTCTGAGCACACCGTGAGCTCCTGTAGCCTGAGGAGACACAGCAGAGTCAGATGTCAAGAGGTTCAACATATTTGACCTTCTTATGTTTTTCTTATGTTTACATATACATCTTATTTTTTTGTTTATTTTACATTTTATATTTTTCTTGCGCATTCTAACTATTTATGTTTATATTTTTACATATTTAAAAATTGTTTACGTTTGTACCGAAATAAAATGTTCTCCAGGATAAATAAAGTATTCTGGGTATTTGATTTAAGTTGAAATGCTAAATGTAGGGAGTAGGGACTTCAATAATGAAAACTATTTTTTAACACATTAAATAATACAATTGAAAAAAAACACACCTTAAAGCACAGGATAATATGGAGTTATTTTATGTACATTAGTGGTATCAAAATGTTCCATTGGAAACTGCAGATAATCAAGATAAGGGATACTAGACCCCAATTTTTTTTAGCACATAATATCAGAGGTGGTTAATACTGCTCTGGCAAATATCAACAAAGCTTCCAGAAACATTTGAGATGTGGCCGTTCTTGAGAGAACACGTGCTGCTGTGAGCTACCTGGTGGAGATGCGGCTGAAGACGGCGTTGAAGTTGTTGCAGCTCAGAGAGAAGAGGACGGCTGAGGCGGAGGCCCGCAGCTCGGCGGCGTGCTGGTGGCCCTCGCGGTACGTGTGGATGAAATGGCAGATCTCCGGCAGCAGCTGTTTCACTAGCATGGTCTCGTCCAGACGCAAGCAGTCTTTGGATTGCTGAGGGGGGGGGGCAGAGAGCAGGAAGACAGTCAGTGGAAAAGTCCACATGGAGTCTTTATCTGTCAGAAAGGTGCTGGGCCTCCTCCCAGCATTTTATCAAAAAGAACCGCCCTTCATATCACAACTATATCTCGACAACATATCACAGCTTTTGTAAAACAGACTAGGTTCTCCCTCTTGTCTTTAATCCATCTATTTGTTTGACTTCCGGAAGATTCTTGCTCTCACACTTTGTTTGAATTAGGTTCACCGCTCAATCTGACAGCCGTAGAGCTAAGAGGGCCACTCCCGCAAGGTTGATACAAGTACAAAACTCACAGACAGCGACATCTAAAGTCAGTCCATCCAATCCGTCAGAAAACTGGCCTTTTTGGTATTTGAAAAGACTTTGAGAAGCTTGTTTTGACTGTGTCATTCAGACGGAAACTATCATAGGATAGTTTCCGTCTGAATGACACAGTCAAAACAAGCTTCTCCTAAACATTTCTAAAGAGACGTCACCATCTAAAAAGTAGAAATATCTCTATAGCCACATGTGGCCACCTACAGCGAATCTACGCTGGTCAATGAAGTAACTTTTCCTGGCACAGGTCATCTCGCTTTTGATCATGTCGAACCCTGTGTGCTATATTACACATTAATACCGATTTGTTTCATTTCAGCATGTTAGCTATGGATCTTTTGTAAACCACTGTAGCTCTTCCAAGTGTTAGGGTGCTCCTCAGCAACATTTTCTGAGAAATTCAATTTCATCGTGCATTCACAATATAGGCATTGTGGGCCAATATTTATTTAGCAGAGTCATATTATCATATGACCTTGTGTTTTTGTTTGGGCGGACAGAATACAGCTTTTATACCAAAATGAGGCTTCACAATGACCAAGTTTATGTAGTTTCCACAGACATAGGCACTTATTTACCCTATTTTTAACCAATACGCAATTACTCATGCGATTAACCAGACACTTCTTCCCATGTCCATTGGTATGGACTCATTACTCAATATTATAGGCAGGATAATCTCCTCATAATAACAACACTTTTATAATAGTTGAAGTTAGATGCAATTGCCAGAAGTCAAAAGCTAACATTGGCTATAAACAAACTACATCATGTTCATATGCTTTGACCTCGACACTGCTTGGCTAAAGGTGGATTTGTGTTATGTCGGAGAACAAAATGTGAACATCTCTCCAGCTTCTGTTAACCACAGACTAGGGCTGAACGATTAATCGATTTTAAATCGAAATCGCGATTTGAAATGATGCGATTATCAAATCGCATCATTTTTTTTTTTTTCCTTGTGTGTCAGTCATCCACACCAATCAGAAGTGCTGTGCTCCACATGTACCAGCCATTGTTAACCAATCAGAAGTGGCCCATGATAGAAGGTGATAGACAGATTGATCCAATCACCTGCCAAGTATTTTTGAAAGTGCCTGCCCTTTCCAAATGGCTTCCAATGGAGCTTTCCTAGATGGTTTGGTGAAACAAAGCATCTGAGTCCGTTAGTAATGCTCCATCACATGTTTACATCTATTACAGGGTGAATCTTAAACTGAAGCTTGACTTTAAAGCAACCCAACGGAAGTTTCATGTAAGTTTAGTTCTTTCACTCGTAGCTCGGGCTGCGGGGGTGCTAGAGACGGGAGCATGTTGATGCGACCTTCCTAGCCGGAGATATGGCCGCATTTTACAATAAACTTCCGTTGGGTCGCTTAAAAACAAATATCGCAAATCGAATCGCAATCGCAATATTTGTCAGAAAAATCGCAATTAGATTTTTTCCCAAAATCGTGCAGCCCTACCACAGACCTAATTTCAATCGCTAACAAAAGAGTTCTCTTAAAAGGCCAACTCATTTCCGGGTTTAGGACTCATTCCTGGACCACTCTATCAGCAGCACAACTCTCTCGCACAAATAGAGAGATATTTCTATCTGAATGTGAATGCTAATGACTAAAACCTGTACAGGAAGCAGAGAGCAGTTCCCATCGGATGATCGGCTCCCACCAAACGCCTGCATATGTAATCCCAGCCTGCTGGTTCACTGAGGAACCTCCCAGGGATGAGGAGAGCGTGATTGATGGAGGATAAGTACATTACCAGAGGTTTGTGTCTGGGTGAGCACAAACACAGCAGCAGAGATACTGAATCTTTTGAGTTTGATTTCATTGCAAAGCACAAGGATCGTAGGCAACAACCTAATCCCAACACAGGGCTTGTAATGGCATGGATCTTAGTCTTTAAGGCTAAATTCTAAAACTTCTATTGTTTCCATTTGACAGCCATACAGGGTGTTCAGAGGGAAGACTCACCCCAGCCAGGCACTTCTCCAGGGTGTCCAGGATGATGAGCTGGGAGAGGTAGAGGTTCTTCTCCGAAGCTTCTCCAAATATCCGCTGTGAAGAAGATCAGTCAGAACATCATTAATCAGCATTAAGACATTAAGACACAGCATTAGGACACCTAAGGTTGGGGGTTCTGCCTCAGTCATATTAATGAACAGCATCACAATGCCCTCATGACAATATCAAAGTATAAAGAAGATAGAAAAGCAGAACAAATATTTTGATTTATGTTTTTTGGGTCAGGGATAAAGGATTGGATGGATTGGTATTATAATCTATAGTAATAGATTGTAATATAGTCAGCTAAGGTAATGTAACCAGATAATACATTTAAAAAATCTGTTTTCCTTGAGCCCCGCCTCCAATCCACTGCTTCATGTCTGGTCATGGCTCAGTCAATGAGGAAAGGCTTTTTGGGCACAACCTCTAGTCTAGGATCTAATGTTTTAAATAAGGGCTATTCAAGTGTTCGTATTGGGTATATCATTTAGTTTTTAAAAAAAAACTATTTTATATACATCCCTAAGTCAAAGGGAAATAGTCTTTTTGATGCCAATGACTTCACAGACTGTCACAGTGGTTATAATACCAATGTGGCCACTACAAAAATGTGCTCCAGCACCCGGATGGCTTTCTGGGGGCCTGGTAGTATACAGCGTTGTTTTGACTGGCTACCATTTGTTTTCAATCTGGGTTGAGTGAAAAAGATGGTTGCTATTCATAAACATAGTAGGGCTGTACCCGAATATCCGAATATTCGTTCGTTGGAGTACTATTCCGGTTTCAATTTCGTTATTCGTTTTTTTTTTTTTTTGAATTGATTGAAAACTCCAATATCAACGTAAGAGCTTGTGCCTCTTCGGGGGGTGCTAACTCTTTCTCCGTCTTTATATGTAGATATTACTTTTTCTCCGTTAATCTCCGTCACGTTGTTTCCATAGCAACAACAACTTCTGTCAACAGCGCTAACTCTCCTTCAAAATAAAAGCATGTCCATACAAAATAGGAAGCCAAGCCAAATTACACTTAAGACATATACAACTGCAACGAAAGTAACAAACACAATGCGATATCCTTTTCAATTTCAAAGAACACAAATTGGGTTATATACATTAACAAATAACTATAAAACAACAATTACTGATTACTACGCACCCCCCCGCGCGGGCCGAATATTCGCTGCTGATTACTACCGAATATCCGGAGCCTGAAAAATGGTATTCGGGACAGCCCTAAAACACAGGTGTGCTTAATGTCTCGTGACGACGCTCCGACTAAATGAATGACCTGCACTCCTGCAGTGATATACCAACACCTTTTATTAATGGCTCAGTGGGCTGAGGTTTTACTTTAAAAAGTTCCAGGGTCCAGGGTATATTCCTAGTGGAACACCAAAAAAGATAGAGGCGAAGAGAGCCATACCATGTGGTGGAAACACTGCATAAATGAGACAACTAGAACTAGGAAAGATTTACTACGATGAACCCCACTCACCATGTTGTTGACATTTTTGAGGATGGTGGTGAGGCCACTGATGACGAGGGAGAACTTGTACTTGGAAATGTTGATCAGACATTCCTTGTTGTGCTCTGTGCTGACTTTGGTATGGGTGTTCTGGTGTCCAACTTTAATGGGAAGCTGAAAGAAAAGAAAGAGAGAATGATGATGATGCAGATAACACACAACTCATGGTATCACATTACGGCGAAGTCAATTTACCATTACGGAATATTATAATGTATTTTATAACATTGTGATACTCGTATTGTACCGCAATCGTCACATACTGTAGCATTTACATTCTGGTCATACTAGAATTTTTTTTATTAAAAGCTCATCAAAGTGTTGGAAATGGTGGCTTAGCTTTAATATAGCCAAGCGATGCTATACAGAATTATCTTTGAATAAATTAGGGGTCAAATCCCTAAATCCTTTGGTATTGTTTATTTTATTCACAAAATATTATTGATTGATAAAGTTATAATGTGAGAAACATTACTTTCACCTCGTAGGAAGTGCAGATAAATTGAATTAAATATACTAATGTTAAACTCCTAAATATTGGTCAAGGTCTTTATTCACCTTAACTGCAGAGAGAACCTGGCCTTATATAGGAGACAGGCCGTACTCACTAATTTACAATGTTAAGTCTCATTATCATTGATCATATTTCAGTGTGCCCACTCTTTTTTACTCATCTTCTTCAATTCATTTTGTTCTTTTGTATGATATCCCTTACTTCATGTTTATTTTTCATCTTGATAGCTTGAGAACATTGTGAGTATCCACAGTTATATTTCCATTAGTAAAACAACTAATGTTCTACACGCCCAAAACTCTTTTCATTCACGTATCATTTCAAGTGCTTTTTTACTTTTCATTCACTATTAATAACTTCCACTTCCTGGTCTGATATTTCACATTAAACACCTTGCTTGCCTAAAAGGCTTTTGACGTGAAATGCCTGCAATAAATATTGAGTTCAATAGACATTAGTTAAAAAACAAGAAGCAATTACGGAAATGTTGGTGAATAAACATTTTTGGTATGAGTAAATATGACAACTCAAGATGCTGGACTGTAAAATCCTGAAAAACGGCATCTTGTGTTTTCTGTAACCAGCAATCCATTATTCCAACATAATGTTCAAAGTAGGGCTGTGCAATTAATCGTATTTTAAATCGCAATTATGATTTTGGCCTGCCACAATTACAAAAACAACATAATCGAAAAAAACAATTATTTTGCTTTGCTAGGTTGTGACAGTGCACTACAACATATTTGATCTAATTCATTTTAGTCTCATTTATTTTTATTTATCATATTTATATATGTTTAGTAGCTTGTGGAAGTGCGCTCCAAAATATTTGTTGATCTTGTTTATTGGTATTTATTATTTTGATATTATTTATTTAAATGTATCATTTATTTTATTTATTTTTGTATTGGTTTTTCAGTTGAATTATACGTTCAGGGTAATCAACAGTTACAAAGATACTGTTACAATTATTATTTGTTTTAAAGTTCAATAAATGGATGTTTTCAGTCAATGAATAATCGTGATATCAATTATTGACAAAATAATCGTAATTATGATTTTTGCCATAATCGAGCAGCCCTAGTTCAAAGTCAAGTTTTTGTTAAAAAATATACATTTTTATTTTGTGATGTCATAACAGTAAAGCCTAGTAAAGGCAAAATGAAATGTTCTATATTAAAAAGACATCTACAAAATCATTACGATGCTACGTTCACTTGTAATAGGGTTACTCACCGCTGTTCTTGCACCATGTAACTTTGGTGAGTGGTTAAGATCTCACGGGAGAAGTGTGTAAGCCTTTATGGCAGTAAACTGACTTTGACGAAACTGGATGATATTTGATGGTTTTCAGGTTTTCCTTCAAAGGTCCTCCCACTACACTGCTGAGTTTCTGATGGAAGGTTATTTGTGGCTAAAGTGTCACTAATGTTGCACTTGAAATTTGGCTGCATTGCTGTTCTTTATTTTACAAGTAATGTGATCAAATTTGAAATCTTGCTGGTTTTTGTTTACAAGTAATGAGATCATAACACATGCAATTGAACAGCTGCTCAGATAGCTGTAAAGTGAATTTCCTTCTGAAACTGAAGGGGCGCCATATCTCAGAAATAACAGTTCTCTCATTATGTTGCGTAAAATGGAAAAGTAATTCACTTTACGCTGTTTTGACTGAATATTTCCCTAGACCAAAGTTCTGCCCAACAATCATCATTTGTACCAGGCCAAAAAATTGGACTCCTAATTGAAAGCCATGGGACAGGAACTCAATACAGCTCAATGGTTCCATCATGAAGTCAGACTGTCACACCATCACATGCGCATTATATACGATGTAAAACAGGCCAGGCCTCTGTTTGCAGTCCAGTGCAGCACAGCGCGGTCAGTGAGCTCTTTGTTTCACACAGCTAGGCCCAGCCATTCCTCCAAAGGTCACACATGCATTCAGTGTCCAGTTTATTAGGTACACTAGCTTAAACATATGCAGTCTAACACAAAAGTCCTGCAATAAATCCCTCCTTCCTGGAGGTTATTATGTTGATACTGTTTTAGAGAGGGATTGAATCAACTGCATGACTTTTTGAAGGATGTAGCTTTTGTGGTGCTGTTGATATTAACAGGTGTTTCTATTATTTTGTATTAAATACATAATAGAAAGAGTCAAAAGACCTTGTTTGCAGTTCAAGGTGTTGTTGTAACCGTTTAACAGACTTTCTTTTTCCACAGAAAAAACGCTGATGGCTGAAGTGAGGCTCACCACATCCAGTTCTTATTATACATCCATGGCCACATCTCTGAAATGCTTTCTCCAAATGGGATCAGAATCTTTGGGCAGGTAGAAAAAGTCATCATTGTTGAGTGATGAATTAAGCTTATTTGAAAAATAAGCCTGGCTCTCTGATCTTTCACCTGATTAACATCAATGTATGAAATGAACAACAGCAATTGAAAGGGGAAAAAATAAGATGTCCTTGCAATGATTCTATGGCTGCTCATTTGGCTTGAAGGTGAATATTTGACCTTGGAAATAGAAGTTTGACATGAAACAAAACCATTAGATGTGGCTGAAATCCACAGAATCACCAAGTATGTGGAACTTTGTGATAATATTTCATCGTCAAATATTTGAATTGCATAGCATTGTACTTACTTAAAGATGTCAGGATTCTAATTTGAAAATCAATCGAAACAAGGTTTGTGATTCAATCTGAATAAAAAGCAGGAACACCATTATCCAAGTCGTTTTTTTTCCTCTTCCGCTCCTACTTGTGAATGTCGCATGTCTACTAGCTTACCAGCAGACTTTAGCTAGAAGATACCCAAGAGCAGAGTACAGAGAGCCTGCAGCTAGGAGACAATGCAGCACAGCTTAAAGGTGGGATATGGCTCAAATACAACCCAGCACAACTTACAGGTGGGCTAAAGCCAAAAAACACCACAGAGCAGCTTAATGGTAAGCTAAAAAAAGACCACAGCGGAGCTAGTGGTAGCATCCAGCTAAAAGCCACCATAGCGAAGAATACTAGTAGCCTAGAGCTAAAGACAAAACAGTGATGCTTACCAATAGGCTGCAGCTAAAAAACAACACAGCATAGATTTCCAGGAGCTTGCAGCTAAAAGACACCAAAGAGCAGCTCACTGGAAGGCTACAGCTAAGAGACAACACCATACATGTAAGTTGGCTTTTTGTGAATGAGGAAGCTCACGTTGTTGTTGTTCGGGTTAGGGTTAGGGTTTAAATGTTAAAAGGGCCTTTAGCTATATAGTGGATATGTCATCTTGTCACCATGCTGCCTATCCTTTTATGTGTAAATGGCAGTTATCTGGGCATAGATCAATGATGTGGTGTCTTGACAAAAAACATATTCAGTGACATCAGTGCAGTCATTTATTGTGAATTTAACCGATTTCAGTCTAGATATAAAAACTCTCAAAAATGGCGCCCAGTGCCCCGTGACTTGATCTGTTTTCTAAAAACCCCCAATGTCAACTTCAAATAAAAATAAAAATAAACAGCATGAGGGCCAGACGTTTTCAATTTGGTGACCTCTTTTTTGTTTGTGTTAGAAATGGGTGTTAGTTGGATGCTGCTGCCGATGAACTTGAGCATATTGTTAGTCCTGGAGCAGAATAGAAACTGTCCAAACCATGCATCACTTATACTTCTTACTGTTGACCAATCACACTTTTGACATGACCTGTTCAGACGTCACCCCTCTGCTAGGGTCAAAAAAGCACTACGCAGAAGCAACCAGGTACATGTCTTTCATTAGGCACACACAATAACTCAATCATAACACTAAACACACCCTGTACCTACAAAATAATACATTCAATTATATATTCTATAGTTTTAAATAAACACTGTCACTGTGTAGCAGGCCTGCAAAGTTAATTGTTTAATGCGAGCTGTTTAATGTAGAAAAATACAATGGTCTGAGGATTATGATCAGGCTATATCATTTCTGTTGTGTGACTGTACTTTAAATGTATCACGCACATTACTTAAGCAAGGGAAATGTTCAAGTGTCAATAATAAATAGCATATTTATTGGGACTGGAAGGCTTTAGTTGGGGCTTAGGATAACAATAACCAAGAAGCGGATACAACACCTTAACCAATGGTAGTAATCCAAGCTGAGCGGCTAAACCCTGGCTTCAGTGCATGATCTGCTGAAATTTACACCAGAAACAAAGACTTTTAAAGACTTAACACACACAAACCGGCGGTCAGATTTCCCTTGAAACGACAGAGAATTGTATTAATGCAAACTGATTGGGATTACTGAGTGCTGAGGACATGAATTAACTATTAACTGCATCTGACTGTAATTTCTGTTATTGGATATAAACATCCCTTGACTATTACGGAATTCTGCTCAGTTAAGGTTATACAAACACTGTTGACATTTAGTAACAGTTTCAATATGAGAAAATGAAAGTAATAGCCCATGTAAAAATCTATCTCAAGAGATAGATTCCTTGTGAGAAATAAAAACATTAACTATGGATATTTAATCTGCAATATCAAGCAGACTACATGATAAAGAATGTTAAAAAAATAGCTAGGAGGGAGAGCAGCGGTCACTTATTATTTTGTATTTCCCTTCAAACGACAAAGAAAAGTAGAAATGCAAACTGATTGGGATTACTGAGTGTTGAGGACATTAACTATTAACTATATCCGATTGTGATTTCTGATATTGGGTATATAGGCTGCATAGCTTGACTATTACAGAAGGCTCTTCAGTTAAGGTTTAATTGAACAACAGAGGAGTTTTACAAACACTGTTGACATTTCTATTTCACAGTTTCAATATGAGTAAATGAAAATGATTGCTCATGATAAATATATCTCAAGATAGATTCCTTGTGAGAAAATAACACCATTCACTATGGTTGTTTCACCTGCAATATCAAGGAGACTACATGATAATGGATCAATAACAAAATAGCTAGCAGGGAGAGCAGCAGTCACTCTTACTGCTGATGTTTCCTCACATAACTCTAACCTCATTAGCTCATATGAATACAGCGTGCTAACACAGTCACATCTTATTTGTTTACATTAGATAGCTAGGCCTGCTAATGTTAGCTACCTAGCTGGCACGAAAGAAAATGTCAGCTTAGGAACTTTAATTGACACACAGACGCTTATGAGCAAGTCCAAATGTCCCTGCCATGTTGCTTTATTGTGTATTATTTTGCAATGGGGCGGCTGAGTCCGTCTAAATCCCGGGACAAATGCGGGATACATCTGCTAATTGATCGTGGAGACGGCGCTAGCTAGAAAGACCTCATCTTCAGTGTTTTGCAGCTGGGACAAGCAACACAGAACACATTTCCGTCGAAAAACTAGTCCCGACGGGATAACACTCCCTAAATGTTGTATTTTAAAACGTCGTCCGTGTAAATGTAACGTTTGCCGGGGTAGTGGGGCCCTCGAGACTACCTAAGCTTGCTACACCCATCCACTGAATCAACCCATCTTACCTGCTCATCAAATCTAGTAATCACGGCCTGGACCCACTCCACTGGTTTGTGAGCCGCCATGGCCAGGCGGAGGGACACCGCAACGCTGGGCTGCTAAATCCAAGGTGTGAGGCCGGAGCTTGACAGACTTATTTATGAATGAAAATCTGCCCTGAATCGATGGGAAAGGACGAAAGGGGCGAGTATTTTTCCCTTTCTGTAGGCTTCACCATGCCACCGCCATGACACACCACCGGAAGTCTTCTTCAGAGAAATTGATGGGAGGTGTTGGAGACCAGGGTCAAGCTAGCGGGAATGAAACGGAACACTTCCAGGCACAATCTTCAAAGTAACGATTGTTGACGAAATGTTTTTCGAATTAATAAATACAAATATGGATGTTTTTTGGGAATGACAAAGCGACTACAGAGGGAGAAAAAACACTTCACACATAAACGTGAAAAAAACAGCCAAGAAAATACCTCTGTGTCTGTTAAACGTTTCTGTTTTCTGTAGTTTTAGCCTAGTGTGGTCTTAACTGCTTTCAGGCTGAATAAAATGTAGTTTAGATGTAGCAACCTCCAGATTTGCAGGGATTAACCCACATATTAATGTGAGTAGATGTTCTTCTCAATGAACTGCAACAGTTTTCATGTTATTGTTTTATTTTGACCATGATTTGCATGACTTCCGCTGCTAATGGAGGAAATTCTGGCAAGTGGCAGCAGATCGTTTACAGCGCATGATTAGAAAGATCAGGCCTATCAGAATGAGTTCAGTGCTAAGAATGGATGTTTCTGTTTTCATTATTAAATCTTAATCATTCTTAAAATAAATGTACACAGTATTGAAAATAAACACCACAAATAAAATAACCACAATTACACGAAAAAAATATTATATACACGAAATTATATTTTCGTTGATCTCAACAGCTCGGGAAGCTACTGTACCGTTAAGGACAGTAGAGCTGACAAAACAGAGTAAAATAAAAAAGTAAAATATTGTTGCAACAGATTGTGAAGGGTCTGAAGTGATGTTTCCTGACTGACTGTCCATTTTAGTCTGTTTCAAGGGCGTAGGCTATGTTCCGTTTCAAGAATAGGAGGGGACCCTCAATAAGCAGGGTGTCTTAGAAATGTGAGCATCAAACTCTGCTTAATTTCGTGCATTCTGGTGATTTATTTATATGCCCTAATTTTGTATCATAATGTCTTTTACTTTTAGACAAAAACATTTCCAGGTTGATGTGGTTTATCTTGAACATGCTTTCACTGCATCTTTTTTGTTCTGATAGTTTGAACCTTTAATCATACTGGAATAAAAAAGATGCAGAAGCAGGGAAGTATGGTCAGACTGTCACAAAGATGAAATGGGAGGGGGCTTTGTAGCTGCAAGGAACATTGTTTCCCCTGGTCGAGGTCGGTACCTGCTGGGGTAAAAATGTTATTCCTATTTAAAATTAATGATGGCTTGTTAAAGTATAAGCAAAATAGTTCGGTCCAGCTTATGACATTATGGTCAACATTTACTGTTACTGTGAAAATAGTAAGACTTTAGAGTAGAGGGGAATTATTGAAACGGGATGTGTACAGTGTTCCGCGGCATCCGCTGCTGCGAGAATTTGGGGCAGGGCTGTAAAGTGGGGGGGCCAATGGCCCCCTGGCCCCCCCTGCTTCCGGCGCCCCTGATGTAAGGCGTATAGTAATCATAGATAACACGGCAGGGTCCGTTACAGTTTGTTTTCATCTGATTTCAAATAAATAAAGTCTTGGCTTTCAGAATATTAAACTTGTTTCGGCAAATTCAGATAATAAATACAACTTTGAAGCTTGTAACGACATAATTACAAGCGGAGAACGGAGTAACTTTACGTCACAGCAGGCACAACAACAGCCGGTGTTTCTCGTGAGTGTTTTCCCCGGGAAACAAACACAATACACACAAAGGCAAAAATACACAAACACACACACGTATACACACACACTCGCGAGCTCCCCCCAGACCAGTAATCCAAACGAAAATATTTTCCCTCCGTTACTACTTTGATCATTTGCTCCGATAATAATCAATCAGATCGATGGATATCCATCAAATCCAAATGTGGAGATGACAGCTTTGTAAATACCGGAGTTAATAACTGGAACTTTTCACAGAGTGTGTTCAAAAAAAGTGCGCTTACTTCAGTCAAACACCAGTCAACATTCAGCTTGTCAAACAAGAGCGTGTTGAGCAGGAAAAAAGGAGAGATGGAATGATGGAGCAACTGCGCTGTCATATGTGGGCTGGACCTGTATAGTCTAATTTACAGGAAAGGAGTGAGCAGAGGGTAGAGTGGTCCATTCTTGTTCTGTTTTCTGTGACTATCTTCCTCCCCATGCTGAACACCCTCTCAGACTTTCAGTTGCGCGCGCTACTAAAGAGACGCGTTACCATGGAAACCAAACAATGTTGTAGCTGTATTGAAGTCCGAGTGGAAACAGTAACATTTGGAGCGTTATGTTAGAATGAAACAGGTCGTGACTCACAAATCAGATTTAGTCCGAAATAGGGAGAAATGCGGGAGAAATATGACCCCGGGACCGGGAGGAAATCGGGAGTCTCCCGCGAAACTCGGGAGGGTTGGCAAGTATGTCACATACACACGCACTTTTTGGCCCCCCCACTTCTGAAATGAATCCGGCGCCGCTGCCTTACATTCATAATTTCAGCGGAGGGAGGGGGAGCTGCGCTGTGGAAGAGCAGAGTGGCGAGTGAGAGCTGTCATCTTCCCTTTACAAGCTTCAAAAATGCCTGTAGCTAATGAGATTGAATATAACAATAAAAAATAACAAACATATACACAGCTAGATCAGATGGCGTTCTTTTTAGATGCGACTTTAGAGTAGAGGGGAATTATTGAAACGGGATGTGTACAGTGTTCCGCGGCATCCGCTGCTGCGAGAATTTGGGGCAGGGCTGTAAAGTGGGGGGGCCAATGGCCCCCTGGCCCCCCTGCTTCCGGCGCCCCTGATGGGCGCCTGAGCAATGGAGCAAGCGGAGCAGTTGCATCCCCACAATTGACCTTGGGGGAGTAAACGTGTGCTTTTGCACCCCACTTTTTGATCATATGAAAAATATGATATGTCCCCCCCAATATATCACTGTAAACATAAGTATGTAATTTCAATCGAATTAATAATACGCAATGAAAGAACTTGTGCTGATTATAGACACTTAATAGCGAGTTTTTAAGTTTCCAAAGATTGTGACCCCCCCCCGCATTTCGCTCACAATGGTTTGATCAACTGCCTCCCACCCACAGCAGTCCTGATGCAGGTAGGCTGAGTGTAAATCACCGCGACCAGTCTGTCATTGGTGGCAGACCTTTTCAGTAAGTTGTTCAAACAAAGAATATGTTAGACATGTCTTTACTTCTACCACTCAATACAATAAAACACATTTATAATCATCACCTTCTCTTCATTTTCGCTGCATTGAATTACAGGTCACTCTTTATGTTAGCTAGCGGTTAGCTGACGTTTGCTAGCTAGCTAGTAACATCAACCAGTGTGTGTGTTTGACTAGCTAGCTACCTGGTAGATCGAAGCCCATTAGAGTTAGAGTTTATTAGGATCCCCATTAGCTGTTGCATGACAACAACTAGTCTTCCTGGGGTCCACACAAAACATAAAACATTACATTCGACAAGACTTTTACAGAACAGTAAATAAAAAATAAAAAACTGATTTCCGAAGTCCATTTTCCTTCAAGCATTGACTTTCATATTTTCCATCATATACCACTTATTTTCTGATTTCATTTCATTGGAAAGAAAATAATGATAATGATAATAAAATAAGAATAAAGTACTTATATCTATCTGCATTTACAGATGCCAGCCTTCAATTCTCTTAAGGTACAACTACCTGAAATGAAAATAAAAGAAGAATGAATTATAGAATGATCGAAGATAATATGATAGAAGCCCATCTCCTACTGTAACTAACCTGCACACTGTGTGTTTGTGTGTGTGTAGCCAGCCAACCAGGTAGAACATGGCAGAAAAAAGAAAAAATCATGTATTCAACCCAGTTCAGTGTATTCATACGTGTATTGCTCTCCTGTGTAGAATGATGTGGTGGTGACAGTGCAGACTCAGGGAGGAGGCAGAGAAGGAGGAAAGAGACACAAGAGTTACAGGTAATGGAAATATCAGTCAGCTTAAAGTGTAGGATAACATAACAAATTAAGACACAAATACTTGGATAATATATTCCCCCCTCTCTCCCTTTCTTTACAGAGTAGCATAAAGATTGTGTATTCAAACCAGTTCAGTGTACTCATAAGTGTATTGCTCTCCTTAATGTAGAATGATGTGGTGACTGTGCAGACTCAGGGAGGAGGCAGAGGAAGTGAGAAAGAGACCCAAGAGTTACAGGTAATGGGATATCAGACAGCTTAAAGTGTAGGATAACATCCCTAGTCAAAAAATGCTATAGGAATCTCTATACGTTTTTGGAACCCTATAGGAATCCTTTAGGATCCCATAGGATTTTGAGACAGTTCTGTGCTCTATATTGCAGGAAATTGCACGTACAGGTGTTCATTAAATTAAAAAAATTCTGCCATGGAGGTGGTCGTGCCTACAGCAAAAAAGCTAGTGCTCTGCCCGCGACAGTTCAAAATCTGCTTCGTAAAAGGTATATCCAAGCAGGGAACGATTGTATACTACAGAGCACGTCAAAATGTAAGTGTCTGTCAACCTAATAGTGTGCTTGAGTAGACTATTTGTGTTGGAGATGGGATTACAGAGAGACAGGACAAGTAACAGCTTTTGTATGTTGAGTATCAGAAAACATTGTCACAAGAATAGGGGAAAATATGCCTAGCTAGTGCGACTCAAGGTTCTTTGGTAGACTATTGCATTGGTCCATTTATTGAAGATGAATGCAATGCGACATCCTTTACTAGGCTCACCCACCAACAGTTCAGGTGCTGAACTGCTGATCCGAATGTATAGGTAAAAACCATATTATGCGTTTTCATCAATAAATAAATGGCCAAAAAAGTTTTAGCGTGCGCGCTAACGCGCACTCGCATGGATTGGGGGCCCACAAATAGATTCTTTCATGGGGCCCAGAATTTCCAGCTACGCCCCTGCATATACTAACCATATTCTCTAAATAAAAAAATATATATTTTCCCACATAAGCATAACAAGGTGGACATGTTGTGCTTTTCCACAACAATCAAGCTCTTTAAAAAACATGTACAAGTTTGAATGAAGATTATTCTGTTTGTTGTAAACGCTTTTCCTGCGCAAAATGAATTCTTCTTCTTGAGTCCTAAAAATGGTAGAATAGTGAAGGGGCGTGGCCAGGGGATTTAAATCAGAGTGACAGGGGTACATTCCACTGTGGGACACACACTTTCAAAAAAAAACTTTAAACAATAAAAGATCATTAATAATACAAATTAAACAAAATACAACAACAATGTAGAATGTTTTTGTATGTGTTTGATTTATTTTCTATATCTGTTATGGAAGTTGATCAAACATTATTTTGGGACATGGCAGTTTGGCCTACTTTTACATTACATTACATGTTACTTGTTAGACGCTTTTATCCAAAGCGACTTACATACTCCATACTGTGGACAATCCCCACAGGAGCAATTTGGGGTGAAGTGTCTTGCCCAGGGACACAACGACATGCTGACTGCATGGGGTTTGAACCTGTGACCCCCTGGCCTACTTGTGCTAAAAGATGAATAATTATTTAGAATAAATAATATCCTGGGTATATAACATTTGTTTTGGTAGAGGGGGATTAAACATGTAAAACCAAGCTTTTACAAACAAGAATTCGCTTTTTTATATGCAAAATATATGATCTAATGTGTTGTGTGTGTTTGATTAAAAACCAGCAGCTTTAATAAGAATCATAAATAAATAAATCATCCGGATGTTTTGCCTTGTGACTGCTGTATGACTTCATACAGAATCTGTAGTTCATTTTTAGAATTGGCATAAGGATGAAAGAAAACAGTAACAAAAACACGCTGCTGTAGCTAACTTGACAGTGCCGCATGCTGTTTAAACTTTCATTAAATATTCCCTAGTTCCAGTCAATATTTTCAAGGGTCATTAGGTATTCTTCAGTTTCAGTCACATTTTTGACAATATTCTTAGTTTTGATAAACATTGTTAAGTTTCAGTCAATATTCTCAAGGTGCAGTCACTATTCTCCTATTTCATTCATTTTTCTCAAGTTTCATTCAATATTCCCAACCATCTGTCATATTCACCCAGTTTCATTCTAATCTACATTTTCATTCATTTTTCAAGTTCCATTCAAAATTATTCTATTTTGTTCCATATTCTCACGTTTTAGTTACTATTGTCCAGTTTCATTCAATTTTGTGCAGTTTCAATCAAAATTCTCAAGTTTTAGTTGAAGTTTTGTTCAATATTCTGATTCTCAAGTTTCATTCAATGTTGTCCAGTTTCATTTAATATTTTCAAGGCACTGTCATCAGCCATCCAAAGTAAAAACATAGATAATTGAACCCTTAAGAATGCATTAAGTCCAGAATAACACTGACCATATTCACTATTGATAGCCGTAGCTAAATACAAGGTAATTGGGTCTGGATCTCATTCATTACTTCCTCTACCTGATTCTACCAAGACACATACAAACTCAGATACACTTTATACAAGACATAAAAATGCAACATTAATGTGCATAAATCAAAACTCTCGAACACTAAACAAATTCCAAATGATTTAAAAATTAATTTATTGAACTGAAATGATACAGTTTCCAATCTGTTAAGGCACCTTGTTGAAATCGCACAGATGAAATAAGTGATTCAAATGGATGCTTGTCAATAACTTAAACAAATTGGGTAAAATTCACATTAAAGATGAAAAGATTCATTTGTGTTTTTACATACTGGACTGGAGATAACACATTCTACAAATACATTCAATAAAAAACTCTTGCGCTGCATTTAGGAAAAAACTGAAGTGTTCTTTGTCCCTAAGTCATACATACATATTCATACAGATATGTGTGAGTGCTGTCCAAAGAGTGGTACATGTCAGAGACCGGGCTAATGTTGCATTAACTAGAAATATTTAGATCAGCACCGAGTCAAAGGTTTAAACAGTTTTTTAACACCTCTGGTAAAACTTGGCAAGCTGTGCACATGTCCTTTGGTACGCATGGTATTGCATCTTTTTCTAAGACATCAACATGAATCTATCTGCTACTCTGAAATAAACAGGATAACATTCTCAATCATCTGAAGGCACAGAGGTTTCTTCGCTCAGTTTGATTTCTTCTTTTTGCCGCTTGAATCCTGTTCAGAGCAAAGAGACACTTTGGGGGAGGTTTTCATTGAGACAATTGGTAGGCTAGACATGGGCCTACAGAGGGACGGTAGTCTCATGAAGGGGGTATCCTTTGGGTATAGCCATTGTCAGTTTGTAGTTTGTGTGTTCTCAGCAGAACTTGAATGTCTACTCTATAGCACCAGGCCTGGTGGCCACATATACAAAGACGACGATGAGCAGCACCACCACAGCCAGTGTAGGTAGCACTATGGTGGCCACCTGCTGTCGGGCCTCCTGCATGGCCTGCTTACGCTCCTTCTTGTCCTTGGACGTTTCTTTTTTGGCTTTGCCTTTGAGTTGCCTCATGTTGTCTCCAGGACCGCTCCCTCTACTTCTTTGTTGTGCTCACAGGAACCTGACAAAGACAGATAACACGGGTCAGAAAAAGGTCTTAAGCTTAGAATTAGTCACAGCAAAATGTTCAACAAGAAAGAGTTAACATCTTTGTATAAAGATTTTTAAAAATGTAACTGTTGACCGAAGTTACCTTCCACTAGCTCCTTCAAGTATTAGCTATTGGATTTTTCCTTCGGATATTTTAATATTGCAAAAAATAAGGTTTGTTGAAATCAGTTTTGTTCAACAAGGTAGTCTCCATATATTAACACCACTTTTATAATAGATCTAGCATAAATGCAATCGCCAGAAATAAAAAGCTAACGTTAGGCTATAAAACAACCACAAGACTGTCCCATGACTTCACGTCAACACTGCTAATCTAAAAGGTAGACTCGCGTTAGGTCTATTGACGTTTATCAGTCTCGATAAATACTGTTTGTAAGACACGTAAAAGCTCTAGACACTCCCCTCTGGGGTGTTTACTGCAGAGAACAAAACTCAAAGATCTTGTTTGTGGTCTTTAACTAAAAAGTAATTCCAGAAAACATTGACTTTGAGACAAGGTACCCTGGAAGTGCTAAAATGCTAACACATTTCTGGGCTTAGGACTCATTCCTGCATCGCTTTAAAGCGAGCCTCCAAAAGCAATGTGTCATGGCAGAATTAGTCAAAAACCTTGTTTTGTGAGGACTTTTGGGCTGTTAATGCAAGTAACAGAAAAAGGGTCATTACATCCATGAGTGCAAAACGTTTCTATAATCCAGATCAGGCAAGGGGTTATTTTTCGGTGGTGTGACCAACTCCAATTGTTCCGTAAAAACCTCCTGAAGGAGAAGCTGATCCAAAATGTTTGGTTAGCTTGCAGCACCTCCATCCTACACCCTTGAACCATGATGGAGAAACATTTATTTAACATCTTACTCCTTTTTTTTGTTTTTTACCGGTTTTACTCACAGTTTCTGTTTTTTTTAGAGGAGGAGACTGTTCCTGGTGAATTCATCAGAATCTTAAATTATAAAGAAACAAATAGAGCAAACATCAGTGGTAACTTAGCTTGCAGTCCCTGGACATTTGTTGTTGCGCTGGCAGCATTTGAGAAGTGGCTTTATACATTGATTTACGGGTTTTCATCACCTAATGTGTTTTTAGTAGAGAGGAGGCTACCTCTGTGGAATACTGAACCCCGGTAAAAAATAGCCTGAACTATGAACAACTGCATATTGTATATTCTACAAACATAAGGATTTGTGGCCAATGTGAAATGTTTCAGTTTTTGTATTAATGTATTATTAATTTTGTTTTACATGCTGTACTGAAAACATACCGAACCACAAAAGTTGTGTACCATTATACCCTTCGACTGAATGGTGACACTTGAACCATGTATGACGTCACTATTTACAAGTCAAATAACCTTACCGGTAACTTAGTACACAGTAACAAAACAAGTCAAATAAAGTGATGATAACATTAGTAATGTCAGTTGCTGAGTGACACATTGTTGATGCCGCCAGTAGCAGTCAGCTAACATTACATGCAGTAGGTACAAATAAGGTACGCAGTAGGTACAAATAAGATACGCAGGTCTCCCTTGTAAAAGCGATCGTTGACCTCAATGGGATTTTTACCTGGATAAATAAAGGCTACAAACAAACAAGGTAGTGACTTTGTCTGCTTACTGGAATTTAACTAGCTTAATACGATGATGGACTTTACGCACGGGTTATTCAGTTTGCCAGACTGCAGCACATGTTCTTTAACGCGTTACAATATGCGGCTGAGGAACAGTACGGTCCTGTATCCGGTGGCTCCTCACGCTAGTTAGCATGGACTAACTTTAGGAAATGTGAGCTAGTGAAGTTACAGCCCTGAGAAAATACTGCTGACGATACATAAAGTCAGAGGTAACGTTATCTTACAGATAGTCGGAGTTGTGAACAGTTCCGCGCGGAGAGTGTGTTTTGGCCGTTCTTCCAGTGTTTCTACCGGAGTCCGAGACGCCAGGTTTGATACAGCAGAAAGTACAGTAAGTTAATAACCTGCTGTTCCTTACGGAGCTCGACGTGGCAGTCAGCAGGAAGGCTCGAGGAAAACCGCTGTCAAGTTCGCCAAGAATGAAAAGGATGCAACTTCCGGTCATGTCCTCCAAAATAAAACACTAAAGGAAGGTCTGATAATAACAATTATACTAATAATGCTAATAAATAATCATTATATTTATTATAATTATAATTATTGTTGTTGTCATCTTTGTCCGTAAAGCTTAAAGGTGGGGTAGGTAAGTTTGAGAAACCGGCTCGAGATACACTTTTTGTTATATTCCATGGAATGCTCTCAACATCCCGATAGCAATGAATATCTTAAGTGCTTTGCAAAAAATCCATAAAAAAATGTCATCTGTGGAAGCCGTAGTACTGTAAAACGCACGACCAATCATCTGAGCCGGCCCGGCTAAAATAACTGGATGGCCTACTAGTCTAGCAGCAAGTCCTCAAAAAAGGCTTTAGTTTTCGAGATACCCCTACCCGAGGTAGAACAAATGACAACAATGATTTTTCTTATCTTTAGGGTCTCCCATTAATGAAATTGATTGTTGTCAAATTTTATTTTGGGGGAAAAAATGTTTTTTTGGTTGTTCTTTAGAACTACCCCAATCCCTGAAAAGAGCCAAATTAGACCAGGCCGAATATGGGAAAGGTGACAAAAAAGCCCATAACTTGAGAATGACCACTCTTTTCCTCTTCAGATTTGCTGAGGTATGAACCAGGTGGCTTTCCTACATCACCAAATAGTCAGACAATTATTTAACTAAAAAAATACTGAATTATAGTCCTGTAAACTTAGCTTTAGTTTAGACGGAAATTGTACTTTTGGTGATAGGAACATAGGACTCAATCACTTTTCTCTCATTTATCAGAAAAACAGTAATCCCTAAAAAATATACCATTCCTGAATTGTCTAGGGTGCTATTGAACATTAACCAGTAGTTGTATGGAAATATCTGGTACAGTTCTATTGCAATGAGATTTCTTTAGACATAGGCCTACCTCTTCTCTGATACAGTCACATTCCGAATGGGGGATAAGTGGCATAATAGCCTATAAGTTAAGAATGCTCACTCTGATGGTCATTATATTTGGAGAGGGAAATACCATGGCTGAACTACATCACCAAATAGTCAGAATAAGAGTAACCCAATACAATAAAGTGTATTAGTTCTAAATTGCAAGCCTCTAAAACATAGGTGTAAATCATACAGGTTTTATTGAAACTGGAACCTTAATTCAAAGTACAGTATACAATTCATCAAATAATTCTGTGAGAGGTCAAGTATATAGATACTAGAATATAATGTTAAATGTCAGGTTCCTCAGAAACAGGGGACACATTTTGACATTCTGCACAGCAGGTGCAGGGGAAGTACAGGGAAGGCCAACAGAGAGGCACTGGCACTTTCCACTCTCTCCGCACTTTGAATCTTTGCAATACAAGTGAGTAATGTCTCTCACTTCTCTAGGTGCTGGGGTTTTTGTAAATAGCAACGGTTGAATGGCCCCATCTCTGACAATCAACCCCTTGCCAACAGGACTCCATAACAAGGGTTTGGATTCGGGCTGTGACACCATATCGCTGTCTGAAACATTGCTCTTTGTACATGTTGTTGAAATGCATCCTCTGTTGGCGGCAGATTTTCTGTTGTTGATGCAATTCTGAACCTCAGTTCATCCAAGTTTGTGCACATCAGTCCAATTTTCCTTTTTTCCATATAGCAGAAGCGCAAATTCTCTTGCGACTGGCAAAGACTCTTCCAAGCTGGCACAGAGTCCAAAATGGGCCAGATCTTTGAGCTCGCTGAGATGGGTCTTGAGTTTGGTGAATGCTGTTGTCTTTCCTATTCTGTACAAACTAATTGTTGTGCCACAGCCAGTGAGTGCATGACATGCTGGTAGACAGTTAGACATGTAGTTGCCGCCCAGCTTCAGGACCAGGTTCAGCCACCTGGTATTTCCCTCTCCAAATATAATGACCATCAGAGTGAGCATTCGTAACTTATAGGCTATTATGCCACTTATCCCCCATTCAGAATTTGACTGTATCAGAGAAGAGGTAGGCCTATGTCTAAAGAAATCTCATTTGCAATAGAACTGTACCAGATATTTCCATACTGGTTAGTGTTCAATAGCACCCTAGACAATTCAGAATGGTATATTTTTTAGGGATTTCTGTTTTTCTGATAAATGAGAGAAAAGTGATTGAGTCCTATGTTCCTATCACCAAAAGTACAATTTCCGTCTAAACTAAAGCTAAGTTTACAGGACTATAGTTCAGTATTTTTTTAGTTAAATAATTGTCTGACTATTTGGTGATGTAGGAAAGCCACCCTCAGCAAATCTGAAGAGGAAAAGAGTGGTCATTCTCAAGTTATGGGCTTTTTTGTCACCTTTCCCATATTCGGCCTGGTCTAATTTGGCTCTTTTTCAGGGATTGGGGTAGTTCTAAAGAATAACCAAAAAAACATTTTTTCCCCCAAAATAAAATTTGACAACAATCAATTTCATTAATGGGAGACCCTAAAGATAAGAAAAATCATTGTTGTCATTTGTTCTACCTCGGGTAGGGGTATCTCAAAATCTGAGGGCCCTTCCTGCTAGACTATACCTGCCTGTCAGCCTTCCATCTGTGCACAAACTTATCTCGTGCCCTCATTGGTCATGTGCGCGTTCGTGTGTGTTGGAGGAGGGGCTCTGTAAGGAAGTGGCAGATTTGTTCCGGCTGTGTATTTTCAAATTCTAGCGCACTCGAGCTGGTTTCTCCAAAATTACCTACCCCACCTTTAAGCCAGGTCACAACAAAAAAAATTGCAAAATTAAGTGGAGAATTGAAAAGGTATTTTAAACATTATTAACAGAAGGACCAATATGAATTGTGTAAAAGTAATTACTGTGGTATTGGATAAAAAATAAATAAAGACACAATTCAACTGAAATTAAATTAAATGTTTTATTTATACATTTTCTTATTTTTTTTAAAAAGGTGTTAACTCTGCCAGCCTTATTTACCTTTGACAGGTTTTTCCACAGGGCCAAAGGCTTTGTCCCATCTATTTTTATTTTATGCTGGCAGGCTCGAACATAGGAAATACTTCCCACAAACAGGCTTGATCAGAATTCAGGCTTGGTCAGAAAAATTACATATTTTTGTAGGCCGACCCAGAAGTAGGCATTGAAATGGCTCCTTTCAGGTATCGAATCAAGAATATGTTAAAAGAAGATTGACAAAATGCTAACTCATTCCCAGGTTTTGGACTCATTCCTGAAGCACTCTATTGAAGACTATAGCTGGAAGCTATTTGGCCAACTGTGCTATCAGCGCTAATTACCCTATAAGCACAGTGCAGAGCGGTGAAGATTTGTCTGCCACATTCAGGCACTCACAGGCACTCACATGCCCTCACGGTTAACAAAAAGCAACATTAGAAAACTTCGGTTTACAACACAACACACATTGTTTCAATACACTATAGCAAACTGTCAGGAAAAACCTTGTGCTGTGCCTGTGGAGCAGGATTGTGCGAATAAGTGGCAGATCAACTGTGATAAACAAAAAATAAATGAATTTATTTTAGAATACATGTCAATGTTATGAAAAGCACCAGAATGGGTGGATTATTATTCAGCTAGGATCATGAAATTGAACAGTTAATGAATATGTAAGCTAGTTTTGGGGATTTAACAACTTATGTGGTTTATGCACTTTATATGTAGATTGAGTAAAACATAATTGACGAAGTAAAACTCAAGGGCTTACTTTATTTACAGGTTTCAGCAACTGTTAATGAAGAATTCATGTAATAGATTTTGGTATGACAGGAATTGGGACTATTTATTTGCAGATGATTCACTTCAATAAGGTGTTCAGGTTTTATTGGCCTTGGGCCCCTTACAGTTTAGTAGTTGTTCATAATTTAATTAGGCTAACTTTAATTCCAAATAAAGGTATTGTATTTGTAATTGTATATTATTTTCTTAATAACGAGGACAATAGACCTAGGAAGACGTCATTTATTTCCAATCTACCTCACTCCATTCATTTATAGCATTTTTACTCGACCCGGATTGACCTTGGAAGAACTTGTAAATGTCAAGCTAGTCTCCAAAATGTTAAATTAAATGTATAAATCTGAGCCGCCTGCATTAACCTGGTGGTGATCTCTGCCTGTTACATAGGGAATGGGTGCTGTTAACTAATGCGCATGGCCAAGTCAAGTGCAACAAAAATGGACTGTGGATGAGAAAGAAAATGGGAAAAGTGATGTAATTAAAAGAAAAAAAAACCTGTGGGAAAGTCATGCTTCAAGATTATCAATATTCAAGTCCACTCAGAGCTCTGAGGAAATTACAAGCAAAACACACCCTCCAAAGTGCACAGAAAAATAAATATGAATAATTATTCCTGCAGTCCTCAATTGTTTAGCGCACGCAAGACAGATCTAGGGCCTCCCTGGCACAGCTGCAGGAAGTCTGCACATCAACTGACAGATGTTTTCAAACATTTTAAACTTGTCGCGCTCAAGTCTGTAGTCACACCTACATGGTGAAGTCCAGAAATACCAAAGCCAGTTTGAAAAACACGCAAAAGAAAAGGCCTGAAGGAGCTCTTATAGTGAAGAAAGTGTGATGAAGTGCACACTAAGGTGGCTTTTATATGCCAGACCTTCTCCCTGCACTCTGGTGGCCCACCACAGGTAGCTGGGGCCTCTTTTATTTTTTACTGCCCCAGCCCCTCAGACTGCCTGAGTCCGCCCCTGTCCATAACCATCATCTAGTTGGCTGTGTAGAACAAGCCTGACAGCATACAGAGAGGAACTTTGAACCCTGACATCTTGGTACCATGACAACAATTGAGAGAGAGCAAGCGCATTTCGTGGCATCTGCAGGCAGTGGCAAGTATTTCCGGCATCTGCCACAGATGCCACTTGCTTGCTAATATTTCGTAATGTTAATTATTTGGTCTTCTTTATCTGTTTATTCAAGCAAGACATTCATACAGTTATACAGTGTAATCCAAAAAAAGGACTATGAAACGTTCTGCAAAGAACTAGTTGATATCCAGCATAACAAATTGTTCGCCAGTTTCGAAAAACAATAAAAGGGTTGGATAAAAAAACATGAATTGTGTCTTGCTTTTTTACTATACTATACTGTCATGATTGTCTAAACGGAATAACATGGTTTGTTTAGATTCACTGATATCAATATCAAATAAGAACCATCTGAAGCATTGAGAAATGTTGCCATGCATACAGCCTACTATTTTTGGATTTGGTTATTCTTAAAGGTCCCATGTCATGGCCATTTCTACTGATCATATTTCCATTGTTGAGGTCTACCAGAATAGATTTAAATTGTGCAATTTTCCATATCACATTGGTTTCTCATACAGCATCTCTGTATAGTATGTGTATTCACCAGGTATTCACTCTCTGTCCTAAACGGCTTGTTGGAGCTCCTGCATCCCCCCCCCCTTTGAGCCCAGTGTGCTCTGATTGGTCGGGACGTTGCGAGGCTCGCTGCTGCTCGCCGCTGCTGCGAGGAGCGGACAGGTTTCCGGGTCGGCTATACAGAGAGACACAGCGAAACTCATCCTGAGCACACACAAACACTCACAGCCGAAGCAAAAACAATAAGTGTGGCTTGATATTGAGTAAGAAAAAGATTTATAACGCTGTGAGAATGGGTCTGCGGAGAGCATTTCTCCGCGATCCCAACTCGTCTATTACCAGCGTTCAGGGAGCTCTATGCAAGTCAATGGGGACTCCCTGTTAGTTAGCCAAGGGATCCTGGTGTGTGAGGTGCTCCGCGGATTGGTCCATTTGGGCCAATCCGGTCATTTGTTGTTGATTTGGGTATTCACACGTCACAGAGCCCAGGAAGAAAACAATGGAAAAAGAGAAATCTCCAACGAGGTGTTCTGGGGCAGCATAGACAGGTCTTTTCTGTGTTAGAGTTTTACTCGCTACAGGGTGTACTTTGAGGGTTTTTGACTGTTTACATGCAGAAAAACCTTCATAACACACAAGGGGACGGGTAATAACCGGAAAAGCATGACATAGGCCCTTTAATGTCTTTCTCAAATAGTCGAAAAAACGTATGATTTTGAGACAAGCCTGAGGGAAATAAATTGAAATTGTTGTTTGTGCCATACAGTTAGGATTTGAAATCTGAAATAAATATAAAGGCTGATGAAAAATCCCAGATTTAAACACATACAGTTCTTATACTGCCCCTCCCAAAAAAGTGTATTTGTGACGAAGATTAGCCAAACTGTAAGAGAGTATAGCCAATAAAAAAAATTATGAGTATCCTCTATTAATGGATTTTATCATTTAAATAATTTAAATAAAAATGTTTAATCAGAATTAAAATATTAAAAAACAAAACAGATACAATGACATTAATCTGTTTATTAACTACGAAAATAATACAAATTAAAGGTGGGGTATGTAATTTTGGAGAAACCAGCTCGAGCGCGCTAGAATTTGAAAGTAAACAACCGGAAAAAATCTGCCTCTTCCTTCAGACTTCCTTACAGAGCCCCTCCTCCAACACACACGAACGCGCACATGACCAATGAGGGCACGAGATAAGTTTGTGCACAGATGGAAGGCTGACAGGCAGGTAGGCCATCCAGTTATTTTAGCCGGGCCGGCTCAGATGATTGGTCGTGCTTTTTACAGCGCCACGGCTTCCACAGATGAAATTTTTTTATGTATTTATTGTCAAAGCATTTAATATATTCATTGCTATCGGGATGTTAAGAGCATTCCATGGAATATAACAAAAAGTGTTTCTGAAATAAATTACATACCCCACCTTTAAGTAAATATGCCTACATTTAAAATAACACATTTATACATGTGTACAGTAAAATATAACTGTCCTTTGCCTCATTTATAAAGTATAAACCTTAGCATCTCACTAGCAGTGGCAACGGCAATCAGTTACAGCTGCCCTAAGTCTGTAGCCAAGTCTAATAACACCAGTGTACACGTTGCTGTGTCAATACAGATATGTATTTGTTAATTATTTGTCTTTAATACACCTGGTTTATCATAGCAAGCAGTGGAAACTCCCCTCCAGAAGCAACAATTGCCAAGGGCTTGCGTTGCAACCTATGGTTGCAACCCTCACTCGCCAATATTTCTTTTTTATTACAATATATTTGTAGCCTACTATCATAAATATAGCACATTTGTTTATTTTAGCAAACCACGTTCTCCAAGTAAAATTGAATAGAAATTATAATTTATAATCTTTTAGAAAAATAGAGATTGCACATCAGTCCTGTGTACAGATCAGTTCAATAAAGTCATGCCTAAACAGCGACATTTTACACGATAAATACGGGTTTAAACAGCAGCATTTGCCACGGAAGGCGAGTGGCAGCTACCGTAAACCTTCTCTTACTCTGGCATCTTGTGGCAACTCCCGTTCAGCAGAGAAAGATGCCTCGGCAAGTAGTGGCATCTGTGGCAGATGCCGGAAGTACATGCCAAAGATGCCACGGAGTAGTGGCATTTTTTAAATATTTAAGTTAAAAGCATCAATCTGGTGTACTTTGAGAGCTATGGATACATCTCTCAACACCCATATGAAACAGAACTGTAAACAGATTTTATTTTTCTTTATGGATATTTTACAAATCACTCCCCTTTTAAAACTGTATTCTTGTTTTACTGCCATATAGTATTTCATAACTGTTTTTCATTTATTCTCTTGCTGATTTATAACTATAATGATCATATGAAGGTGTGCCGCAGAAATAATCTTTTGAATAATTTGTGACCAAACCGTTTGAGACCCACTGAGATAACTTAGACTAAAGTTAACTATCTAAACACTCAGAGAGTTTTTTAGCTCACCTGAGTCTCTCAGTCTGACAGGAGAGGACTCTCCTCCAGCTTGTTGTGGAACAAACAGCTCCTAATGTCCGTTAGTGCAGCTAGCTAACCAGATGCTAACAACACGGTCCCTGCTGGCACCGGTCCCTCTATCTCCCTCTCTCCCTTTCTCCCTTTCTCCCTCTCTCCCTTCTCTCTCTCTCTCTCTCTCTCTCTCTCTATCAAACTAAATGCGCTATTGCCACACACACACAGAGCCGAGTTTGAATGACACAAGCACACGTTTATTTCCATGCAACTCTCTGATTGGTCTGGTGTCTTGCCTCTGTTGCATTCACTGAACACGGTAAATTACGGTCTTGCCGTCCTCTCTTGTGTCATGATGAGGTTCACGTAAAGCAAGGTTAATGTATTATATTATTGAGGGAGAATTGTCCGGGGCTACAGAAAAAACATTCGGGGCTAAAGCCCCGAATGCCCAGGCCAGGCGACGCCACTGAGCCACTGGAACAATTTACATCTCGTCGTAAGCCAAACAAAGCAAACTTTTTTACTGATACCAGTCTGTCAATGTACTATATTTCATATAATATATTCCATTTTATTTACTCAGTTTTACAGTTTTTTTCTTTCGTTCTTATTTGCACCATTTTGTAGTAGCCTTGTTGGAGGGAACCTGCAATACAATAATTATATAGCGAAAAATGCCTCAATGTAAATGTTGGGCATAATGACAAATTGAGTATGCACTCATAGAAGTGCAATTGACAAATGTTTGAAACTGAATTCAGTTGGCGGATTGAAACTCTTTTGAGTGCAGAATTAATAATAATAATAATAATAATATAATAATAATAGATGACATTTGTATAGCGCCTTTCATGTCACTCTTGAGCAGTTTCAGTAAACTCTTGTGAATGTGTGAGTTTAGTTTCACCTGCATCGACTGACACATGAAGGAATACAAACCCAGTTCAGCCATTAACACACTGTTTTAAGGCTACAATTCCCCCGAATTATATTGTAATCAATCTAACAAGGAAATCCCGTTTCCTTCTTTTAATACATACACTGTACTTGATTGGTTTATCGTCTGTTTTGGGACTTGACGCCAGATATTTCTTGAATTGAATTGAACAGTCAGTTAGTTATTCACTGTCTCTGTGAGGATATCATTGGTTCCTCGGAGCAGCATTCACCACAGCCCGCAGACATCATTGGCTGCGCACGGTGTCAATCACATGGATTACCATGATGTCATTGCGCTGCGGAAGGCGATTGGCTGGCAGTCCTGCGTAATCTCACCGCCGAGTCGCCAAGGGTTTGTTCACCATGTTGGATCAACTGCACATCATAGTTAGCCTTGTGACCAACAGTTTGATAATGTCAGTGTCAACGGAGTGGCGGGGGCCCGGAGTGTAGAGCTTCAGGCGGCGGGGGGTGCTTCCTCTTCTCCGGCGAACACACTCAGCGACACCGACTCAAACGGAAGTACAGTTTGTGTGATTTGGCGACACCGCTTTGCTAGCTCCGAGCTGTCAGGTTGAAGACTGTTTATCTCTAGTTTGGCAGCTGGATAATTTATCCTGCATTCAACGGATTCAACTTTCCCCCCTGCAACGATATCCCCTGGATATGTGACTATGAGCTGCGAGACGACAGTGTGACCAGGAACAAGGCTGTCGATGGGGAAAATAAGTTGCCTGCCAACCGTCTGCGAGGATTTCTCATCTCGTCTTTTGAGTCATGGTCTCAGCTTGGTAACTCTGTCAGAATGACGGGGGTTTCCTTCCAGATGCGCGCCTCGCTGGAGTGTATTAATATGTGAGTAGAGTAGAGTGGAGTGGAGGACCGAGGCCTGGCCCTGCCTGCGCTCTCCTGTTGTGGCCTGGGTTTGGATACAAGCTCCCGTGCACCGGATCAGCAGCGTTAATTACGGCTCGGAGATTACCCGTGTCTGGCCTGCGCACACACCGGGAGGAGGACCCAGTTTGGCGTTATAGATGCGAGCCGTGTGGAGCCCCTGTGGTGAGAAGAAGACCGGAGCCGAGGCAAACTTGGACACTTTTAAAAGATGAATGATCTGCTTCCCATGTGACAGGCTTTAGATTACACTGTTCTATCAACGCGGGGAATCTCATCCGGAGGGAGGGGGCGCCACCTCTATCATGAGGGACATCTAGGGCCACCGACTTTTTATTTATTGTGGGGGGCGCGGGTTACTTTTTAGTCCAAACTTTTTATTCATCATTGTTGGCAGTGGAACTGTACATATTTTCAGACTTGGGTGGCCATTACTGTACTCTCATGACATGCTCTCCGATATTAGCCCCGGGCTACAGTAGCCTAATGGTGTGAAAGCAAGAACACTAATTTAGAGGAAGTGGGTCAGATCCTTGTTGGCATTATGATGAGGAGGCACACCGCAATGGTTTCTCTACCCACACTTTTAAAGTAGCAGGTGTTGTTATTTCCACATTTCCACTGTTTTTGATAGTTCCATCAGTCGACAGATAGCTTGCATCACTTTTAGAGGCAGCTTCTGGCGGGTCATTGAATGGCTCTTTGCGGCACAACGGCTACAAATGTTCCAAAAATGATGGCTGCTTACAACGGTGGCTCCTCTACAGTAGCTGCCCATCACCCTCATCACCACCACCAACTCCAGCACCTTCCACCTCCCCACATGCATCACCACCACCACGCAGGCCAGCATCACTTGCAGCACCCGGGCTCCGCCGCCGCCGTGCACACGGTGCAGCAGCACGGCTCCACGGCTGCTGCTGCCGCTGCGGTGATGCTCAACCCCGGCCAGCAGCAGCCCTACTTCCCGTCTCCTGCTCTGGGACAGGCTCCCGGACCGGCAGCCGCTGCGGCTCCCGCCCAGGTCCAGGCGGCCGCTGCTGGGAAAGCTCACCACCAGCAGCACCAGCAGCACCACCAGCAGCACCACCATCAGCAGCAGCAGCAGCAGCAGCAGCAGCAGCAGCAGCAGCAGCAGCAGCAGCACACGCTCCACCTGCAGCCGCAGCTGGACATAGAGTCTGACAGGCCCATCGGCTATGGAGCGTTCGGGGTTGTCTGGTAAGTGCTGTGCAATACTTTTTTATTTATATTGTTATTCAGTGACTGTACCAGTATTCATTTATACGGAATAGGATTAGGGCCACTTGTGAAAAATGTATTGAGTTCTGACCAAAAGTGTTTTTTTGATTTTGAGTTCTGTGATTAAAAGTCAAACATCTGAGAAAAGTCATTATTATCACTTTTTTTTCCGAATTCTAAATAAATGTTCAGCTAAATCTTAAAACCTTTCCACCCAAAAACATTTTTACTCAGAAATGAACAAATATTTCACATGTGGCCCTAATCCTCTTCTGTACATACTACAAGCCAAACCTCCAGGCAGCCACTGATTTCCATTAATTTCATTATAATATAATAATCAACTTGTAATAGAGGCATACTGAATGCCTTCTTATGTGAGTACAATTGTAGCATTACTGTATGGACTAATATTGCAGTTCAGATATTTTAAACGTGTAGCCTAAATGGGCACCTACAATAAAGTAAATTGACAACAAGAAGTAATTTAATCCTGATGTTTGTTCGTGTGATAATGTATCTAAATCAATGATTTTTTAAATCCCTGCTAGTTGATCTTAATACTGAGTGATATGAACAGAAACAGAACACACTAGCACCTGCTGTAAGTGGACTAAAGCATGTCGTTGGAATGTGCAAGTACTGTGACTAGATGTATTACCTAGTAGAATAACTAGGTGAATAACTTCAGTAATCTCAATGAAATGCTAAAAAATGATTTAAAGGTTACTTCATCCCACCTTTTTATATGTTATATGATATCTACTTGTTTGTTTGGATGTTTGCCCATTTCACTGACGGCGTTATCCTTGTTTTGCAGTCTACACTGCATTCTGTCAAATTTGAATTAGAGGCGCATTTATAATCTCCAATGTATTTATGAGTGATGACTTTTACAATTCTTGTAGTTTACAATAAAGTATACATTATCCAGTGGATGATTTTTTTTAAATGTTATCCTGAACTGTGAAGCACTTTCTGAAGTCTGCCACAGCAGTGTGTAATGACAATGGTATTTGAGGTTACTCTTCTCATGTTTCTACATGTGGCTAAGATTTGGTAGTAGAAATTAGTTTTGTGTACTTGAACAAAGCATACAATTGTTTTTTTAACGCTGGCAAAATATGCAAAATATGCATTATCGTGTCGTTGTGGATCTACACAGAGTTTTATGCCTCTGGCCCAATACATATATTGACTGGCTAGTTGGCAAAAGTATTATCAAGCAGGCTTGTCTGCTAGCTTGCATTAGCTTGCTTGATAGCTCATAGTCACACTCTTAAAATTCTCACTTAATATGATATTTGTTTTCTCAGACTCCCTACATTGGCTAGGAAAAGGTGAAGAGGGAAGAGTTAACGACTCCAGAGTCAGATTATTTTCATTGGATTAATGCAGAAAATAAGATTTGTGGCAAATGCATGTTTATGATACTTACACACACTTTGTTTGGCAGGATAACATCCACGTCAACACCGCTAAGGTAAAGGCGGCTAATGTTTGGCGTAATGTCATTTAGTATTATCATTTAGCCAATTTAGCAACAGCATTCTTTAAAGATCCCATGTCATGGCCATTTCTACTGATCATATTTCCATTGTTGAGGTCTACCAGAATAGATTTAAATTGTGCAATTTTCCAAAATCACATTGGTTTCTCATACAGCATCTCTGTATAGTATGTGTATTCACCAGGTATTCACTCTCTGTCCTAAACGGCTTGTTGGAGCTCCTGCCCCCCCCCCCTCCCTGTGCTCAGCCCAGTGTGCTCTGATTGGTCGGGACGTTGCGAGGCTCTTTGCTGCGAGCTGCTGCGAGGAGCGGACAGGTTTCCGGGTCGGCGATACAGCGAAACACAGCGAAACTCATCCTGAGCACACACAAACACTCACAGCCGAAGCAAAAACAATAAGTGTGGCTTGATATTGAGTAAGAAAAAGGTTTAGAACGCTGTGAGAATGGGTCTGCGGAGAGCATTTCTCCGCCATCCCATCTCGTCTATTACCAGCGTTCAGGGACTCCCTGTTAGTTAGCCAAGGGATCCTGGTGTGTGAGGTGCTCCGCGGATTGGTCCATTTGGGCCAATCCGGTCATTTGTTGTTGATTTGGGTGTTCACACGTCACAGAACCCAGGAAGCAAACAATGGAAAAAGAGAAATCTCCAACGAGGCGTTCTGGGGCAGCATAGACAGGTCTTTTCTGTGTTAGAGTTTTACTCGCTACAGGGTGTACTTTGAGGGTTTTTGACTCTGCAGACCGTTTACATGCATAAAAACCTTCGTAACACACAAGGGGACGGGTAATAACTGGAAAAGCATGACATGGGCCCTTTAAGACATGTAAAAGCTTTAGATATTCACAAGTGGGGTGTTTTATGTTGTAGAGCAAATTGGTACATTTCTGTTAACTACAGACCTTATAACAGGCATCTAACAAACAAAACAAAACATTGACTTTAGGATTCGATTCGTTGAACCGCAGTGTTTAGCAATGCTGCAAAGGCTTTATTGTTCAGCACTGGAGCATGCCGCTTGGGTTCACTTAATAGATGGCTTTAGGGTTGAAAGAAATGATTGAGTCCGTCCTCTTCAGTTCTCCTGAGGAGACAAACTGATTTTTTACTTTGTTGAGTACCATAATAAAACTAAATATTTCCCGCAGATGATTTGCATTAAAAGCTGTGATGTATCACATTAAGCATTAAGATGTGATTTTTTTAATTTGTCAGCTGTCAACAGATTTTAAAAGTCAAAGTCCAGAAAATACTGCTAACGGAAAAAAACTGAGATTAACAGCAATCTAAAAGGGGCAATGTGGAACATGGAAGTGCATTGTGTTACAGAAGAAAAAAGGGAGCGCAGCAAAGTGGCGAGTACAGAACAATTTGACTTTGTTTTGCTTATTGAATTAGTGCTGTGGAAATGTCACAGAACACTGATTTCATCAAGCCAACTGGTACACACAAAGGAAGAGTTGAGTTTAACAGCAAAGCAAATACATAAATGGGAGCAAATCGGAAAACACTCAACTATGAACAAATTAACTTAAGGCTTGTAAGTAATAATTAATGATAAAATGAGCTTTTACGGTAATTTCAAGCAGCATGAGACCTTTCCATAGCACTGTGTGTGTTGGTACTCAAGGGTTGAAAACATTGTTGAAGTATTTGTGAAAGACTGGATCTTAGTGCGCCGCCATCTGTTTGCTTTAACTGATCCTATTTGTAAAGGTCACTGAAGGGTGGTTGGAAAGGACTACAGTGTGTAGAGTTAAAATACTCTCACTTACGCTTGTTGTGTTCCTCACAAGGCTTTGATCTCTGCATTTCCTGCACTTTAGAGTTGTTTGAACTATCGCTAAATAAGGCCCAATCTAAACGTCCACACTAGGAATCTTGGACTTTGAGGCACGTTCCAGCTAAGAGCGTGAGGTCTAAGGGCTTTGCCACTGCCACATCCACAAGCCTATAAGGGCTCAATCGCAGATACGTTAAGCCCTTTATTCAAACTTTGTGTAAGTCTGCATTTCTGCACGCTTTGCACGAGGGAATTACGTTTGTGACAGTAAATCGTAGGGTTACCAAGAGAAGCCTGGAAGCTTAAATAAAAGAGATACGTTATCCCCACATTTCAAAATCTTATGGAGGTAGAATCCCTACAATAACAAGGGAAAACATAACAAATCATTACGATTCACGCATTGGCAGTACATTATGCATCATTTATTTGGAAACCATTTCTTTGGACTTCTGCTGAATGATGCTACATTTGACAAAAAACATTTAATTTATTATTTGACAATTACCTGGAAAAGCCTGGAAGATGGTCAAATCAAACAATTAGCTTGTAAGTGCTTTGGCAGTGAGGAAAGAAAGAACGTACATAAAAGAAATCCCAAACCCACCAGGCAAAATCATAGACAACATGTTTGTCATTGACAAGGGAACTTAATATATTGACATAAAGTGTTTTATGTTTATGGTTTTCATGAGCCTTTGCAGCATCTAGCACTCAAGCACTTACCTCTGACGTCAGTTAAGTCCCTAAAGGGTTCAGGGCTTAGACCTTAGGGTGGAGATTAAGATTTGGCCTCACAAAGGTGCTCAACCAACAAACACTGGGGTGGGTAATAAAGTATTCTTTCTGCCCTTATCCCTTCATTTATTTACTTGTCACACTTTCCTAATCCAAGATCAGATAAATAATCAAGCTTGCATAAAAGATATCTCAGCTATTTGATTATTCTATTGACATTAACGGATCGAAAATGTCAGCAAAAACATTATGAACCATCCTCAGGGGACTATGAACATTCACAGAATATCTCATTTCATTTCACCAAATGGTTTCCTCCATACTTGGAAAGTTTTCTTCTCAATATTAAAACTGACTTCTCAGTTATGCAAAATAAAAAGTCAAGGTGTCTAAAATATAATGAATAATCAGCCCCTGGGGACCCTGAATATTCTGAAAATCATGACCATACAGTCACTGAGAGAGAGATAGGCTTCCCAACTACTAATACAAAATGATTACTCTATCAATCTAACATTAACAATATGAAATCCTCAAAAGATCCACTAAATCTTCTTATTTTTCTTCTTCTTCTTATTATTGGTTCTCTTCCCCCAGGTCAGTGACAGACCCCAGAGATGGAAAGCGAGTTGCCCTAAAAAAAATGCCGAATGTCTTCCAAAACCTTGTTTCTTGCAAGAGGGTGTTTCGGGAGCTGAAGATGCTATGCTTCTTCAAACATGAAAACGTAAGTACCAGCTGCAAACACACGTGTAGAACCCCTTTCTTTACCTGCAGGCCATTGTGAATGACAGTCCTGTGACCGACAAGTCTATCAACGCTAGCACTAGTCGCAAGCTTTTCCAATCAATGATTTCATTCTCATCATGGATGTTTAAAGAGAAATGGATAGAGCGTTGGAGGCATGGCCCCCTTTCATTCATATAAACATTTCTCAGTGGCATGCAAAGCCAAACTGGAGTACAAAAATACCTGGATCATCTGGGGACCTGGGCCCATAGAGTTTGCACACTTGGAGCCAAGTGATGTCATGTTACTGACAAATCATTTAGTATACAGTCTTTTGGCGACTATGAACATTTGCTTCAACTCACAGCTAACTTTCAGGATTGATTCTCTTGATTAGTAACGTTAGCCTTGTTAGCATGACGACTGAAAAGCAGTCTATAGATGTCTTTGGATGTCTCGGTCTCACACCTGAAGCCTGTACTACGAAGCCGGTTCAACATAACCTGGATATGTTTGAGTTAGCCGGTTGGCCTAATCCAAAACATACGCGCTCTCGCTAAACGGTCCTACGACGCTGGTTCTCAAGTGGATCGCTCAAGCCAGCCGTGCCCTATCTAGTTAGGTGCGCGTTCACATGAAAGGGGTGGTATTTGGAGCATTCGACCAATCACAAACATGGACAAGCGTACTGACAGCGCAGCGTCATACTTCCTGAATGAAAAGTCAACTATAATATTAGTCAAATATGAAGAAGTTAAACTTTAAACATCCATGACTTAAACACTTTATCCAGGATAAAAGCACATAGCTGCACCTGCAAGGTGAATACAGCTGGTAAAAGAAAAAGTGTTTGAATGCGTACATTAACAGGTTTATAATATCACTGCTAAGACACGAGTGGATCTGACTTTAATTACATTTGACTCGAGTGTTTCGTCAACTTAATGTGTTGCTTAAAATAATACTTCTGCATACAGTATGTGACACTGTGAGTGTTGCACGGCCAGATACGGCTCAAGAAGCTAACTCAGATAAGGAAATATATGATACATTAAGATGTGATGATGTGATATGAATGATAATGGGACACGCGACGTCTGCACTCACAGTGCCGCGGACTGTACGTAATGTTACTTTGATCCGGTTACTTGTGTTGTGGCAGATATTTAATTAAGCTTTCTTAACGCTAATGTTATAATAGTCAGATTGCTCTGAAGATGGGAGGTGATATTCTATTAATGTTCACGTTCACACAGTCAGTGATTTTTGCAAGCCGTCTTTCCTGCAACGGCAGTTTTTCTGTATTTCCTTTCTCCTGTAATATGACTTGATCGCTTTAAACTCCGCACACTGAGCTCTGATTGGTCAGCAGGCGGTGCTTTCACTGAGTTGATCTCTTAGCCTGCAACCTAACCTGCTCTGGACCAGGTTAGCCGCTAGCATAAGTTACCATGGAGATCTAGCCCGCTAAAAAGAGAACCAGCGTCGTAGGACCGGAAACCCCGAGTTTTCCCTGAAGTTAGCCCGCTAAGCGAAAATCAGGCTTCGTAGTACAGGCCTCTGGTGTCAACCTGAAAACAACTTATCTTGGCTTTCCCTTTTTCTTCAGGTTCTCTCTGCTCTGGACATATTACAACCTCCTCACATTGACTACTTTGAAGAAATGTATCCTTCACCAATGATTCATTCAAAGAGGGTTCTGTGTTGATACCTGTTGCCAGACACCATGGGTTATCTTCGGGGAATTGGACAGCTCTGTAGTACTTCGTCAAACTTCTAACAATCATAAACATTACACAACATGTCCATTTCAATAGCAGTTTTCAGTTGTTATTGAAGTTGGACAATAACAAAACAAAGTGATGATTTTTAGTATTCTGTTTGAAAAGTGGATGTTTCCCTCTAAAAGAAGACATGTTGTGTATGCAAAATTGCCCAAACTCTAGTAAATTGACGAGTGCATTAAATATATGAGTTAATTGAGCCTAGTGCATTGATGACTTAAAGCAAAAATTAATATAATATATAAATAAATAAAAAATACATATTGTAATTTTTGGGTTGAACAGAGGACTGGTTTGTATTGTGGCAATATATTCTTATACCTTGTGGAGATCGAGAATGGTTAAATGTTAAATATTTGCCTCAAGTCAAGTACAATTGATATCCAAGATATAAATATTCTAAGGGCAAGGAGGCCAAATCAGCTGTCACGAAAACACTAAACTGTTTATTTGATCTTGTTTATTTCTAAGATGCTACCGGGGAACATATAAAACCTGTAAGGACTGTCCTTAGGTATAGTTGGAAACAGGAGCCCTGCTGATTCTGAGGCTTAACTTGAACTTTAAGATATTGAGTATGGCTTTAGAACACAGAGGTTCTCAGTGAGATTTGCTGTTTGTGCTGTTGGATGTGTTTCTGTTTCCCCCCTTAATTTCCCACTGGTCAGCTATGTGGTGACTGAACTGATGCAAAGTGACCTCCATAAGATCATCGTATCACCACAGCCTCTGAGCTCGGACCACGCCAAAGTGTTTCTTTATCAGATTCTACGAGGTAGGTTCTCAGCTACTTTTCTTTGAAATCCTCTTTCCTGCCATTGTTCACTTTATTCAGGTTCAGTGTTTTGGTTTCTTTCAAAGTAAGTTGGAAAAGATAAAAGCAACTGGTTGAAATGAAAAGTATTGCAAATCTATACCATGTCTGGTGTAATATTCTCTCCTGTTGTCTCTTCCTCCTGCACCGTACCATCACCAGGACTTAAATACCTTCATTCTGCTGGCATTCTACACCGAGACATCAAACCTGGCAACCTCCTGGTCAACAGCAACTGTGTGCTCAAGGTGCATGAAACAGACTTTAATTGGCCATCCTTCTTTAACCCTCCTATTGTCTTCGTTTTCCCCCCCTTACTTTGGTGTTCGCGGTCAAATTTGACCGGTCCTGTTTTAACTGCTATTACATTAACACAAAAACCATTAATCATCACCAAATGTCATTTAACACCCTTTCAAACTGTAAATATTGTATCAGACTACTGGTATACATGAAAAACTGCAGTAAATATACAAAGAATAGACACTGAACATGTATTGCGTGTGCCAGGTGTGATCCACGTGGGGGGATGGGCACATAAGAGCAGGAAATGTATCAAATTGTTCTGTGTGTGTGTGCCAGGTGTGATTGGGCACATAAGGGGGGGGGACACATCTAGAGTATGTGTGTGTGTGTGTGTGGGTGTGTGTGTGTGTGTTTTATCTGATCCGGATGGTTACTAATTCCTTTTCTTTATGGCGGTCATTTTTGACCGGGAACACCATGGGTGTTACAAAGTTGACTAAATCATCCAAAATTCAATGAAAGTGGTGATCAGCAATTTTATATGTTCAAATGTCTACTGTGAAGGATATCATAAAGCCTTAATGCAGTCGAATGTAAAACAAAAAAGTTATGATTGATGAAAGTAGTAAATCGGTCAGATTTGACCCGAAGACAACAGGAGGGTTAAGTCAACTGAACATGTCAGAGAGACTCAGAATCAATCTCCAAACTGGGGACAATAAGAAAGAAACTCGTCAGAGAGAGTTTTATTTCTGCTCCATTGTCATTTTACAAGCTGTTCTTGATAGTGTAGTCTTATTACTGCATTGTATTTTGTTGTAACATTCATGGACACAATGCATCACAAAGTAATGTAATGAACAATAGTTGTATCTGTGTTAACTTCATCAACCAAAACTGATGACAAATAATAGTTGTCTGCCTCTTGTCTATAGTTTTCTTATGTTGGCTGGTAAGTACAGTATGTACCTTGGGCTATAGGTCTGTACTTTGGGGCTATATGAAGAACATTGGAAACCTCTATAACTACAGAGTTTTTTCAATACCTTTGTCACAGTGTCAATAAGTTGTTAACTTTACAGGCTTTAGGAAGATTCAAGTTATTAAAGGACAATTTGACATGCATTGTACGTGTTCTTTTCTTCAAGGCCGATCTGGGGAAAACTCAGACAAAACAAATGGTTTTAAAATACATTTGTGAAATAATCAAACCCTCACAGACTAATGAATCAAGTGGAAACAGTCAAATATGGAACAGGTGTAGTAACCTATGAACGACTGCTCTCCAGATCTGTGATTTTGGCCTGGCCCGGGTGGAGGAGTCGGACGAGTCCCGACACATGACTCAGGAAGTGGTGACGCAGTACTACCGGGCTCCTGAGATCCTCATGGGGAGCCGCCATTACTCCAACTCCATCGATATCTGGTCTGTGGGCTGCATCTTCGCTGAGCTGCTGGGGAGACGCATCCTCTTCCAAGCCCAGAGTCCCATCCAGCAGGTAACGGATCATCATCCATCCATAGGGGTTTCTTTGATGCTTGATTTACATAGTGAATTTAATTCAATTGACTCTACAGCCCTTAAAAAAAAAAGACTTACAATTACAGTTTCCAAAATCTAAGATGATATCCAGTCCAATCACAATATCAATATATTGCCCAGCCCTAAATGAAATACACACACAGTATTCATATACTATATACACATACATAATCAAATAAAATGCACACACAAAATAGGGTTTTACAATAGTCACGCTGTTGTTATCTGCATAGAGAACCAACCAGGCCTTTATTGTCAATTTCCAGTTTTATATTTCATGATATTTGAGTGAGAAACCTTTCTGGTAACTCAACACTCTCTCTATGGTTACTTTTGTTGTCTTGATACATTCAGGATAATGTACATTTCCACAACATCAATTATTTACTGATTGTTTCCAAGCTGCTTTTATTTTGCACATTGTCCCCCGTCACTGTTAATCTGCCGCCTGTGAAACCAAACACTTCCTGCACACGTTTCACATTAAAGCCTTTAGAGCTTAAGTAATGGTAATAAGGTAGATTGGAAGCTATAACTACGCATTGGTGAATTTAAAACAGTATTTGTGTTAAAAAGATGGTGTTATCAGCATAATGAACAGTGGTTCTGTGGTACAGACAACTTGAGAGTTGTTCATGATACAAAAGCTTCACTGGGTGTCTCTAAACATTCTAGAAGAATCACAATCAATACTTTTATTTATCAATCTTCTGTTTGTGTGATACAGACAGGGAGATCATAATCAAATCAAATACACACCTGCACACCCCCATACAGTATATATACATATAGACATACATAATCAAACAAAGACACATGTGCAGTTGTGCACACATTCAAAAGCAAGTTTTGTGCCCAACATTTTTGAATAAAATAAACAATACTATTTATTAAAATAGATTAATACTAAAATATTATAACATTATAAATTAAAAGAAAAATAATATATATTTTTTAAATAATTAGAATACATTTATATAAACAAAGGAGTAAATTAAAATGTCCAACAAAAGATTAAAATAAAATACAAATATTTATATAAACATAATAAACTATGTTTGCTACTTCTTACATTTAACCCTTGTTTGGTGTTCCTATTTGTGTTACTCAGCCAGTGTTCGTGGGTCTGGTGGACCCGCTGCCTTTTTGGGCTTCAATTCAACACAATCAAACTATTTGATGTTAAAATACTCAACAGGTGTTTACTTCATCTCAATTACAAGCAATATAAACAGCATAGTTAATATTTGCCCCTTTACATTTGTTAGATCACATTAATGAATTAAAGAGCTACTCGTTTCTTTGCCCGCTGACCGGCTGGTCCTGTGGCTCGGCTTTTTTTTGTAACTAGCTGATGCTCAATCTCATCCTCTTCTTCAAAGTCACCGTCAGACTCAGAATTCTCAGAAATGTGATCCTCACATTCTGAAACCTCTTCCTCTTCCTCTACATCATCATCAAATGGTTCTCTCTCTTCCAGAATCGTTTGCAAGGCCCTCTGAGCAGAGAACCTTTCGGCCATCTTGATCAGTTGTGATAAGGACCCAAACTGGCCAAGCTTTATTTATCGTGTCTCGCCCCAAATTTGCAGCTTGGATAGAGTGTGAAAAAAATAAAGATTGGCACACACACACACACACACACACACACACACACACACACACACACACACACACACACACACACACACACACACACACAGAAGGCATTGAAAATGTGTTCTGATATATGTTCTTCACAGAAAATGAGCCAAGCCATTGAGTGTGAGTTTGAAAAAATAATTTGTCATATCATTTTTCTTTACCTAAATAATGAAAACGGGTCCCACAGACCCGAATACCATACAAGGGTTAAAAGAACCTTGTGGAAGCATGTTTGATACATGTGAGAGGATCTTCACAGGTTTGTTATACATTATAGTGTCTTTTTTTTTATGAGGATGGTATTACTGGTGGGATTTAGTTACTTCTCGCTGGTATGAAATAAATTCCTCTGTTCTCAAAGAAAACGATCCGCCATGCTGAACCATAACGTGTGTTTAACCGTGCAGCTGGATCTGATCACTGACCTGTTGGGGACTCCCTCTATGGAGGCCATGAGGACGGCGTGTGAAGGGGCCCGCACACACATCGTCAGAGGACCCCACAAACAGGTAGGCTGATGAAGAGATACCGGGGTTTCATCATTGTACAGTACAGACGCTGTAATGACACCAATCCATCCAATCAGAGCACTCTGTTTATCCCGGGGGAAGTTGGGTTTTGTGATTGTTATTCCATTTTGGAATCAAATAAATAAATACATATTTAGAAAATTCAATACAAATATTTATATAAACAGAAGAAGTCAAAGATGTCAAATAAAAGATAGAAGAAGTCAAAGATGTCAAATAAAAGATAATAGAAAAAACATATTTACATAAATTAAAAGTAAGAATGTAAAATAAAAAGATAAACAAATAAAATGTAACTATAGATAGATAGAATTGGAGGGATGAAACCCTTTTTAATGGTCACACATGCAGAGCTGCTTTTAACCCATCCTAGTAGTAGCAATGGGAGTGGGGGGGTTGTCCGGTGCCTTGCTCAAGGGCACCATGGCAGGGCCCAGGAGGTGAACTGGGACCTCTCCAAGTACCAGTCCATACTCCACATTTAGGTTGGTTCTGGGACTTGAACCGGCGACCCTACGGCTCACAGTCCAAGCCCCTACTGACTGAGCCACTGCCGGTAAAAAAAAAAAATTATAGGAGGTAAATTAAATGTCCAGTAAGAGGTATAGTAAAAAAATAATAGTCTATAAACATGTAACATTAATTTGTAACACTCACTTGATACACAATATAATTATTTAACATATATGAACAAGCAGTAAGGTTTTTTCCAAAGAAGAGTAGGAGAACACAAAATTAAGGAACACTTGTTCAATTTAAAATACCTGAACCCTGAAAATGCAGACTGTTTCCCCTCTGCTGCCCCAGCACTGCCCTCAGTTGGAGCTGCTCCTTATTGCAGGGTGAAAGAGTGACATTTAACTCACTCAGGTCGCATGTATTTGAGTGGGTTACAAACACAAGAAGTTAAAGTCAGAATGTGCAATACAAAAATAAAGAAATGTTTACAATCATTAAAAGCTGAAGTAAATTATCCAATAAAGAGGAGATCAAATAGAAATATGCCCTGATGCGACCTTTTTGAATATTGAAGATTCAGAAACCATGCATCTATTGCTTGCAGTTTTCCTCCCCACATCCTGTTGGCACATTGAAAGCTATCATTGAAGCACATGTTGTTAAAGTTGAGCAGAAGCTGAATGATGTTTCTTTGGTCCACAGCCATCACTTCCTGTTCTGTACACACTGTCAGGCCAAGCCACCCATGAAGCCGTGCACCTCCTCTGCAGGATGCTGGTGTTTGATCCGGTGAGTCACTCTGTTACACAGGCACATGGTTTTGCATTTTGTTTTGTTAATGAACCGAACCCCTGGAAGTGTTATTATAGATCAGGGTTCTTACGGTCATTAAAAACCTGGAAAAGTCATGGAAATTCAAAATGCTAATTCCAGGCCCTGGAAAAATAATGGAAAATTAACTAAAATTGCATCAAATATAATTTATATTTTATCTAATCGCCGAAATAGTAATACTATAATGATAATAAATACTGTATCGTATAGTAATGAAACTTAAATGGCATTTAACTGACGAGGTATTTTGCTGGTGAGAGATTTGAGTTGCTTTAGCCTGTAGAAGCTAGTAAGGCTACTATTGGATTTGTTTTAGATAGGCACAACATGTTTCATATGCAGACCTTATTTTCCTGTTCCATGTGGTACCGCTGAGAAAGAGTCATTTTTTTGGTCATGGAAAATTAGGTAAAGGTCATGGAGAAGTCGTGGAAAAGTCATTGAAAATCATTGGTGAAAAAGTGTATGAACCCTGATAGATGTGTACTGTACAACGCAGTGTACACGGTGTGTGTGCCTGTCACCACACAGGACTGTTGGAAGCAAGCAGCAAAGTAACACAGCAGGTCTACCTGGCCAGTGTGTGCACCTGTACTGGAGGAGCCAGTTCTTCGCATTGGTTGCAACATTTAGATAACTTTATTTATTCTGTGAATATTTTGGGGGCTTTGATAAGCTATTCACTTATCTGTGTCAGCTTCTTGGCCGTGCAACACACCGGAGTCGTGCACTTACTTATACATACTGTATGCCGAAGTGTTATTTAAAATAAAACATTAAGTTGAGGAAACACTCAAATGTAATTAATGTCAGATTAACTTGTGTGTTGGATGGGGCAGTGATATCATAAACCTGTTCATTTACGCATTCAAACATTCGGTAGTTTTTCTTTTTCCAGCTGTTCTGTATTCACCTTGCAGCTACAACTATGTTGCTTTTATCCTGGATGAAGTGTTTAAGTCATGGATGTTTCAAGTTTAACTTCTTCATATTTGTCTAACATGATACTTTACTTTTCATTCATGAAGTATGACGCTGCGCTGTCGGTACGCTTGTCCATGTTTGTGATTGGTCAAATGTTGCTAACCCCGCCCCTTTCACGTGAACGCGCTCTCAGCCGGACAGAGAAACCCTGGCTTGATTTAGCGAGTTGATAACCAGCGTCGTAGGACCGCTTAGCGAGATCTCGTTTGTTAGGCTTAGTTAAGCCAGATAACTCAGAGATATTCAGAGTATGTTGAACTGGCTTCGTCGTACAGGGCACAGGTTCCCTCGTTTTGAAGTCAATGTTTTTTTAACGTGATCGTGCAGTGTGCGATGCAGAGGGAGTCGTTTTTTATTAAACTGCCTGAATTAAGATCTCTGGTTAACTCATAATGCGTCAGTAAAAAAAAACTGTTCCCAAGTTAAAGTGGCTAAATGGGACTACTAAACATGGATGGATAAAGAGAACTGGTTACATTGTCAGAGGCGGGACCCTGGTCGTTCCTATGTAAGTTGCCTCTCGAGAGCAAAAGTACCCATACCTGGGCCCAAAATAAATGAACCTGAAACTATATTCTGAGGCTAAGAGTGATGTTAAATGTAGCCAATACTCACTCAACTGTAACTGGTGTGTTTGGTCTCCAGTCAAAGAGGATCTCAGCGAAGGACGCCCTGGCCCACCCGTACCTGGACGAGGGTCGCCTGCGCTACCACACCTGCATGTGCAAATGCTGCTACACCACCTCCACCGGACGCGTGTACACCAGCGACTTCGAGCCCGTCACTAATCCCAAGTTTGACGATGACTTTGAGAAGAATCTCAGCTCTGTGAGGCAGGTCAAAGGTACGTTTACCTGCTGTTATTCACTTACTGGTGTTGTGATGAAGGACATGACTATATATAACTTCATTTGGATAACATTGAGTAAGACATGCTGTCGGTGTTTCATCCTCTCAGAGATCATCCATCAGTTCATCCTGGAGCAGCAGAAGGGGAGTCGGGTGCCGCTCTGCATTAACCCTCAGTCAGCTGCTTTCAAGAGCTTCATCAGGTGGGAGGCTTTAACACACAGCAGGGGAACTGAAGAGAGAGAGTGTGTGTGTTCAAACAAAAGATACACAATGTAATCAGAAGGCTCTGGAGTTGTATGAAGATGTATTTATTATCTTTTTAGGTGGCTCTAGGCTAGCAGTTTTCCTGCGTTATGCTAAGCTAGGCTAACAAATCACATTTGATTACATCTGAATCTAGCTGAGATGATTGATGACCCAATTCCTAACCTGTAAAAGTGATGATATTTGGCTTCAGCATCAAACATGTCAACGTTTGTTGAATATGATGTGAATTTAAATGATTAAGGTCATTTGATGATGATGTGTAGTGCAACTTTTTTTATCAAATCAGAATTTTCAATGAAAGACGAAATACAATATTGATATTTATACAAACATAACAATAAATATAAAAAAAAAAAAAAGTTTAAATAAAATGTGGAAAAAACCTAAGGTGTTAAAGGAATTAAAATAAAATGAAGAAATACAGATATTTATATAAATTAAAGACGTGAAAGGCCCAATAAAAGATGGAATAAAATAAAAATATTTATATAAACAAAACAAGTTGATATAAAATGTAAAAAAATAATTAAAAAAAGCAAACACAAGGAGTTAATATAAAAAGTGGAATAAAACATCAAATAAGATAGAATACAAATCTTTATAAAAAGTGTACACTGTACTACAATATTCTTTGAAATTAGAGGAACACATCAAAGGTAACCGCTACACGTGTAACTAAGCACCAAACGTCTCTGTTAGAATACACTGAACAGCTGATACTAACCTCCCTCTGCCCTCGCTCCCCAGCTCCACGGTGGCTCAGCCCTCTGAGATGCCCCCCTCCCCACTGGTGTGGGAGTAGCTGCTGCTGCTGCGTCCTCATCTTTCCAACACGCTGCTAGACCGGGAACAGGAACGCCTCTCAACATCTTCTATCGTCTGCGTAGCATTTCACTGGAGAGCAGGACTCGCAGGTCTGCTGAAAAATGAAACAAATGAAGAGAATCCACTGATAACTGCTTTATAGGGGTTAGAGGAGCCCGGTATGCAAATTAATGCTCTGTAGACCAAATCAGAATGTTTTAAACAAACTCATCTGGTTACTTCCAGGTAGATTACAGTTATTGTACATTTGTTTAGCTATATATATATTAATATACATTTAAAAAAAGATGTCTATTTTAAGATTATTGTGATCACAAATGGATTCATTTCCCTACTCAATCAGGCCACTGAAAACTAAATCCAACTTCTTATTCAGACAATCGATTGTAATTGTTGGTAGGCTTAAAGTTTTTCCAACTGCAAGCTCCCCGTATTTTATAAAAACATGCACTTGTCACATTGATATTTTAACTTATTAAAGATGAATGATTACAGGCATGTAATCCCCCCTGTATCCCCAAGTGTCCCCCTGCACAGTTGGCCATAGTTTTTAACTTATGTCACGGTTAATTTGCCAAAGATCAGGAGCCTCATGTATAAATGCAACATAAAAGATGTGGGCAATGATGGGATTTATAAAATTATATCCGTGTGAACATTTTCTACGTTTCTACACCACGTGAGGAGTTCACAATCGTTCCAGGGTCTAACGGTCAAAAGAATCAGGTGCTATGTGTTTTTATAACCACATGTCCTTAACCTCAGTGAAACATGTCCCGTGGTTAAAAGAAGGAGAATTCATCAGGATTTAGGAAAAAACCACCGTACAACAACAGTGATAGCGTAACGTTCATAATATTGATTGAATACTCGGTATATGTCAGAAGACACAGTAAGCTTGTGTCTTTTACTTTACCAATCACACCATAACACTTTGATATATTTATATAAAATATAATGGAAGTCAATGAATAGACTTAAACTAAATGGCAAACTAAGACATTTTATTTCTGGTTTTTATACATCTCAATGAAGATGAGCGTATACTCAAATCCACACGTTTGGCATCCTAAAGAAAAGGTCAGGCATACAGGAATGTAATAATTGTTTCGATATATATGAAGTGTGTAATATAGATGTTTAAGAACAAGGAAATGAAGGCATGCTATTTTGCGCTAAAACTAGAGTTTATACATGAGGCCCCAAAACATTGCTAAATATTCTCTGTCATTAAGTTGAACCTGTACCAATATGTACATTTTTGTCAGTCAGTCATCATGAAGGGGGACAGGTTTATTTCCATTGGAAGTCATGAGTGTTCACAATGCTCAGTAGATTAGATTTGATGCACAATTGTAATGATATTGTGTGGGCTTTTTGGATAAATAGTGTTTGTTTTTGTTGAAGTAGTTCAGTGTTGAAGGAGAGGGTTTAACGACCCATTTACATGAAGAACAATTGAACCTTTCCATGAATAGGAAATACTTTTAAAGGGACCACTCTAAAAGATGCCCTCATACTACTAATAAAAAACACCTTTCCCATGGTACTTGTACTGCTAATACTTAGCTCAGTACTAGTGTATTAGTTTAGTTGCCAGCTCATAGAGTCCTATAGTGAACCTGGAAATGTTGAGTACACCAAAGTTTTATGATAGAAATGTATAGTACGGGTCCCCAGCACAAAGAAACTACTGGATGCTAACCTGCATTTGTTGGGCAATTTGCACATTTAGCATATATGCTTTAATTAGCATGAATTAGCATTGGGGACAATAGTTAAATAATGGCTTTGCAGATTTGGACAATTTTGGAGTGGTTTTGGGGGTTATAGAGGATGCTGAATCCATTTTAGACCTTTATCATATAAAAAATTGCAGTTTTACCCAAAAAAATGCCAATATTTGTTCTCTCGATGGGCTGATTTTGATACATTTTGGGTCGGTTTGGAAGATTAATGGGACTCTGGATCATTTGGATTGGACAGATTGCCTATTTATTAAAAAAAAAAAGAACAGTCCACAGTAGAGATAATAATTTTCATTTTGTGCTCTCTATATCCAATGTTCACAACACTACTCATGGTAGTCAAAATCGCCCACCTAGAGTACAGATATTGCCACTTTCTGGTTAAACTGCCATTTTTGATCCTGAAAATATCAGAAATGGATTCAGCATCCTAGATAACCCTCAAAACCACTCCAAAATGGTCGAAATCGGCCAAGCCATTTTCTTTATTATTGTTTACATAGCACATATGCTAATTGTGCAAATTGCCCAGTTTGTGCTGGGCACCCTACTATACATTTCTAACATAAAACTTTAGGTTACTCAACATTTCCAGTGTCACTATGGCAGTCTGGCTATATTGCTAAACAGTCCTGTGAGCAAAACTATTATTTTTTTTATGAATGAAAGTGTTCCACCCTCTTGTGTGCCTCCTAAGTTCACTGTTGTTCAGTAAGGCAACTATTAACCACTTTGCCAAACTGAGCTAACTTTACCCCAAAGAGTAGGAAGAGAAAGACTCAGGAAAACCAGAGAGTCCGCACTGAGCTGAAACACGTTGGCCCTGTTCCCCATCACACTTGCTTAAATTGCTCCCTGTACAAACCACTCAAATAGAGAGGATTTAAAACTCCTGCAACCTGTGTGGTAGTTCGAAGAAAACTTCAATTTTACACAACAATCTTCGACCGTAAAGCTGCATTCACATGATCCGCTGTACAACGTCCTGATTTGCCAATCTGTTTCTATGGAGAAGCGCTAAGGTGAAGCTCTACCCTCTGCGCTGCACACTGCTTGGAATGGTCGCAGAGCCCTTCGCTCACATTTACATTTTTTTCTTTGACCTCGTTATCACTGACCTTTCAACACGCAACCAATCCGATAACAGCTGTATGAAGCGCCACAAGCTATGACCTAACCATAGAAACTGAACTAACCAGCTGCTGAGCTAAGAGAAACCAAGCTAAGAGACATTTGAGTATCATGTGAATCCAGCTTAACCCTAACCCTACTGTAGTCCATCCTTCCTGTTTATTGTCAAACTTGAGTTAACAGGTTGATTGTGGAGGAAAAATGTTGCTGCTTTTATTTATAACTCCCATATCTGATACGTGCTGAGCAGAGGAGCTGGTTTGTGTCAGCAACAGTCCCAATCCAGGTCGTTTTGATCGGCACAATGGAAAAAAACAGAGTGGGATGAAATTAGTTCATAACAGATCAACTGATAAGTGGATGAGGACTACATTCTCGTATTGTTGTGAAGGGTAAAGGTTGAGGAGGAAGAAGGCTAATGCTACGTGTATCAGATCCAGATTGTAGAGAACATATAGACTAGAGACTCTATGGTATCTGGGACGGGACAGTCTTCCTCTGGACGTAGAACCCTGTGTTCTGGTTAAAGGACAAATGGGGAACAATCATTCTCTTGTGAACAAAATGTTCAAATGAAAAACACATCAAGGTAAAGAAGCAGTTTAACCTCCAATATTATCAAGAGTTTTCCTTTTCTTCTATATGAATATATCAAACATACTACTGAGCGACTCTTTCCTTATTGCTTTCAGCTGCTCACCATAGAAGTAGCAGGTATAAATGATGGCATGGTCTCATCTATATGGGTTTTTTCTAAATCCAGAGCTTAAGTCCCCCCCCTCCTCATACATGTACACTGTCGCCCCCCCAAAAAGAGCTTTGAAGTAAATTATTTAATATATTTTTCAGAATTGTTTTCTAATCCTGTACTTGTGTTTAACAGCATGCATTATTCCCCACACCTCAAAGTATGATTATGTATATATGATAAATATAGAAACCTACACACAAACCTAAAAAACAAAACCACTGTATAGAAATTGTATTAGCCTGCACCTTTGGAGGGCTGGGAAGTTCCTTTTTATTTTTAAAACTTGCATACAAATGTATATATTTTCTTGATTTTTACCCTGCTACTAGAAGAATCCTGTAATGATTCCCAGAGTCATTTGATCTGTATCTTGTGTGTACAGCAGAGTTGTAGATATATCTAAGGAGAAGCCTTTTTTTGTTATTGTTGTTAATGATTTCACCACAGCAGCACTGTGTGAATATGTATATAAATGATTCACCGTGTTGGTCTCTACCTCTTGAGCTCAATATCTCGGCTTTGTTTACCTCCACACCTTTCTGATTTCACGTGGGGACGATTTGAAAACACTTGAATGTCCATTCAAGCTTTTATACTGAATGAATAATTACATGGACTGCTCCCCCTGCAGCCTTTACCGCACTATCCAAACACTCACCTGACATTTTAGAAATCATCAAGACGTTTGTATTACAAAGTACCACCGATGGCCAAGGGGTCCCTGACTGTTAGTCTATTTTCACTCTTTGATAGATCAGGAGGGCAGGGAGAGGCTGCTCACCACCAAGGCTGTGTTCAAAGCTCACTGGCAACCATTCAAACATGACTTATTTTAGACTTTCAGATAACAAACTATCTTTTTCTTTTGGCTTATTTCATGCAAATGAGAATTGGACTCTTTAGTTTATTGCAGGCTGTCCTATATAGTTTTTTCTTAACTAATTAGAAGCCAGTAGAGTACTCGCGTTTTAAATATGAATCCCTTTGTCTGTCTTTCAAATTTCAAATCAATCACTCTAATTACGAATAACAAAAACACAAAGTTTCTATTTGGATCTTATCCATTTTTTTTTTTATATCGAAATGGGCGCATTTTTTGAATCCGGCCTGCGGTCCTTTTACCCGTGTCATCCCCTCTATCCCCCCCTTTCAAATCTTTCTCACTGATAAAAGTTGAACTGGCCCAAAAATAATGTTTAAGAGATATATGGACATGTGAAATGCTTTGCTAATAGAAATAAATGTGAAAAAAGAGACATTTGTGATTCCTGATATTTCGCAACCGAGGGCCGGGTTGGATATGAAACTCTAGTATGAGAACTCTAAAAATATATATATGTGTTTCCATTTGTTCACAGAGCTTGGATTGACTGCAGGCTAGTTATTCCCCCATAACTGCACACTATTCTGCTGCTGGATAATATTTCTTCCTAGCGTTGGCAGAGATTGCGTCAACACAAAGTTTTAACCCTAGAAAACCAAACCAAAATAAACTTAACACAAGGAAATTAAAAAGAACTCCTCATCGTTTCTCCAGGGCGGCATTTAGAAAAAAGGAAAATCCAGCAAACCAAGGCACAGCGTTGCCTGTTTGAAACCAAAAATTGAAGTGCTCTCTATGAAACTAAACAATAACAAGTCATGATCATGTAGAGATCCAACTGGAAATGTGCCCTTGGTAATAAATTAGCTTTCAGATTCAACTGCCAGGTTTGTTACAAATACACAGATTAAGGCCATGTTGAGAGTCATTTCACTCAGAAGTGGACGCAGCGTTGGAGTCGGACAAAAGGCCCTGACTCCTGAGACCTCCGGGGTCTGGAACTATAAAGGATGCCCTATTTCCTTTCCCTTAGGCCCCGCTCCCACTCAAACTTCTTGAATCCATTGATTAAAACTCTATTTAAGTGTTCGTACTAGGTGGTTGACATACCTCTAAAAATCTACAGATTTACAGACTTTACAGAATTTCAGCCCAAATGACCTGGCTGACTTTAACGGAGGCTTGGTAATAATGCAGTCTTTAATATGTTTCTGTTTTTAAGTACTTACAAATCCCTTTTGCCAATCAACTGCATAGATTATACTATTCCCTCCTAGAATCCTGCACAAAGCCACCTGGATGTCTGGTGTTGACAGAAACATATTAAAGTGTTTACCTACATATTAATTTGTTCTAAGGTGTCAGTCATTAAACTCGCTGTAGCTCCCTTTTCAATTGGTTCCCTGCGATAAGGCTCATCATTTGGTTTTTAGCACATGGAAACAGCTTCACAAGGGATTTACCACCTCGAACCCTGCACATTGACATGTGTATTATTCATCGTTGAGGATTATCCCTTAACCATTCTGATACAGGTTACAGAAAAGAGACATGCCATGGGTGTCTATTGGAAACTCGATGGGAATTTTCTCAGGAATGAACACAGCTAGCAGTGGTACAGTCCCTCTCCCTCCCCAAGCTCCTGTATGAACTATTTGTGTAGATATACTAGCTTCCTATATGTTTTATTTTGTGTTGGAATGAAGTACTTGAATCAAATGATGCTCATTTTGAAAAATGGTAGAGTAATAACTGACAAACGTGTGTTAGACTAACCCCAACTCAGCAACTACTAGACTCTTTGGATTCATAATTTGCTGTCTTATACAATGTTTGTATATTTGATGTTTTAATCAGATGCATTGTAATTTGAATAAAACTTGCAGTATATACAGTACATAGATGTATCTAATAAACTCTGCGTTCAAGCACTGTAAATCAAACTTAATGACTAAATATTAGTTGTCATATGGGAAGTGTTAGGTACACCTTAAAGGTTCCATCGAAAAAATTATGGTGAAAACATTAAATTTGACATCTAAAGATTGCCAAACCTTGTTGTCCATTATTTCCCCTTAAAGCTATAAAAAAAGGAGGCAACCTCCCAAAGCACAAGACCACACTTCATGAGTTTGATAAAGGGCTAATTCCAAACTGCCCCCTACACCCTACTCCTACACACTACCCCTCCGTTTGTGTGTTCGTCCGGAGGGTCCGCCACATTAAGTGCTGTTCCAAACCAACGAGTGTGGAAGGGGAGTGGGTTATCAAGCCCTCCAACAGCGAGTCTGCATCACCTGACTTCACCTGCTGCACTACCTGACCGACCGAACGCTGTGTGTCCGTCAGGAAACACGCTGCTTACAAATAGTTCCTGCAAACATTTACTGATAAACTGCACAACAAGATAGACATTTAATATGGACATACAGATGTTAACAACTTAATGGTTACCACGATGTATTTTAAAACTTAGGATCATATACCCGTGTTTAGAAAAATGGATGCATTTTAATTAAAGTGTTGTATATTTACAGGGATGGTTGCAAAACCAAGCAGCTTAAAACATCAGATTTTAAAACAAAAAGGTTGTAAAAAAAGAAACTCCATTAAAGATTTTTGGAGTTTTATTTTAGTTATTATTTATTAAGTTTTTGTCCAAAAGATGCTGATTTGAAACCATTGTTACGAAACGTTACTGAATTCCCTGTTTCTGCCGGAAAGAGGGGAGTTTGTTCCAAAGCTTGCCGCTGTTTTTACACCCTCCATCTGGAGGAAGGGAGCCTCATTTAGCTGCGAGTGTGATTACAGATGGAGTTCACTCCATCACAGAGGGGGAGTGGGTAGGATGTGGTTTGGAATTGGGCCTTTTACAGGGACGCAAACGTGTCTGGATGAACTCGGAGCTCTGTTAGTACGGGGTGTTCAGGTATTCAGAGCAGAGCTCAGTGTTGGAGCTGCACCTCGTGCTCTGCTGCAGTGAATGTGTCAACATTACTTTATCTCAATATTATTTAATGAATCGTTTAGCTTGCTAACTTGCATACATTGTCACTGACTCCTTGTTAGCTTTAGCCTTCATTTTATAATTTATTTTGTCATGGGCTTAATGTTACACACTATCACATGTCATCATAATCATCTCTTACATTGTCACCCTTACTGATAAACAAGGCCATACATTTTAAGTTCTACATATTTATAATATTTATTTTCCTTCATGTTAGCATCACTGACTTATTTGCTTACCTGTGTAAGATAGATGGATAGACAGATAGATAGATAGATAGATAGACGGATAGATAGATAGATGGATATATAGATAGATGGAATGATAGATAGATGGATATATAGATAGATAGATGGATATATAGATAGATGGATAGATAGATAGATGGATATATAGATAGATAGATGGATATATAGATAGATGGATATATAGACAGACAGACGGACGGACGGATAGATAGATAGATAGATGGATAGATGGATAGACAGACAGACAGACAGACAGGATAGATAGATAGATAGATAGATAGATAGATAGATAGATAGACAGATAGATAGATGGATATAGATGGATAGATACTTAATTCATCCCAAATTATGAAATGTGTGGAAACAAGTATAAACATAATAACGTTAAATACAAATGAAAGAAATAGACAGGAATATATGCATATACAGTAGAAAGGACACGATGAATATTATAACATTTAATGTAGCCTTACTGTGAAGGCTAACCTAAATACGGTGCTTTTCTACAGATTACCTTACCACTGCACTGGTAAGGTAAAACTAGGCCGATTAATAAGATGTGAAGTGCTTTGTAACTTTGACCCGCTTGTCTGGATACACAAAAAACAATGAAGAGTTATCTCTGGGCTGCCAGCTGCTTCCCCCGGGACCCGAAAGTGGCGTAGCCTGTCCTTCAACATCAATGCATACGAAAGTGCTCGATATATGCTGTATTGAACAAATAAACTAACACACACTAACTGTATCACTATAACATGATGATGATGATGGTGATAAAGAATGCATCTAACGTTCCGCTGTTCATTAAAATACAAAAACAGCGCATTAAACAAACAATCATGCTCTTACTTTGAAAACCGTGCGGAAATGTCTTCATCAGCAGGCCATCACGTGGTTTCCGAAAATAACCGAGTGACACGAGCAGATTTTTGCCGAGACCGGCGGAAAGTTTGTCTCAAAACTCTGTGTGTAAAAAGATGATCCACAAGCAGAGATTTGAGATCCACAAGCGCATTGTTGGTCGACAAATACAAAATGGATTCACAAATGCCTGATCGAAAGTTGTAAATGTTAAGAGATATTCAAAGATCTTTTTTTTATATTTGTGAAAATATTTTGCGTATTTGCAGATCCGTTTTACATTTGCACATTTATTTGTGAGTTTGCAAATCTTTTAAATGCATTTGTGGATGGTGTTTTACATTTACAAATCACATTTTTACACACAAATTATTTTTATGTTCACACAAATAATTATGAGACATATCTATGCCCATAGAAAAAGCACAGAGAAAGGATAGCATAGTGACATGGGCCCGAATCCCTCGATGTAAAACACAATATTGCTATATCTCCTCAGAAAATGATCAAATAGTGCTCAAACTTCACGTGTGCTAACGGTCCAGCCCTGAAGACATCTACGTGTCAGTTTTGAGATTTCATAATATGCCTTTGCCATGGAAAGTCAATGCTCGCCATGAAACACGGTTTTCTTATAACTTCAGTGGAAATGCTCCAAACGGCTCAAAACTTCACAGGTTTGATAAAGATGCAGCCATCAACACACTTTAACCCCAATTATTGGGTGTCCTCCTATGCCGTTTCCATGGCAATACAATGCTCGCCATGAAACACGGTTTTCTTATAACTTCAGTAGATATGCTCCAAACGGCCCAAAACTTCATATGTTTTATAACGATGGAGACCATAAGGCATCTAAGCCTATTATGGGGTGTCGTCATATGCCTTTGCCATGGAAACACAATGCTCGACATGAAACACGATGTTGTCATTACTAAAAAAAATAATCCTAATGGCCCCCAGATTTCACATGATGGTTAATGGTTTCGGCCCTCAACATGTCCATGACACACTTGTGAGTTTTCCTCAAAAGCCGTTTCCATGGAAACACATACTAGCCATGAAACACGATCTTGCTATAACTCCTGTGTAAATGGGCAAAAAGTGCTCAAACTGTTAGCACACATGAAGTGTGTGCTAACAGTCCAGCCCTGAAGACATATAATGTCAATTTAAGATTTCATAATATGCCTTTGCCATGGAAAGTCAATGCTCGCCATAAAACATGGTTCTCATAACTCCAGTGAACATGCTCCAAACCGCCCAAAACCTCACATGTTTGATAATGATGCATAACTCAATAAACCAAGGCCAATTGTGATGTGTCATCATATGCCGTTGTCGTGGCGAAATATCACTCGCCATGAAACACGATTTTGCTGTAACTCCTACAGACATAGTCCGATCATCCCAACGCACCGTACTTTAACAAACTCCTCCAAGAGATTTGATCCGATCAACTCCCAATTTGATCAGTAGCATCTGGGAGATAAAAAGTTATCAAAATTGTAAGTTTTCACGCTTGCGTAATGCTAGGTGATCCCTCGCAATGGAACACGAAGATGTCATAACCCCAACTGATATGCTCCAAACAGCCACAAATGTCACATGATGGTTAACACTTTGGCCCTGAACAACCCATCGCCAAAAACGAGGCATCTTCATATACCATATCCATGTCAACAACATGCTAATTGTGAGTTTTCCTTGAAAGCTGTGGCCATGATGTCATCACATTAATTCCCATTTAGCAGGAAGTAATGATTGTAACTGTATTTTTTGGGTGTATGGGATGCTAAAAAAAAACAAACTTTGCACACTGATGTATGACAGCTGCTATCAATGTTATATGCAGTTTTAGATGCTTCTTCACCTTTATCAGTAAAGAAATAGTATGGTCTTTCATGTACATGCCAAAGAAACCAGCAGGACACCGCATGGAATCGAACCCCATCCCAGTAAACTGGGAGTACCAATTACCAGTGCCTTATGCTTTTCTAGGCTACATTGAAGGCCAAGCAAAACCTGCATTAGCAAGAGCATATGAGGGACATCATTTAACACACATAGATTACAAATACGACACGCTCTGTCCGTGGACCCTCCATCGGACAAGGAAAGACTTCCAAGAAAACCCCACATTTGATGGGGAAAAAAACGGGAGAAACCTTGGGGAGAGCAACAGAGGAGGGATCCCTCTCCCATGATTGGACAGACGTGCAATGGATGTTGTGTGTAAATGAAAAAAACAATACATTTACAACATAGGTAGAAGATAGGAGAAGATGGTAGAAGATGAAGATCGATCCAGGTGGATGTCAACAATCCTCTTGCTGCCATCAAAGAAGTAGTAAGGTGAGCGTCAGGCAGGACCACAGCACATGACTCAAGATACAGGCGACGTCTTGAATGCTGACATTCTGCCAAGAAACAGAAATTCCAGGGAAGCTGGGTTAGACAAGGAAGTAGGACTCTTTAATACAGATAATTTATTTCAGACAGTTTGAAAATGAAACTACACCATCATTATTGATAAAGTTGTCAGAAAAATACAACTACAACGCCTGTTGTTGTGATCCCAGGAACACAGCAACTGGCACAGCCACTAATCAGGCTGCTGGAGAACCTATTTAACCTACTCAACAACGCCAACTGGGTCGTTGTGACCAATGTTATCGCCTCTTTAATAGAGAATAGATAACACCTACTCTATTAACAGAGTAGGAAGAGCAGTAAAGATGCTCAAGGCGGAGAAAAGCCCACACCTATCATATAACTCTTAAATAGAGATAATAGTGTAGTTTCATTTTCAAAGTTATGCAAAAAAATACATTACCAAATTCTTATCCGGCGAAGGGGTCAGGGGTCACAGGCCGATAAGTCGCTGTACCTCTGGAGGTAGAGTCTGTTCAGAGGAGAAACACACAATGTAGGCTTTGAATTGATGCACTTCATTGACATGATTTTTAAGGAACTTTATGGAACTCACTGGAATGTCAAATTCCTCAAACGTGTTCACATACTTGGCCAAAGCTCATTTTGATCTATTACAAATAAAAAAATCAACTTGTTCCAAAATATTCATACAGATTATTTGGTTTTGCTGCAAAATTATGTTTTTGATTGCTAAAAATAAATCTGCATTTTCTGTGTTTGTCATCCTGTTTTACTGTCAAAAATTCTTAATATTATTATGAATAATCTGGGCCTGGGCCCTGGCAGTAAACATGAACAAGACAAAGACAATGATCTTCCAAATAGATCCAGTTCAGGGAAACCTAAATAACTTCACATTAGGAACTCTTAAAATAGAAAACTGTAAGGAATAAAACAATCTAGGCTTGAAATAAGTTCCACTGGGAATTTTAACCCAGCAATAAATGAACTGAGAGACAAAGCACAAAGGGCATTCTACGCAATGAAAAGTCAAATTTACATTCAAATCTGGTTTAAATGACTGGAATCCGTCCATAGGACCAATTATTCTCTATGGTAGTGAAGGGACGGGCCCTCTCCCATGAAGACGGGGGAGATGGTGCGCGCCTCTGCTTTGATGGGCGTCGTTGAGGAGCGGGGGTAAAGGACATGCTGCCAGCCCTGCGTATCGCCTTAGTTTGGTCATTGAACTCCAGGAAGGAATTGGTGCCAACCCTCTGTATCTCCTTCATGTGTTCAGCGATCTCCAGGAGGGTGGGCGAGGGTGAAAGGGTGAACGGAGAGTAGAGAGAGCTGTGGGGTGAAGGAAGAGTATCCTCAGAGGTGATAGGGGGGTGAAGGGCGGTGGAGACTCCTCCATTTGTCTCCCATAATCAAGACATTCCTCAGGCGGGTGCAGTGATAGATTTTCAAGGTTTTCTGAGCGATGTGTTGTGTCTTTCTCCTGTTTTGATTCCTCTTCTCGTTTGTCCTTGGCAAAGGGAACAGATTGATGACGCAGGCAGTTGAATATGTTAGAGATAAACAATTTCACTCCTGACTTGTTAAGGCAAACTCCATTTGCCTTAAAAATATGTCTGCGGTCCCAGAAAAAGTTAAAGTTGTCAATAAAATGGACAGAATGGTCAGTACAGGCAGTTGAAAGCCACGTGTTCAGTGCAAACAATCTGCTGAATCTCTCCACTCCTCTTCTGACTGGCGGTAGAGGGCCACTGATGAACACCTCTGCATTTAGAGAGCTGAGTTTCCAACAGACATTTAAAGTCTTCTTTCAGCACTTCTGACTGTTGTTTCACAACATCATTTGTTCCAATGTGCAGTACCACATTCTTCACAGTCGGATGTTCAGTCCCAATATGCATGATCTTCTCAGCCAAGTCAGAGACCATATCCTTGGGAAAACAGAGTACTTTGGTGTTGTTCTTACTACACAGACTTTTTACATCTCTTACAGCAGAGTCACCCACAATCAGAGTTTCATGCCCAGTCGTTAGCTTTCCCTCTAGCCTTTTACTTTTGGAGTAGCTATTGGTCCTTACCCTGCTGTGTGAAGAGGACAGGTTATCCAGGTCATCAGAAAGAGATCTCCGGTTCTGGGTCAGTGGATTGTATCTGTTCTGGATTGGCACACTCAGTGGTTTAGGAGGATTGTTTGTAGTTCTCCCTTTAGCAGCTGTCCACGGCTGTTTCCTAGTATGAATAGGGGTTGAAGAGGCGCTCTTCCTGGGTGATAACAATGCAGGCCAGCCTATATATTTATCTGATCCATCAATGTCACTTTTGAGTGCATAGACCCATCTTCCCCCACTGCCTTTTTACCTGGTGGCAACTGGGTGAGGTGGAAGGTCTAGTTCTCTTCCAGAGATCGCATCTCCTCGTCCATGGCATTCTTCCACTGCCTTGACTTTGCTAAAACTATGGCATCATTGTAGGTTTGAGGGATATCACAGACTGCTCTGTAGCAAAAATCCATGCATGTTTGTGCTTTGTCCTCTGCATCCTCAGTCTCAAAATCCTGTAGATGAGTTGGTCTCCTTTTGTTTCTCTGTGGATACCTTTTGGTTACAGTCTCTATGGATTTACTTGGCTGTGTACATTCAGTCTCTTCAAGTAAAGTCTCAGGCACACAAATCTGAATACCATGACTTGATACATTTTCCACATTTATGGATCCAAAGGATCTGTTGAAAAAGGTAACAAACAGAAATATGAGAAGATAAAGTTTCCTTCTGCCCCAAACTACAACTGTTTTTCTCTCCAACACAACCATCACTCACAGGATACATGTTCAAGCTTCAATATGAAAATACATAATGAGGAAACAAATTCCATAAAGGTGGATGGATCTAGTTTTGTTTGCCCTGCTGGTCACATAAGCAAAGACTATTGGAGATATTTGAAGTGCAGTGTGTGTCACCAGAAGCAACTGTCAGCCCTTCACATTGAAGATGAGGATACAGGCACATCCTTCGACAAAGCACATGTTTCACCTGGACAGTCAGAGACAAGTGTTCATGCTGGGGCTGGTGGACAGGACAATGGATTCAGCTCTGGCTGCCCTGTTGTAGTAACCTCTCAGCTTGCATTGGAACAACAAGGAAAGATTTCCATCAAACCCATCAGGATTTACAAGAAAAAACCTCAGCAGTGCAATGTGAAAAGCACACAGAGTGAGGAGCAGAGAAGAAACCACAAAGAGGAGACCAGCTCCAAGACATGACAGCCTCACCAAAGTCATAAACATCAGACTGAAACACAGGATGAGGAAATGGAATCCGACCTCCAGATAGATGGTGTGAACAGTGATGGAGACACAGAGGAAGCTCCTTATGAAGAGGATTTGGATGACAGAGCGAATGGAAAAGGCCCAGAAAATAATTTCCAACAGGAGATATTTTCTTTATTGCAAATACAAGTGGACCCTGGATGAGGGAGAGGACTGACAATGATTGGTCAGCTCTGCGAGCCCCAAATGAAGACCAGCGTCATGGAGAGACCTGTTTGAAGATCCGCCTGCTCCTGGATGCAGCAGCGTAGCATCATGAACATTTATTCTTTCTGTTTCTCTAGACTATTTTTCTTTCTCTCCATTTCTTTCAGGAGGCTGTTGCCTGAAAACTATGCAGATGATTATTTGTATGTTGTATGGTTAGGATAAAGATAGAGTATAGCTCCATTTTATTATATATTTAAGTAATTGTGTGTTTACACTGGCCACAATTAGGGGCCGGAATGTTGGAGCTATATATCTCTTTATATTATTTAATAGTTTAACATTCATTTTCTTGCTGTTAAGTAGTTTCTATGCTTTTATTTTGAAGGCATGTTTGGGCACTGTGATTAGAGCACCTGGTATAATGGTATATATTGGAGACAGGTGGAGGTGGGAGCCAGAGCACTAGTAGGCAAACGGTTTTTTTACCAGGGTGTTTCAAGCCACACAAAGGAAAGCCATAGGAAAGGCTTAAGGAAAAGAGATATAGGAAACCTGTTCATTGTACTTTGTTATTGGAATAAAATGCACAAATGGAGGTTCTTGTCTGGACTTGGATGATCATTGCCCTGCGTAAGATCCGCTAACTAGTGCCTCAGCGGCTGTTTTATTTCTATATGATTTTGGCCGCTACACCTGATGAGTTTGCATCTACTTTAAAATATATATTTGCTGAAAAGTCTAAACCTTAAAGATTTAATCCTGTATCTTTTGACTGTCCATCTGCAGAAATTCATGCAAAGTCATATTTCTTTTCCCCCCTTTTTTCAAAGATACCAAATAAAGAATAGGAATTAATACAGTCAATGGTAATTAGTGCATGCTTTCAGTGACATAATGTAAATATTGCATATTGTTTTACTTTTCATTGTGTACATTCGTCTCTCCTGATCCTCGTGTGGTTCCTTTACTTTACTATAGGATTATATGAGCGTATAGCAACCATGATGCCTCAAAGTAATCATTGGAAAATAACAGTTTATAATAAATAAAAAAAGATCTTTTAACCATATGTTTTCTGAGTTTTGTGCACATTTCTGTATTTTATAAAAAAGTGATCTTAATTTAAAGTTGTTAATCACATTTATTTTACCCATATCGTGGTGCTGTTTCCTGAAAACGTTTTCTCAGCCCAAAACTTCAATGCCAACACAATACATGCGCTGTTGCATGGAAATAAAAAAAATATCTACCTATCAAAGTCTCTCCATAGCGCCATCATAATCTTTTATTTTCTTCTTTCCAATGTTATATTTATTTATTTCTCTACATGGGGCCATGTCAGGACTAAAATGTGCTTTGTTCGAGAATCGGGGCCCTGGATAGTGACAATGATAAGAAATTAAACCTTTCCAGCACCATTACAGCAAATCATATAAAATAAAGAGCATGACAGACAAGTATTCAGCGATACACATATTTATTCATTAGCTTCTATATTGGCGGCTGTGGCTCAGGAGGTAGAGTGTCGAAGTGTCCTTGGGCCGACACTGAACCCAAACTGCTCCCTGAGAGTGTGTGTGTGTGTGTGTGTGAATGGGTTAATGCTGGCTAGTGTTGTAAAGTGCTTTGAGTGGTCGTTTCATAAATGCCAGTCATTTACCATATATAATGCTCATTATTTGAAAGACAGTTCACAGCTTACATCATGCAGTAGTCTTCACTCAAAAACATGACCATTGCTTATAATTAACAAAAGTATATAAATCAAAAAGTAAATTTGGACTTCAGAGGATTATGAAATCAATTCATGCAATGTCATTATCACAAAAACATGGGCCCAACAACGGTCCCAGGAGAAAATTACAACAATGTCGGAAGCTCTTCTTCCTGTCTCCTGAGGTCATAGTTGTTCCATGCATTCCCATCACAAGAAAACATCACTTGTTCTCTCCAGCAGCTGAAAAACACAAAAAAGAGGGACATTTATTCAGAATATCCCTTTAACCATCTATGACACTAATTACTATTCAAAAAACATCTGTTGTAAATTTTATACAAAATACGTCTTTGTGTGTTTTGAAAAGCGATATACAATTAAATGTAATATTATTATTATTATTATTATACGTATTTTAAACTGAAATGCTTAAAAGGAAATTAAAGGGTTTCTAAGGAGAAGGGTTACGATGCCTTTAATGTTGCCGCAGAGAAATGTGTTCTGGCACTTATACATGTTTTGACTAAATTGCTAAGCTGGCTGCAAACTAGGGGTGTTGAAATTAATAGTTTCTACGATGCATCGCGATGCGGACGTGGACGATTCTGCATCGATGCAGGGACAGAACATAATCGATTATAGCATAGTAGCGTTGCTTCCTGATTTTCCGGCCACGGCTGTACAATAAAGTTTTATTTATTTGTTTCTGTCACACGAATATCAAATCGGTCGGTGACGCAGAGATCAGGGAACAGAAGTGACTCCAAACACGGAGCAGCTTTATCCACCAACACAAGCAACACCAGTCCAGAACCAACAGCAGAGTGACCCGCTCTGAATCTGTCCAGAACCAACAGCAGAGTGACCCGCTCTGAATCAGTCCAGAACCAACAGCAGAATGACCCGCTCTGAATCTGTCCAGAACCAACAGCAGAGTGACCCGCTCTGAATCAGTCCAGAACCAACAGCAGAATGACCCGCTCTGAATCAGTCCAGAACCAACAGCAGAATGACCCGCTCTGAATCAGTCCAGAACCAACAGCAGAATGACCCGCTCTGAATCAGTCCAGAACCAACAGCAGAGTGACCCGCTCTGAATCAGTCTGCTGTGGCTCAGAGACACACATGATTCTACAACCAGACAAATTCAATGCAAATTTGACAATGTCCACTAATTTAGTTGTATAATATTATGGAAATGTAAGAACGTTTCAGTCGTGAATCTACAGTTATATAGCCCCTTGTTGGGGATGGACACAGTATTCCTGCCAGATGCACAGATGTACTAAGCTGTGAGATCATACCTGTGTGGGTAAAGTTCCTGACTGATCCGGGACACACTCTGTTGGATATGTTGGACTTCCATCTCCATGTTTCAGCGGGGTTTCACTCTGGTTCTTCGTGCAGTGTGAGACAGCCCGCTGCCTGTTATCCTTGACTGAACATTCGTCATAGAACAACAACGGAGAAATTCCTATCTGCGGGGAAACAAGAGAAAGCAGTGGAAGACACATTCTGATACAGTGTCTGTGCGACGAGTCCAATAGAAGTGAAAGTCCTGATATCATGGTGCTTACCTCTCTGTAGAAGTCTCTTCCTGGTATAGATATCGTGGTGAGGATGACTGCCTCCCCGCTCTGTCTAACCTCTTTGACGATGTCCTCATGCTCCATAGACTCGATAGGTTTCCCATTGACAGCCAGCAGGAGGTCTCCATCCTCCATCCCTGCCCCCTCAGCTGGACTCCCCACATCAATCTCCCTCAGCACGTGAACTGGGTCACAGCAGCAAAGGATAGGAATCAATAAAGGTTCAGAGAGAATTTAAATCACCTGATTATAACGGTTTATTAAATGGTCTTTAGAGTTTACAGCTTCAGTTGGTAACTTGATCAATAAGTATACATATACTGAAAACTGTTACAATATCCTGACCGTAGTGCATGAGAAGCATAACATGTCCAAAACCTGTATGTTACTCTACCTCCTCAAAGCGCCCATTTTGGCATTAGTAAGACTCAACTGACCCGAGGATAAACAAGTTATCAGCTATTCTTTTTGACACTTGCAGTAAACAGTCAGCAGACGGCTGCTACCAATCCCATTTGACGTCTCTTGCTGATGTTGGCTACGTCTCCCTTATTGTATACATTTTCCATGTTTAGTCCTTTATTTGTTTCATTTATTATTATTTTAATTTATTGGCTGTTAAGAACAACGCAACAGTGCCTACCGACCATGTTTACAAAATATAGGTTGAATAAGCTACTTTGCTAGCCGTACAGGTAAGTCAACAAGTCGCTGGTATCCTTCAAAGATGGCTGACTTGCTTTTGATCACGTTGCATTGACATTTCTTATAAACCGCTCAGTCGCACAAATGAGCTTTCTTTGCTAGTACTGCCACCGAGTGGAGTTCCAGACATATACATTTCATTCTTGGAGAAAATGTTCACAAAAGTACCTACATTTGGGTATACCATGCTTCATTACAAGTGTGTGTGTGTGTGTGTATTAGATTGTTTTCATGTGTCCTTCAGTGTATCTCTCACCTATCCGTCGCGCTCCCCCCAGTTTCTCTTGTCTCAGCAGGAAGCCGTATCCGTTTTGGTCTTTAACCAGATGCAAGGTTTTGGTGGTGTAGGGCAGGCCGCAGCACTCTGCCGCCACAGGCAGGGTGGGCATCTTCCTCCGGACATTACAAGACTCGCTGTCAGGGTCTATCACCAGCACCGTCACTGAGCCCCCACTCTTCTTCAACTGAGAACCAACACACAGCATGAGTCACACACATCATCAGTCCAACAGAACACACACCATGAAGCTGAGTGGAGGAAACCAGAGTCTTACGGTTCTGTTGAGAGTGGAGTGTGTGAGTGTTGACACCCGGACCCCGTTGATCCACATCAGTCTGTCTCCATAGCAGACTCCCGCTCTCTCTGCTGGACCGCCAGTCACTGTGCTCACAGTATACTGGCCCTTTTGACCTGGTGACACACACGATCGATTTTCATAAATAAATTATCCTTATCAGCAGACCCGGCGCTGTGGGAGGGCCAGGGAGGGCCAGGCCCCTGACATTCCTGTCCTCCCCCAATAAACACGTTTCTATTTATTTATAAAATTTAAAAAATATATTTTTTAATTTTTTAAATTATAAATAAACTGTGAACTTTAATGCTACAATGTATGTGATGTCAGATATTAATATAAGAGTAATAAATGGAAAACAGGTATGAAATACTATATGACAGTAAAACAAGAATACAGTTTAAAAGGGGAGTGATTTGTAAAATATCCATAAAGAAAAAGTAAATCTGTTTACAGTTCTGTTTCATATGGGTGTTGAGAGCTGTATCCATAGATCTCTTCATTTTGCTCTCAAAGTGCACCAGATTGATGCTTTTGACTTCAATAATAAAAAAAAATCTCCCCGGGGGAGCATGCCCCCGCACCCCCCTGGAGGAGGTTAGGTCCCCCCCACTTAAAAAAAATTAGCACTTTACTTCTGCTAAAGGTCTCTACACACCAACCTGAGACCAAAGAACGCGTACCGAAGGCGTCCCAACTTTTACGTCAGCTACGTCAGGCTTCGTTGGCTTCGTCGGATAAAGCCGCCTGCCTACGAACACACCGCAAATACTTCAGCCGACGAGTGGCAATAACTCTCCTTACCAGCAGGCGGCGGTAGTGTGTATTCGTCATTCAAAAGAGGCAACAACCGGAAGACAGACTGCGTTTTATACACCGAGAGAAGAAGAACAGACTTAGTAATATAAACAAACAAACACAGCCTGATCAGTTGGTCTTCACTTACTTCATTCCATGCCGTCATGATAAAAAAAGAAACTCTTGCGTCCGGGTGAGATGAAAATGAGGAAGATTAGCCGTCTGTGTGTGCCTTCTTATCGTTTGTTTTGGTCCCTCACTTCCGCTTCACTTCTGATGCAGTGATTCGCTAAGCTGAACAGCCAATCAGAGTGATTGATTTGTCCCGGCGTTCTTTGGCCTCCCGCGGCCTCCCGCCGGTTGAAAATGTGCCGTAAAGAGACGACACACCAACTGAGTAGTGCGACGCGATTGCCCGACTGCCTCTGACGGCTTCGGACGGCCTCTGACTCCCAAAGTCGGGCCGGTGTGTAGAGGCCTTTACACCTATATGCCGTGAGCTGATTATCGAGCCTTCATTGTAACAGTCGCGGCTGTACTGTGTGCGTCTGGGGAGTGTTGCAGTAGAACATTTCACTGTAGCGCCCGGTACCTTAATGGGAAACCCTACATGTTTGAGCAACCTCTAGAAACCTCAAGCTACCCCACAACACCCCCAAAAGAAAATCACTGGCTGCGGCACATGACGGTTTTGTGTGCCCTCCCATGAAAATCATATGCCCTCTCTGTAGATTTGTTATGGCGCCGGGTCTGCTTATTAGTACAGTGTGGAATAAAATGATTGTACTTTGTAACAAGATAAAGAAGAGAATACGGAGAACGTGTTCAGCTGTTTATAAATCATTAGGCAATGGGTTTTTCTGGAATAAAGTACCTGATTCATTTTGGAACAGTCCAACATTTTGGGAAGCTGCTAATTTCTGCGAGTGAGATTTTCAGATTGATTGAAAAACATTGTATGTGTGTTAAAGTGAAGAGCTGGAGTCTGGCTGTGGTTAGTAGAAATTGTAACCCTAGTTACATAAGCACAGGCTGAGCCCTCTACTGGACTCTATGGTTACTACTCTCTATCATGCTATGTGTGCGTTCACCTACTGAGTTACGTAAGACGAGAAGGAGCCAGACATGTCCAAGAGATAAAACTTTATGAAGGGGCTTGGCGTAGACCAAGACACCGCCGTGCATATATCTTCTACACTCACGCCGCTGAATAAGGCTGTTGACACAGCCACAGCCCGTGTAGAGTGTGCACGGACCCCAGTGGGGAGGGCTCTCCCCGCCCGTCCATAGGCATGTGTAAAGGCCGCTACACACCAACCTGAGACCAAAGAACGCGTACCGAAGGCGTCCCGACTTTTACGTCCGCTACGTCGCCTGCGTCGGCTACGCCGCCCGCCTACGAACACACCGCAAAGACTTCAGTTGACGAGTGGCAATAACTGTCCTTACCAGCAGGCAGCGGTAGTGTGTATTCGTCATTCAAAAGAGGCAACAACCGGAAGACAGACTATACACCGAGAGAAGAAGAACAGGCTGCGTGATATGAACAAACAACAAATAGCGTCTGGGTTCCATTTTCACTCTCTCTCGTCGATCGAAAACATGTAAACATAAAAAATAAACTCTTGCGTCCGGGTGAGATGAAAATGAAAAAGATTAACCGTCTGTGTGTGCCTTCTTAATCGTTTGTTTTGGTCCCTCACTTCCGCTTCGCTTCTCATGCACTGACTCGCTAAGCTGAACAGCCAAAAAGAGTGATTTCTTTGTCCCGACTTTCTTTCTACAAGATTTACCTCTGAATTGTAGTCGGGTAGAAGTACAAAGTAGCATAACATGGAAATACTTGTAAAGTACAAGTATCTCAACATTTTACTTAAAGGGGACCTATCATGCAAAATGCACTTTTGTACGTCTTTTATACATGAATATGTGTCCCCAGTGTGTCAGGGAACTCACCAAGTGTCAGAAAACACAACCCTCTCTCTTTTCCTCCGTACCCAAATCTCTAAAAACGGGGCTGCAACGGAACTGATACAGACTGATACAGATTTGAAATTGTTCTGATGTCAGAAACGGGGAGCTCCGCCTATATGGGCAACTCTCCACCTATCAGGAGGAGACAGCCACGGCTATTGCCGCTCGAAAGCGCTGGAGACGCTGTAGTACATATGCCAGGCCTGTAAGTGGCGCTGTAGTCTGCAACAAAAGCAGCGAAGAAGACTTCTCACAGAATCAGCCCTCGCAAAAACAGGGCTAAAAAATAGCAAATAGAACGAAATGAAGCATGGCTAAAATGCATGATCTGTTTGGTATTTTGAAAAAAAAACTTCACAGACATGTTTTATATAGGTATGGCCCTACAATATATTATTCAAATATAGCATGATAGGTCCACTTTAAGCACAGTACTTCAGTAAATCTACTTAGTTACTTCCCACCTCTGTCATAATGTCACCACAGTGAGGTTATCAAGTTTGGTACAGAGATCAAAACCTGTGCCCAGCAAATGTGTGTTTGCGTGGATGGATGAATCTGAAATATTGGTATGGAGTGAGCAGAGTTGGGTGTAACGCGTGAAAAATGTAATATTATTACAGTAACGCGTTACATTTATCGGTAACGGAGTAATGTAACGCGTTACTTTTATAAATTCAGTAATCACACTACAGTTACTAACATTGCCCGACACGCGTTACTGTTATAAATTCAGTAATCACACTACAGTTAGCCTACTAACATAAAGAATTACTAGATTCTCCCTTTGACAGACAAGAGGGATTTCCGCCGCAGGTTTATATTTACGTAACATTTGCGCGACCACATGCAGTGTATAAACATTGCGCATTATTTTTAGTTTGTCCGAAGAAAGGACAGGAATGTGACGGTGAGGTGCAAACTGTGTCCAGGCCAGAAGCTTTAATCCACCACTGCTGCAAACACAATGTCAAACCTCCACAAGCACCTGCAAAGACAACATGCTAACGTGAAGCTAATAGCTAAGGACCTCCGAATCCAGAGTTTTCATTAGCCTTTAGGCTATTTAATGCTGATAGGCCTTTTTTTTTAGGCAATCAATATTTGTGTATTTAGTGGTGTTATCAAGGCCAACCTCTTATTTTGTTTTATACAGGCTATTTGTAAAGTATTTGTTTAGTTTGCCAGTGTCACATTGATATGGCCCACTTGTTCTAAATACCTATTACAATTTTTCTCTTCAAATGCTCTTTAGGTTTTCACCGACTGTTAGCTTGTGGTAGCCTATTTGATTAAAAAGCATAAAAAGAAAGACTTGTGTTATGTCTTCCTTATTGCAATAGTAATTGTTATATGTGCCTAAGTTTTAAAGGAGAGGTGTCATGGCCATTTCCACTGATCATAATTCCATTGTTGAGGTATACTAAAATAGATTTATATTGTGCATTTTTCCAAACTCACATTGGTTTCTCATACAGCATCTCTGTAAAGTATGTGTATTCAGCAGTATTCACTCGCTCCACTAAACGGCTCGTTGCAGCTCTTGCCCCCCCCCCCCCTCCATGTGAGCCCAGTGTGCTCCGATTGGTCAGCTCCTCGGGCACTCTGTTCTGATTAGTCAACCACCAGAGAGGCTCCGCCCATGTCTAACACAGTATTTTTTCGGCTCTGAGCGGAGCGTCAGTTTAAAAAAATGGCGTCAGTACAGCCGTATATGTATGAACCGGAGTAGCTACTGGCCATTCCTACGTCACGATACCCAGGACGTAAACAATGGACAATGACGTATCTCCAACGAGGCGTTTTGGGGAGGTATTTTCTGTGTTAGAGTTTTACTCGCTACAGGGTGTACTTTGAGGGTTTTGACTCTGCACACCGTTTACATGCATAAAAACCTTCATAACACACAAGGGGACGGGTAATAACCGGAAAAGCATGACATGTGTCCTTTAAGTTTTGGCTATAGGCTGTTGCTGAGTAACGCAAAAATAATGTAAATAAACGAGTAAAGTAACGAGTAAAGTAACGAGTAAAGTAACAAGTTACTTTATGTAGAGAGTAACGAAGTAAAGTAATATATTACTTTTTTTTTTAAAGTAATAAGTAATAGAGTGGTGCAGTGACGCGTCCTAAAACCCAAAGTAAGCTTCTTCCGGTTCCCTCGACAAAAAAGCAATGCAATTTCTCCATAGGATTTTGGAAAATAGCTGGAAATAAGGTCTGTGGTTGACACACATTTTAGAGACGTATCACGTTTTGTTCAGTCGGATAATCTCCACATGTCTACCCTACTTTTATAATTTTCGAATCATAAATCTAATCGATAGATTTATGATTCGGAAGAAGCTTACTTCCGGGTTTTAGGACGCGTCACTTCACCACTCTATATGTAATATATTACTTTTTTTGAGTAACGACCCCATCTCTGGGAGTGAGGAATCCATCATTCCAGCTTGTAACTAAACACAGTATCATCTTTAACACAAATACCTATATACCAGGCTTTATATATACACAGGGTGCTTTAAACTGCGTTGCAGCGATGACGTGTTGTAGGTCGATCTGGAAGTCTGCATTGCAAGGGCTCCCTTGACAAAAAGCAATGTAATTCTTCCATTGGATTTTGGGAAATAAGATCTTGTGCTAAAAGACGTTTGATACTTAAAGACCTTTTGTTCAGAAAGATCATATCCACATATTTACACCACTTGTATAATAATTGAAATGTAAATGCAACTGCCAGTAGTATATAGATGTAATGATATACCATCTACATGACGGTCGCATGACTTGTGTTTAGCGTGATAACGTTTAATGTTCTCATTCAGAAACTTTTTAGCAAACTCAGAAGTGGAGCAGAAGGAGCCCAGAAGTGCTTTAATGCTAACTCATTTTGGGTTTTAGGACCCATTCTATAGAGCAAGGGTGGACTCATAGAAATCAGTGCAAGAAGTGAATCATCAATCTGACATTTTTGCTGATTAGCTTTCTTATGAAATAGTTAAAGCTCAGAGTACTGGGGGTGTATGGTCTTCAGAAAAGCTGTAAATGAGTTATTAACACTCTATCAAACAATAGCAGCAGTGTGTGGGTACCTTCCACTGAGACGATGGTCATTCCCAGGCCATGCTCCGGGTGTCTGCTGATGTGACACAGTCTGGTTCTGGACCAGCGCTCCCCTTTAGAGGCCCTCGCCAGCTTCTGTAGGTCCCCTCCCATAGACACCGCCTGTGGAGAGACATACATAGGATTCAATAGATGGAGAAATACATCACCGTACAGCCTAGATAAATAAAAGGGTGGCTGTGGCTCAAGGGGTCAATGGTTTGATTGCCTTGGGCAAGGGGACTTAAACCCAATAGGCATGTCTATACAAAAAACTATGTAACCAATTTTTAAAGATTCAATGGCTGTATTTGTCACATGCATAAAAGTGTTGTTGGCAATGAAAATCTCAAGTCTCAGGCTCTTCCAATAATGCAACATACAATATACTCAACATTAAAAGAATACATTAAATTGTGAAATATGCATAATGGTGCAAGTAAGTTGTAAGAATAAGACAAATATATACATCTAAGACAATGATATAAAACAAGTGTGCAACTGAGCATCAAAGATCACTCACAGGCAAATGTATTTGTTGTGTGTCAAACTCATAGACTGTAAAGGTCAAACTACAGCATGCCACCTTTCTCCAATGACACCGGACACTCAGTGGCGACTGGTCATTAGGGGCACAGCCCCACCTAGTGTCAGCAGAAAGTAATTCAAATAATCATTCCAAAAAATGCAAATAAATGCAAAAAAAATACATCTTAAAATATATTTTAAGATCATGTCTAATCATCTGATTCCTCTGTACATTGCTGTTTTAGTCTGTGTTCTTCTAATTAGTATCTACAGTGTGCCTATTGAGCCGTTTTGAGCGACGTGGGTCAAGCCCCGATCAAGCCCCGATCAAGCCCTTCTCTCTCACTGTCAAAGTGAATGGGTGCTGTAAAAACTACACTGCGCATGCTCAGAGTATTTTTCTATTCAATGTGTGCGGCAAAAAAAGAATCACCATAGGGGCACTGTGCTGACATACCCACCAAACGTCATCTCATAATTCAGAGAGCTGATTGGCTGTAAGTACGTGTGCCGCAAAAATAGTAGTTGTTTGTGAAGAGGAGACGAGAGAGAGCAGCTTAAAATCATCAAATCAGTAAAACGGAAAGAAAATGATTGAAGTTGACCATCTACTGCAGCTTTGGTAAGTTCATTTTATGTCATATCTTTTGTTTATCTTTTGCCTATAGGATATTGCTCTGCTGGATCGATTGATATTGTGACCTCGGTGATGAGTGTCTGTGTTTTCCTTATACCCCCCCCCCCCCCCCCCCCCCCCCTCTCTCTCTCTCTCTCTCTCTCTTCTCTCTCTCTCTCTCTTCTCTCTCTCTCTCTCTCTCTCTCTCTCCTCTCTCTCTCTCTCTCTCTCTCTCTCTCTCTCTCTCTCTCTCTCTCTCTATCAGAACCATGGATAGCCTACAGCTATTTGTTTACGTGTTTAAAAAAGCACCAGAAGCTTATATATCCACATCTAAGTTGTTCGTGCCCCACCACTTTTGTACATATAAAAACGCCACTGCGGACACTTCTCCACAAACCAGTCTGTCTGCTGCGAGATCAGCCTATTTTAACCCCCAAGTGTTATGGAAGGTAGTAATGAGTTTTTTGTTTCATGGTAGTTCTCGTACAGTACCTGTTCGTACTCTTCCCTCCTCAACACCAGGAGGAACAGGTGGAAGCCGCATGACTGGATCTTCCTCACAATCTGTCAGGAAAGTCAGAGGGATACAAATAATTCGGGTAATACACTCACTTAATCCGTAATGCCTATGAGGACTGTTTATCAAATATTAGTGCCATCCCAAACTACACAAACACAAACTTTTGTGAATAATTGATATTGAAACTGAAAGGGAATGTAAGCAGATCCTAATCGCTGCTTTTCTTTGACTTCTCAAGTCTTAATGATTAATCTCAGGTTAAGATAGAGAAAAAAGAAAACATTCAGGCCAAAACCTTTAGATCAGTCCAATCTGTTTACTCTGAACTAAATAGTAAATGGTGTTTTTCAATTGGATTTTGGAATATTGCAGAAAATAAAATCTGTTGAGTATGTTTCCTACACAAGAAGTGCGAAAATGCAAACTAATTTCCGGATTTCTGCACCAATCTACCATTTTTTGTGTGGCATTATAATACTTAAAGAATTCAACTGAATATTGTTTACATTATAGACAATCTGCAATACTTGTAGGAAACTGAATGTGAAGTCCCCATCCAAATCCACAATATCAAACTGTTAAAACAATAATTACTTTAATTTAGCACTAAATGAAGGATTGCTATAAACATCACTTTGCTCATTCAACATCAAGACAAATGAGAACCATAAATATTCACATTTCATATAAACAGGTACAGGCCATGTTGCAATAGGTTGCTCTCTTTAATATATCTGAGGACTTTCTACCAAATTCTTGACACTAACCCTGGAGAAGTCCGTGTTGTCCACATATTCCTCGTTGACCTCCAGCACTCGGTCTCCATCCTGGAGGCCACTATGCCCTGCAGGACTCCAGGGGTCCACGTGTCTGATCTCAAAGCTCCGGCTGCTCTTGTCCGTCCGCAGGTAGAAGCCGAAGCTTTGCCCCTCCATGCGCTTCAGCTGGCAGAGTGTGGGCACCGGGCTCGGATCAGGCTCTGCACACATCGTTAGTAAAGATCAACTCTGGGGGATTTTAGGAGGGGTTTTTAAGGGTTGTGTATGTCAAGAAATGTTTTTCAAACCTCACCAGGATCATCACTGATGACCAGAGCTGGATTATCAATCCCTTCCTTCGGATTGAAGGTAAAACTGATGTGAGGAGGAATGGAAAATGAACAGTGAGTAATCAGTGTAGCACAGCAGGGAAAGTTGAGATTCATGAATTCAATACACCTAAAACACCAATACAAATTCCTTGTATGTGTTAACCTACATGGCAATAAACCTGTTTCTGATTCTGATATTATTTTAGAACTTCACTCACAGGCGGATGTGAATGTGATGATATTTGACCAACTGTCATACTTGTTTTAAACACCAGAGAGGACATGATTATGTTTATAATAGTTGTTCTACGCACCTACTTAGCACAGGAGCTACAAGCAGTGTGATTGCTTATACAGTAGCAGGAGCCAATGAATTATGACGCAGCTAACACATATAAGAAGTTACTAGGCTACAGAAAAAGAGTGAAGGATTATTCCATTACACAATTCAAATGGCAGGTTACGCAAACAGAACGAATTACATACATTTAGAAAGAAGAAGAATATAAGACAACTAGTGCAAACAACAACCATACTCTAAATACTCTTGATGTGACCTTTAACAATGGTATTTCATAACCATCAACCGTTACTGTGTAGACCGTTTAAAAAGTTTAAAATGTTGCGTACACTATAGTCAGGGCCGGGGTAAAGAAGGCTTTAGAAAGATAAGCCTTACCCAAATGATTCGTTCCTATACTTCTGTGCACTATATATAAAGAATGTTGGTAGACTATTAGGAACTATTTCAGTTGGTATTGGTAAAAAAACTACTCCTAATAACATGGCACTATCATAGGGCTAACTATGTTTTGAATTCTGTCAGAATAAGCTGAGGGAGGCTCGTAGAAAACTGCTTTAATGTGTATATACGTAATCCAGAAAATGAGCGGCAAACAACTTTTTTCTATGTAAAGATAGCTTAAAGTATATAATGGGTTTTGCTCAAACTTCAAGGTGTTAAGGGAATGCCGCTTTCAGAATACATGATGCGGCACAGCTGGATTGGAGAGAACCCTTTTGTTGTTTTTCTTAAACCCACCATCTAACCCTAACCCTGACAGTACCATGTCTGCATGTGCCAGTACATTAGAAATACATAATTTAAAGAACATTAAAAAACGTTTCAACTAAATGTTGGTACATTGCAGGATTGTTAAATATCAACAGTCTTGTCTGCTGATAGGCCCGGTAAAATAGAAAAAAAACATATTGCGAATAGAGATGTTAGGAAGCTCACAGTTCAGCCTTTATCTGCTTCTGTGTTATCACAGTGATGTCATCATAACTGCATGGCAATAACACAACACACTTTCAATAATTGATTTATATCTGCATGAAAATAAATGTTTTTTCTACTGTGACATGTTTTATAAACTGCCATCAATGTGAGGTATATACTGTAGGATTTGTAGGCAATAGTCCAAAACAGGGACAAAGCAGTTTTCTGTTTATTAGGACCTATCAGTACTAAAACAGTACGTCTAAAGTTACACTTACCGGGGAAATTCCATCGCATCCTGGCAACCTGTGGGAGCGAAAGTCACAAAATCAGATACTTGTACTCATTGATATATTGTATAACAGCAGTTCAGTCAGAACTCAGGCCAACTGTCCACCATCTTAGCTGGGTATTGTTTACCATAGCTACCTGTGAGCAGCTCCTGGGTGTTTTAGATTTGCGTCAACTAAAATGATAAAAAGTTATTGAACTAGGTAACTTTAACATTAGTTACCTAGTAACCAACCAGCTGAAGTTAATGCTTACAGCTAAAAGCATTGATGTAAGCTAAACAGAAAAGGTAAGCAAACATTTTTAGCACTACGCTTACCTCCTTAAATGTAACGTTAACTGATTTAATAACAAAGTCATTCATATTAACTTAACAAATGACGGCTAAGAACAATACAAAATAAATACATTTGCAAAACAGTAACATGCTAATTTTATGACATGAAAATACCTTTTTTTTATTACAGAAGGTGTTCATTCAGTGGCCTGCCTAGAAGCAGTAATTCTAAATCTATTTCGGATTTCTACAAAAAACATATTGCCTATTTATTAATAATATATTATATTAGTCATTCAGAGTTCCAAAGAAATGTGTTACGTATTGGTTTCATTATCTTCATGAATTGGAAGCATGACTTTTTCCATGGCTAACAAAAAGCTTCAGGGATTTTAGCATTCTTTTCCTCAAACTAAAATAAGTCAGTAAATACATCACTTTAGAGTTTGAAACGTATTAGTGTCTTAAAAAAGTCTGGTTAAACGAGACTAGTTAACATCATCTAGCTGAACACTAGTTTTTCCTTTAGTGCTGGTTACCTGAGCTACACCAATGTGATGCTAACATTAGTTTTTTACTTCTGGCCAGTGAATTTCACCTTAAAGTAGTCTGAATAATCATTTTAAATGTCATTATCTTTTGTTTAAAATGTAATTTATTTGTTATGATAATCCAACATTCAATGGAAAAATCACATACATTTGTTGTTGAGGGAACCAGAGCGATGCTAACTTCTGGGTTGGACTACAAAAGTACTTCTTCACTTCTGTACATTAGTGTTCCTGTTGTCTTTAAGTAACTCATTTCTACTAAGCAAAAAAAATAAATATATATACATATTTTTCAGCTAATTCAATATAAATATATACATTGTCCAGGTACAAAAAACAAAGCAAGTTGAAGCGGGAGGGCAGAAAGCTTAAAAATATATCCCCATTCTGCCAGTATATAACCTTAAAGGTCACCTATTATGCAAAGTCCACTTTTTCACGTCTTTGATACATAAACATGTGTCCCCTCTGTGTAAAGAGACTCTGAAAGTTCAGGACTGATCCATTTATATAAAAACCTGTCTGAAAATGAGCTGATCAGATTTTGGCCACTTTATGATGTCATAACGTTTTTTTGGCTTGTGTAACCATTAGCCAATCATCAACCAAGGTAACACCCCCCCCCCCCCATTTGCGTAATCTTCCCTCAGGGAAGTACTCCGGTGTGAACGTGATCTGTGCTCCCCATGGGGCACTGAGTGCTCCACACTGAGTGCCGGGCACTGAGTACTGCAAAGTATGCGGTGTGAACGTGGCTAATGTGTTCTTTTTAACCAAATATCTCTCAGAGGGGCGTGGGGAGTGGCTCCTTATTTTAATCTAAAGTAACAGACAGAGAATCAGCACTTTTGAAACAGGGCTGAAACAGAGGGGTTATGGGATGCTGCAATGCATGATCTGTTTGGTATTTCGAGCCAAACGCTTCAGAGACATGTTTGTATATATCTGAGACCTATAATATATTGATGAAATACAGTATAATAGGGGACCTTTAAATAATTATTTTTTAAAGATGAGCCAAAGACATTGAAAGTTTGTTTCTCACAATGGGAAATATATATATATAATACAAAATATTCCAAGCAAGATACTGTGTTGAAATTAATATATTTCCCTCTGAATGTAGTAATGTAGACAAGTAGTGACAAAGAAACCTACACAGAAATGCTCAAGAGAAGCCATGTTAAATAATCATTTGTAGTGAGAGCTGTCAGTATGTCTCATGTGACGACCCAAACCAAGCCCATTGGTTTCTACTGAATGTCAATCTGTTATATATTGATCCTGTCCAAAAAAACACTTTAACCAGAAAAAACCCACCTAGAGTCAACAGGCCAAACCCTGCTTATAACCAGTGGTGGATAGTACATTTACTCTAGTCCTGTACTTAAGTTCTATTTTGGGATTCTTCTACTTTCCCTGAGTATTCTCAGTTTATGCTACTTTTTACTTCTACTCCACTACATTTTAGAAGCCAATATCATACTTTTTACTACACTTAATTTATTTCTCAGCTTTTGTAACTAGTTACTATTTAGGTTTAGATTATTAGCTAACACAAAGTCTAAATCAATTATTAAATAAACTTTGACATACATTTTTAGGTTAAGATATCCAGCAGCAGTAAAAGAATATTCAAATTAGCTCCACCTTTACCAGTTGTGATAAAAACGTATAAATAATAATAGTAACCCTGTAGCTCATGTGATTCTAAAATGGGCGATTACGCATAAGGAGTACTTTTACTTTTGGTACTTTAATATTCCGATGCTTATACTATTGTACTTTTACTTAAGTAAGATATTGAATGCAAGACTTTTACTTGTAACAAAATACTTTTAAAATGTAGTATTGCGACTTTTACCTAAATACAAGACCTGAGTACTTCTTACACCACTGCTTATAACCATAATAAAAAAAGCAAGCCAGACACAGGTAAGAGTGACTTACCAATACAGCCATGATGACTTCTCTCATGTGAGCTGTGTCAAGTTGAACGGGACTTCACATTTGTATAGTCAAATAATGGAGAGTGGAGCAGAGACAGAGCCTACCTGTAAAGGTCCTCATGGAGTCCTGAGTGTGTGTTCCTGCGCAGACTGTGACACTGTGGACAGACAAGGTTCACAGCGCACACACACAATAAAAGACGCCTTCAGCCGGTGAGATGGTGACTCCTTTAGCCAGTCATATAGGTTAAACATTTACCGACTGGCAGAGAGGAGCCGACACAATATGGTGGAAGAAATGTCTGTAGACCCAACAGTGTCCTTTCTTCTCGTGGCTCTTAGGTCAAAGCCCATTGGTACGTAATAAAGTTATCTTTAAAAAACCCAATATTGCTTTCTATTTAAACATTCCATTTAAAACAGCTGGTCACTTGAATTGTTAACGTTACTCGATAAACACAACTAAATTCAAACATAAGGAAGCTGTCATTACGCTTAGCATAACAAAGAGGTAACTAGTAAACAAGAAAATGTTTATGTTTGATTAATACATAATTCAACAGAAATAACTTAGACAACACTGTTTATATTATACCATTTAATGCAGCATGTTTAAATGGCATTCCAGCAGTAATATTACAGCACTGAACATGCACCACATCATGCTGATCTGAGGATAGAAAATCTGATATGAAATAAAGTCAAAATAAGGCAGCATTCCTCCATAACCTTTTTAACTTGGAGGGTTAAAGGCAGGTTCAAACAAAAACTAAATAAGCTTGAAGTGATTTGGTTCAGCCCTACCATTCATACAGTTTACATGTTGCACAACAAACCCAGAGGAAAGGGATAGGAGCATCATGTGCTTTTGAAACCAGTTTGGGTACTGACCTTTTTTTCATTAGGTAGTTGAACATGGGTTTTTACAAAACCCTATTGCCCATTAAACAAAGCAAACAAACTCAAACACAAGTAGATCTGCAAAAACTTTGACTAAAATTATAATATATTTAATACTTAATATATTTTAGGTTCTAGCAGGAACTCTAATCATAAAATAACTTTAATACAACTTGACATTTAATGCCAGCTTATGGTACTTGGTACAGCTCAATTAAATGAAATGTTACAACACGTTTCCGTTTGTACCAAAACACTACTTAGATGTTCAACATATATGTATAGAACAAACACATTTACAAGATTAAACCAAATACAGCTGTTGGTGGTGAAATAAGGCAGCTGGTCATATCAGAGAATCTGTTGGCAGCAGAGAAGAGCAATAAACACACTTCCTCTTGAACACAGTGCAGTAAATATTTGTTTTCTTTTGAACTGAATGAGTCTAAGGGAAAACATGAAGGTACACTTTGTTAGCTCAATAAATATATTTTAAAAGTTATACAAGGCTTTGCACAGATGTGGCTGCATGTGACTCCGATTCAGGAACATATTAGGGAGGCACCAAGATGAAATCACTCGTCAGTCTCCCAGCTTAATGGACCTGATTACAAAATCACTGCAGCAGCCTTGTTATTTTACCCATAAAGACTGACTTGCAATTATTGGTAAAAAGCTCGCTGTGAGTGTCCTGACTGCATTCTCTGTTAGGATTAAAACATCTCTGACAAAGTGATAAAACAAAGTCTCTTTGAGATGCTTGGTGAACTGTTGAATGCAGTCAGCTCTTTACAGTTATGAAGATGTAGCCCGTTTCACCTCCTGGTGTTGATGGCCCATTTGCTTTTTCCTGAGGATGGAGGTATAGTGTCCTTCTCCAGCATCCGTAGAGTCTGCCGGACGCCCTTCTCCACCCTGCGGAAGTGCAGCCTCTTCCAGAAACTCTGCTGTTGCTGACGGCCCCACTCCAGGTCCCTGAGGAACACCTGCAGGGGGAGGGGCTGAGTTACTGTCATGCATCACAATGGACTTCATGGAGGAATGTATTTGTATGCTTACCCTCTCAAACTTTCTTCCTTTGTAGTTAATGATTAATGAAATACTTTCTTAATGCTATAAAGAGGCCCCCACTTGTGTTTTCTCCTCCAAATTGAAGGCCAGCCAACTGAAAGCCCAATGCCTCCAAATCCCAGACTCTGGTAGTCTGCCCGAAAGGAGGACGGGCATTGAAGCAAATATTCATGCCCAGACAGCACTACTACAACTTCCATGTTAGTCACGTTACGCCGTTTTTCTATTGACTGACGACGTCTTCAAATCAGCGGTTCATTTTTTAAAAGGTAAAGGTAAAACAACTTCCCAGTACAAACACAATAGCCCTTATTTAAATCATGGGGTCCCAAATGTTGTGAAATGCGCTTAATGCCGCCAAATATTATTTTGTATTATTATCTAAAGACCCAAACATGGACATAACAATAACTTATAGGAGATGACATTCCCATCTCAGACAAAAAACAGAAGAAATAGAGACACAGTCAGTAGGATCACTTCAACATTTCACAAACAAAAATAGCTTGGCAACCAAATACCACCTCAAACACAACATGGCAAGGATATTTATTGTTCCTTTAATCCCACTCTTCGTTAGAGCTAATTATTTCCCATTTCATGGCGTGTTGAGCCACCCTTTGATTTTTTGTGGCAATCATTTTTTCAAAAGGAATTGTATTTTTAATCTACTCTTCAAACACCTTAAATTAAGATTACTCCTTGATTGACTTTTAAAAATATGTATTTTAGCCAGAAGAATAGTCATATTTATTGACTGTGTGCAGTCTTCATCTAAAAGCCCAAATAAAATATTAAAGGGTGTAAATGTAAATTCAATATTTGCCACCAAATCATTTGCAAACATTATGATTTGAGTGGAAACATTTTCATTATTAAGATTTTTTTTTATTTGAACCTCTTTTCCTTTCTCTTTCTCGATGCTCCTTAGCAACGGTCATTACAGTCCTTGACAGCGGTCTGTTCCACTGGATTAACAACATGTCACATGTTCTGAATTGACCAATCAGAACTTGATTTAGACTCCGTATTGTTTATGGTTGAACATTTTGTGGATTCTTAAGTGGCTGCTGTATGGGTTAAGATACTCAGCGTCTATTCTCCATGATGAACATGACCATCCATTCGATTGAGGGGTTTCACCATAAGAGGGCGCTTTTTCACAAAAACACCTTCACCAGCTCATAAGATAAGATAACGTTTCGTGGCAGCAGCATTAATAAATTGTATTGCACATAATTAGAAATAAAAGAGAGTAGAAAATAAACAATTATACAATATAAACATCTCAAAATAGAAGATAGAAGATAAAAACAGAACTAAAAGAGTGAATATATAAAAGTTGACCGTGAAGATACAAATCTGGAAACTATATGACAAATAAAACACTATTTAACACTGATGATCCTTTGTCTTGTTAAGCCGATGGTTCACACAGTATTTCTCCAAGACATCAGTTGCACGAAACGTCAATAATGTTTGTGGAATCAGTAGTCAATAGTTATTAATCACATATCAGTAACAGCAACATCTTTCATTTTCAGTGGTGAAATTCATTTGTATTCTTGACCTCTCATACTTTTTACCTTTTTAGTTAATGATTATGCAAATGTTTTCTAAATGCTATAGTCAGAGTTTATGGATATTTAACTGAGATGAACTGTTGGGTATTTCTTATCCCTGAGGTTTCTCTCTGACTTCATTACGTAGTTGTGTGTACCTTCAGCTGCTCCTTGACTCGTTGGCGGTCCCAGGAGGAGATGTTCTTCTGGATCACGCTGAGGATGGGGTGCCAGTCCTCGCAGAGGTCTGAGCCCTCGGTGACTGAAGCCAGGACCTTCACCCTCCGGCCGCTGTGGCTCTTGGGATCTCCTCGGACATACAGCGACTGCTTCCCCACGTCAGTGAGAGGGTTCAGGTACAAGCTGCACAACACACAACACACTACATCAACACAGAAACCTGAAGAGAATATAGTGAAACTCTTCACTACACTGTGTTGCAGAGCTGCTCACTGCACAGTGTGGATGCTGGGGTGCTCCCTGCAGGCGTCCACCAGAGTCATGGCAGCCCTGTCTCCGATGTTGTTGTAGGCCACGTTGAGCTCCTGGAGGCCCTTGTGCTGCTGGAGCCTCTTAGCCAGCTCTTGGGCCCCCCGGTCCCCCAGCCCGGTGTGCATCAGGGACAGGTGCGTCAGGGACTGGTTCTCTGGGAAGGCCTCCAGCAGAGTGCTGGCTCCAGACTCCAGCAGATTGTTGTCACACAGTCTGAAGAACACGTTAGAATAGTCAGACATTGCTGGGCTATTCAATAATGCATATATTGCAAAAAGTTATATTTTAAATCAAATAGTTTCATACAATCATACTAACTGGGGTTCATATTGATTAATACAAGTGGCAAGGGGGGGGTGAGGGTGAGCACCAATTCCTTTCACTTCCTTTATTTATTATTTGTTTTCAAATAAATGTTGCCTGCATGAAACAACAAGATAAGAACTGACGAGGCAAAGTATCTAGATGCTTCCAGTGGTCCATTTACGGAACATTTTAGTCCGGTTGTCTTTCCCAAGGTCCTGATGTATTCCCCTTCACATCTGTTCTTACGTTTTTTCACCGAAGTTCAGTGGTTGGGAGAAGACAGGAATGGATTTATTTGAATATTTGACCATGGCCTGTGACTGCCTTTAACATCAAGCACATTTTCTGAAAAAAGCAGGACTAATGGACCCTTTCTTATGGGTAAACCATTTGAGATAATGATCATTTAGGAGGCTGTGCTGGTACAGAACAAATGGTCTCACTAAATAATTGGTAGTAATAATAATAATAATACTAATACTAATACTACTAATAATACTAATAATAATAATAATAATAATAATAATAATTGGCATGGTAAAACGTGGTGCTTACTCATGATGTTGAAGTTTGTTGGTTCACAATAACCACCTGCCTGCTGTTCATCCAGCAGCTAACTGCGTTTGATGAATTACTTTGTAATGTTTGGACCTGATCTGCAGCGCTGTTGATCAGGTCACTTTGAGTAACTAATTGAATGTTGTATATTCCAAACGAAAGACAACAGCACAGTAAAGAGAGGATTCCTTTGTACAGAACCCTTAAAGACATGAGTAAACGTGTTCTTACTGTAGAGATTTAATACAGCTCTCGGGGTCTAGAAGCAGATCCCTGAGGAGGATGCAGGACTCAGGACCCAGGCTATTAAACTGCAAACTGAGGACAACAGAGACAGGCAGACACAACAATCACACACAGCATTCACATGCTAGACGAGCATGAGTCATTAGTAAAAATGCCTTTAAAACACATCTTATGACCCATTTATATCAATAAGGGTGGACTAAAAGCACAAGAACCTCTTTGGCTTAATGCCACATCATTAACCTGTTTGAACTGGTTTAACCATGTTTTACCACAGGGATGCCACACGTTGACTCTCTATTTGGTTACTTTAGAGAAGTAGACTAATTGATGAGTCAATCAAGAAAAAAAACAATTTAATAAAGAAAAAATATATATTTAGAAAAAAACAATCTTTTATGCAAAAAAATCTGAAAATAATGTTCTCACTTTCTTTCCTTATTTTCTGACATTTTAGAGACCAAACTATGAATCAAAAAAACAAAACAGCTATTAATCAAATTAAGCCGATAAGATGCTAACCAATAAACAAAGATACATGTTAGTAGACAAAATGCCAAAGATATGTGAGAGTTCATAGACTTACACTCATTTTCCTCTGATTGAAAACATCACTCGGACATACCTCTTTGATTTACAATAAACTCAAAATAAAACAAAACACTCTGTAACTGATTAGGACAGATAAAGTAGTTCTACTGAATTCTGATCAGTCTGATGTATTAACATTGCTATGGTTTAACAAACACTGGTCAATTCTTAGTAATATTACAGTACAACCTTTAGCAAGATGCAAACAAACCACATATTTCCTTTGAAAAGGGGCCCTCTGTTATTCACTGCAAACCACAAAGAAGAGTGTTCCTCACTTGAGTTGGAATGTGTGTCTGAAGGCAGGCCACAGCATCGGAAGCCTGTCCTGAGTCAGCAGGCAGGAGGACAGGTCCAGCTCTTCAAGGCGATAACTGCAGGAAGACACCACAACATGTTTTGTAAAATGACAATACTAAACATACTAATTATATGCATTTCATATGCAGTAGATATAAACTAACAAACTATACTACAGCTATAATGTTTTCAGAAACTTTTTGAAACTGAAATCTTTGTGCTGAATATCGCTGCCTATGGAAAATATTTCAATACTTGTGTAATCTAGCCACAGCAAAACAATACAACGGAGAACAGAGCTTTATTTCTGTATCATAACGTATGATTTTACTAGGGCTATCAATGTTAGCGCCAATATGATAGCTGCACTGAAAATAGCCGAAAATAAACTCTGTGTATCTGTGTTCCAGAGGGTAACCACAGCGGCTCTCTGTGACAGTGGGTTCGTTGATGCTTTAGCTAAGTGACAGAAAAGGATCTGTCTTCATGCCAATAATTCAGAAATCACGTTATGATAAAGTAAGGAATCTTCAGATTTCTCTTTCTTTGATTGCATTTCATGGGTCATTTTTTAGATCAATTGACACCACTAGTTGTTTATACAAGAATTCCGTGAGAGAAACCGTAAGACTCTACTATCTTCTGGTTTAAACGTTTCAGTAAGATTTAGTCACTGAAGTTCTCCCAAAATTAAACTGCTCTTTTGTTGTAGTTTCTTGATTGATTTTTTATTTATTTCTAATTGTTGGGTGCGAATACGATTTCCCAGCAGTAGGTAATGTACTGTAATTTCACGAAGCCCAATAGTTGTAGCAGCAACTCCAAGTATACTCTTTTGGATCCACTTGGTATTAAACAAGTAGAAATAATAATATCTTACAAAGCCAGGAAAAAAATAAAGTACTAAACCCTAAACACTGAACAGGTTTCAAAGGACGCGCTTTACCTGGCAGGAGTGCACGACAGCACAGAGCTCAGGACAAAGCACTTGAGTGAGGTCATACGGACGTTGGTGAGGCGGATGCTTCTGATCGAGGCCAAAACCTCTGCGGTCAGTCTGGGGTTCTGGAACTCATAGAGGAGGAGCAGCAGATCCATCAGCTCTTCTGGGGGCTGAGGCTGGCTCAGCTCTAGTATTAAATAAGAGAAAACGTTAACATATTAAAAGAAATTTGAGCGCAGGGGATCTTTCAGGGGAATTCTGATGTGTCAAGTTAACCTTAATAGACTTACAGTACTTAACAAACAATCACTCAAGTCAAAAGACAAAGCACACTGTGTAACAAGACTGAAAAGAACATATCTGTTACCTCTGACAAGGTACTTCCTGAGGGCATGAGTGATCTGGGCCACAGTGGTGCTCTGAATGCTGCAGCCGAGTTGCTGGAGAAGGACACGGTTACCGTAATGCAACAGCCCCCCCATGAAGATAGGGTAGAGCTCAAAAGGCTGGGCCTCACTGATCTGCTGGGGCTCTGGGCCATGGACTCCCAGGAGGCTTTGCTCCACCTGATCCAGTACGTCCTCGTTGTGGCGATCCTCGGTGCGGAACATCTCGGCAGCCATGGTTCTGGCGATGCCGCCTTGGTTTTTAATGCTGATCTTCTCGTAGAGCTTTGGAAAAAGCTTAAGGAGGTTGAAAACAGCGAATATCCGGAGGGGAATGAACTTAGAGAGGATGTTAAAGATGGCACTGACGTCCTCACTGGCTTGACCAATGGCCACAGACACCTGCTTGGTCATCTTCTCCAGAGCAGATTTGTTCTCTCCTAGAACGACGTAGAGAGCTGCCAGGTACTCCTGCATGGCCGGGACAGCAAAAACATACCGCCTCTGATCAATCTTACTGGGGTCTTCTGATAAATGCTTGAAGCTTTCTACACAGGGAGCCAAGAAGAAGTCGAGCACATCAGTCCGGAACATGGCCAGCTGACGGAGCTCCTCATCCGTCTTGGTCTTCCCTCCTATCCACTGCTCCAGTTCCTCTTCTGAGAATGACGTGCGTTTGTTCGTCACTCCGTCAAACGCAAGTTTCCCAACTGTACGGACTACATACAACATCAGAGAATTGTGCTGCTCCTGAATGGCCGCATTTGTCCCTGTCCCTATGCCAAGCACCTCCCCTCCAAAGTTGAGTCTGAGGAAACTGGTGTAGATGCCGGTCAGTGTGCGGATGGGTGTCTTGGCGTCTGTGAAATGGAGGAAGTGTAAGGTGGCACATGTGAGCCAGCAGTAGGATGGGAGGAAGCAGGCTGCAGCCAGCTGGCTCTCTCTCTGAAGGTTGAGGTAGAGTAGCTCTATCAGACCATGGGCCTCATTGTTATGTGTAGTTTCTCCAATCTGCTGCATCAGGCGGCTGGTGAAGTAAGCTCGCTGGCGGTCCGGATCATTGAAGCCACAAATCTGGGCATAGCGAGTCACGTACTTCTGAGGGATACGGTCCAGAGCAGACAGTCTGGTGGTAACCAAGATGCTGGCCTGGGAACATACAACAGCCAACTTATAAAACTAACAACAACACATATTGAAATGAATACACTTAAGAAATAAAGACACATTTAAAGAGTACCTAGTATACTTTTGCAAACTTTTTGGCTTGTTCGGCCTTGGGTATTTTCATTGATTCAGCTTGGTACAAGAACACAGCATTTCTCTGTAGAACATAGTCCTGTCCCTGATAGTGATGTTGCAAGGATGCGTCCTAAAACCCAGAGATGAGTTAGCATTTGACCACTTCCGGTTCTCTGCTCAAAGTCAAATGCTTCCCCTTTTTTGGAGCATATAGCCAGGGAAAAAGTTCAATTTCCTGATTCTTTTTGCCATGTTTTTGTATTGTGTTATTTGGTCATTATTATTTGGTATGTAATTGAATATTATGGATGACTGAAGGCTGGAAAGTGCTCTTGAGCTGTAGAAGACTAGGTTCCTTTTCTTAAAACAAAGAATTTGATTATTGTTGATGTCGTGGCAACTGACATTATAGATAAAATGCCATATAAAAATCTAACACCAGCGAAATTGCTATTGTCTTGGGTGCACAACGGAAAAAAAGATTCAGTTCAGTGCTGTCCTAAATAATATATTTATATTAATTGCTGGAGCTCACATATTTCACAGCTCCAGCTCTTTAATTTAAAACAGAATAAATACAGTATGAATATGACCAAGTAACACATAAAAGTACAGACAATCTTTATTTAGCCCTTATTTAAGCCTTCCAGCTGCTTTAAAGGAAATGATCCTGCCCTTTACTCAAGGCTTTTATTGTGAAACTTCTGCAGGAAGTGCTGATTACAGAGAAACAGAACAGATGAATAAATAACATTACAGTGATTGTCCCTCACCTCAGGCAGGAGGTACTTCCTCAGCAGGTTGACCACCACTACACCTGGAGGCAGCACCTCATTGGGGTCACTGCAAAGCTCCGTGGCTCCAATCCGGAAGTCCAGTTTCATCTTCTCCATCCCATTGAAGAGGAAGAGTACATCCCTGGCCTGGTTTCCCTCCCCGCTCAGCAGGGGGTGTTTTTTTAGGTGGAGGTACTTCCTGCCCACAAGGTCCCTCAAGGAGACCGCCCTGTGATGGAGGGGATAATTCACTTTGTGCAATTTATTACTAACATATCCATCGATGTAAACTAAATCTGGGCCACCGTGTCCATTTTCATATTCTAGATGAAATTCTAAACAAAATAGCTTTGAAATCTAATCTTACAACCAGCTACAGCAAACTGATGTCAACATTATTTTTAGTTATTTTGTCGATATGCATTTTTATTTCCCATCTATGTTTTCTGAAGTGCTCCCGTAGGCATTTCTTCATTATTATATATATGTCTTACTTTGACAGTTGGCCCAGGTCCTCACAAGAGAAAGGAACCAGCAGCTTGAAGTGAGTCAGGGTGGTACCAGCGCACCAATCCAGCATCAGCTTTCGCACCACGGTACTTTTCCCGGTTCCCACGGCCCCGTACAGCAGCACGTTGAGGCCCCGGCCCTCACTCCAGGCATCGGTGGTTTCAAACAGCTGCTCCACGGTCATATGGCCGCTGGAGGGGGTCTGGGTTTGGAGCGGGGAAGTGAGCAGTCCTGCCCTCTCCTCTGCATTTCTTTCCAGGATCAGCGGGTCCACATGCATTGTCTCTGGGCTGAAGTAGCCTCCAAACTGTTTCTCCTCCTGAGGAAGGTGGTTGAACCACAGGAAGAGCTTCTTCTTGTGGATCTCTATGGCTTCTTCTGTAAGAGAGTAAAAAGTTAGCTTCACACTTTGAGTTAAAGTTTTCCCAACTTCCCTTTGACATAAGGGTAATATTTTCAGATTTCACAAAATACCCCGAGAGCTGCTTTTGACATGTACATTTTTCTTTTTTTCTAAAAGAGGTGAAATAGTGTAATGATGTTATTTGTAGTTCCGTTTAGGATTCATTACATAATCTTGCATAAATGTTTCAGTGTTCTCGCAACTTTTCCTTTGCATCAAGTCTTTTTGGAGCTGTGCAACCAATCAACTGCGTGTAAGGACTTAACACTCAAATGTAAAAAGCCCACTTTATAATGGATGACAATCAACCAATCTGCACTTCCAAAACCTGTGCATGTTAGCAAACACTAGAAAAACACTTGTAAACTAGGATAATGTTTTAAAAGATCTATGGGTAAACATAAGCAACTATTATAAAAGGCTATTGGAATAACTTAAAACACAGACTTGAACAACTGGTTCAACCGACGCTACTAAGGTGAGGGAAGCTATGCGGCCTTGAGCTAGCATTATGCAATGCCTATTGCATTTACGCTGCTAAGTGGTGATAATATGTGGAGTCTATCCTGCTGAACAAATGTGCAAGTATCATAAATTAGATTTTGCCACAGAGCTTATTTTCAGACATTTTCCAAAATCCAATGGAGAAATCATATTGATTTTTGTCAAGGGAGCACTTGTGATGCTAACTTTTGGGTGGGCCAAAAAAATATGTCATCACTGCACCACTCCATTAAGAGTACAGATAATGTAGCTACAACTAAAACTGTACCCAGAGGAGTATTAGTCATGAAAGCTGAAGTTCTTTTTACACTGTGGTCTCGGCACTATTTTAATGTGGGGCAACGAGCAATGAGAACAGCGTTTAGACCATTGGCAAACATAATGGAAACATTTGGTCATGTGAGTTGATTAACTGAACTAAACTTGTATTTTTTAGATATATAACATTATTCATAACAGTGTGTCAGTCAGGAAACTTTTCAGGTGTGTAGTTTAGAAGAAAGTGAAGCCTAAGTTTGAAGATGGCAGCTTGAATAATGTTGGCAGGGAGGGAGGGTCTAACGAGAGAAGGATCATGGGAAAGATCCTGAGTGTTTGGAGCCTGAGCCCTGACTGGAACTGAAACCGTCTCTGCTTCTGCTGCGTAGATTATGAACATTAATAATATTTGATCTGTCTCTGCTTCACTACTCTATTGAAGTGGAGTACTAAAGTGCTGTAGTGCCCCTTTAAGAGCAACCTGCTGCTGCTGCTAATAATAATACTTACATAACCACTACATTCACACAACATATTCAGCGTTAGCACTGTCCTGAAACCTTCCACTGAATGCTAAACTCCAATCATGAAGTTGTTCAGAAACAAAAACTGTTTAAAATCAACATCCTGTATTTACACTATGAATAAACCTTGTTGTTTGTTTTTTACTGTTTTAGTTTTATGTCAGAAAGCAATGTTTTTTTTTTGTTGATTTGTCAAAAATAAATAAATAAATCACCTAATCCTTCAAAAATGGCAAATCTTTAAAAAACAACATTTTATTTCTTTGCATAATGTCATTTATGAAAAATCCAACAGTTTTCAAAGATAATTTAATTGTTAGAAATAACTTTTTATAGATGACAACATTTTTGAGAAATCACCTACTTTCTGTAACATCATCCTTTTTTGTGAATTAACCTCATTTTCAAAATTATTAAATTTCTGAACAAAGAAAAATGATTTAAATGTTAAAGAATCATCAATCTTTTGAAAAAAATTGATGATTTTTTGAAAAAAATGTCATTATAGAAATCTGTCATTTAAAAAAATCACCTTGTTCCTGAAAAAAGGCTTAATTGTGTCAAAATCAACAACATGGTTCAATTTGACTTTTTGTCAAAAAGCAAAGAGGCTTCAAACCGAGTTGAGCACCTGGTCCTGAAGGGGGGGAGCAGAAGCTCCTGCAGTGAATTCCAGTGGCGGAGTAGAGAGAATACTCCGCCCTCCTCTTCCACCTCCATGCTCCCAGCAGCTGACTCAGCTTCCTGCGAATCACAGCACATCACACAGGTTGGTTCAGTTAGCATTGTTTACAATCTTTAAGATTCAAATCCAAAGAGACAAGCTGTAAAGGTCATTTTAATCTCACAGTCAACAGGTTGCAGCAGGCAGACACACATTCCCCCAAGGCACTGCCATTTTAAACAGGCACGCACATTACACCCTGTAATTCTACTAAGGCTCACCCTATGATGCTTTCACACACACGAAAATATTAATTGCTTGATAAGAACAAGTATTAAGGGAATTTCTTTGTCTAGAATGCTAGGTCTCATTAAAAAATAAGTATTAAGTAATAATCTCCAAGATTGGCAATTGAAATACCATTCTGCTCAATCACTATCTATCACCACAAGAGGTAACACAACTGTTATTGCCCTTATCGGACTGTTTAAAGTCCTTGCACTTGCAGTATTATGAACTGTACGTCTTTTGCAACTTTCCTAGGAAAGGTAACACCATTCAGATTTCAGGGAAGTGTGATCATATGTCACACTTACAAAGTTGTAACATAAATGTAACATAGACTAAACTTTTTTATTTTTTTAATGTCAATTGGAGCACAACAAGTTAAGTGATCCACCATTGACAGCCAGGGTTGATGTGGATAAGCGGGGATTGATGCGTTCTAACTTGTACAACAGGTGAGTTTTTATTTGCATGTTTAATTGCACAAATCCACAATCTCTTTCACTCTGGGTTTTCTTTCCTGAGGCAGGATTTTGTAGAAACATAGCCAGGCTTGTCTCCTCTTTGTTTTGTGCATACAATTGAAAAAGAAATATCTGGCATTTTGGCTTAGATGTGGTTAGCAGGCAGTGGAAAGCAGCTTTGGTTTGCCTTCTAGATGGGCGTAGGTGGTGCAGTGATGACATATTTGTGTGGGCTCACCAGGAAGTAAGCATCGCAAGGCCCCCCCCCTTGACAAGAAGCAATGGGATATTTCTATTGAATTTCTGAATATTGAGAGAAACACCACTTTCATGATTTTTGATGCGTAAATGCAGTTGCCAACAGTAAAAAGCTAACATTAGGCTATAAACAAACTTTAGCATGACTGTGCATCTCCAATGCTAAGCTGAAGGCGGACTTGTTTGCACTTGTTTTTGTGACACATAGAAGCTAAGGACATTCAGAAGTGGGGTATTTACTGACATCTGTTATATCTCAGTGTGAGAAAAAGTTTTTAGAGAGTACTTGTCCATGGACAAGTGAGTTTGGCAATTTACTTGTCCGAATACATTTTTCACTTGTCCAGAATGGACAAAAATTGTTCTTCGCCATCGTATTTTACATTTTCCCACGGTTTTTACGACACCGCTAACGTAAGTGAGCGGTAAGATTTTACTGCATCACACATAGGGCAGGGTATCGTTTGGATTTTAACGATTCCGGTTCTGCTTTTCGATTCCGGTTATTTTCGGTTCTCGATTCCGGTTCTTTGAGAGGGTAAAAATAATGACAAACTGGGAGAAAAATATATTTATGAAAACTTTAAGTCAAATCTGTATTCCTATTTACAAATCACTTCATACTGTTTAATTTCTTACGGTTATTGAATACAATTATATAAAAATAATGCAGTTTGAGAATGTACAATTGGCCCAGTCTCCTCTGATGTTACACTGCAACCTGCCTGTGAGACAGAGTCCAACCACACATTTCCAACCTAATAATAATAATAACAATAATACATTATATTTATAGCCTATAGGCCTAGCGCTTTTCTACAACTCATAGACGCTTGCACGCTTACACATGTCCTGCAACACACATGCTGCAGCTGCCCAGCTGCTCACTGTTTGTAAAAGTAAATAAATAGTATTTTCATTTCAATAATGTACTTTCTATACCCTGCTTCATAAACAATACTGACATCCCTGTGCTCCTCCGAGTCTGGGGGTCCGGGGATGTGAGGACAGCGCGAGGACACAGACAGGGAGGCTGCTTTACTTCATAAAGCGCTTCGAGATTTGTCTTGGCAGATGAGAAGCGCTATATAAATTAAATGTATTATTATTTATTATTATTAAAGGAAATGGTGGTCAATATTAACAACATAGGAGCTAAAACGCTTAATAACCTTCATTACGTGTTAGAGAAAGAACATAAGAAAGTTTGACAAAGAGAGACGCACCATGCAGCGATCAGCTGATACGGAGCATGGAGAGAGAGAGCTGCGGTCCGCGGGGCTCGGCCTCCGCCCCCTGTCCTCACAACTCTTATTAATCCCGGGACCGGACAATTGTTATTTGTTCCTACTCGGAACCGAGTTTTGCTTCCCAACCCTGCCACTGTGCTACACGTCCCGTCCCACCCCGCCCCGCCCCCTTCTAACTGTACAGAAAGCGGCGAGATGCATTTCCTTAGGAATCAACAAGCAGAACCGAAACTAACATTTCTAAACGAACAATGGCGGACACGTACAATTTGCGCATGAGTTCTGCCTTTTGTAAACTGAATTTATCAATAATTTGTCAATAAATGAGGGCGAAAAACGTCACTTGTCCACCGGACAAGTCAATTGAAAGATCTACTTGTCCGATATTGTAAATAAGACGTCCCGGACGGTGGGACGTGTGCTTTTTCGCACACAGTATCTGAGAACAAACATGAACATTTTGTACGCTTTTGTTAACCAGAGATCTCATTTCATGCATCTAACCAAAAACACATTCAGAAAACCATTGACTTCCAACTGATAGAGCCGTACTCATTCCTGCACCCCTCTAAAGGGATGTGACCTCACAACTATGAAAAACAATTGGTCACCTACCTCTGCACTGAGCTCATCCTTCTGTTCTGCTGCCTCTTTGAGTCAAGGAGCACTCTGTGAAAAACAGGGAACGCACAAATGTAGACATTTGTCATTTTCAATCAGGTAATCTTGAGTTTTTGGAATCATTTTTTAAACAGTGCTTTGTCTGTTGACAGAACGAGCCGTAGCTTGTCTTCACCTCTTATAATTGAAAATGTAGAAAGCTAGATCCTTCACATCCACATGACTTAATCTCTCAGAAACACCATCTAAAAAGGGAAATGCTTCAATGTTCTCTTAAATTATGTTTGTTTGTCCTAGCAACAAAGTCATTGCCCAGCAGCAGCAGCAGCGTGGCACCTGCCACAAGAAGCTAAACTGCCAGCGGCCACTATTTGAGCTAGCTCTGTCTCAATTATTGGGCAATCTGCTGCTCCAAACCTTATGTTAATGACTATTTAGAGTAAATAAGCACATCTGTTCTGTATGTTATATATTTGTTTGTTTAGAAATCATCCGTTACATTGACAATGGAGTGAAATAAGTTAAAATCATGTTCAGACATGAATATCCCTTGAGGGTTAATGCGCTGATCTACCAATCAGAGTGTCCTTGGGCAAGATAACTGTCCAAAAATTGCTCCCGCATGTTTACAGTATTGAAAAGTGTATTTGGGTCGCTTTGGAGTCAAACTCATAACATGAAGACAATAATGTGATTAAAGTTTTAGACATCCATAGACACATCAAATAATAGCCAGAAAATCCTCAACTTTTTGAAATCAATATGTTTTTTGCTCCATATAACAAAATATATATATTTTTTTTAATTTCATCATATTTGACGAGTCAGGCATTCATGGCAATGTATTTACCAAAACAATGTCTCAAAAACAAATATTGATGATCTTTACATTTACACAATTTGAAACATTTCAACTGATTTGGTTCTTTCTTAATTTTTTCAAACAGGAACCTTTTAACAACGTCCTTATTTTGCAAAACAAGGCAAAATGCTGTTTGATTGCTTTTTGATAATATTTGGAAGACACTTTTTTACCAACTGTATACATTTTGTCCAAGGACAAATAAATTCAAGTCAACAAGTGCATGTTTTAGCGTTTTGGACATGGTTTTAGTTAGTTTAATTAAATCATCTAAATAGTGTATTTGGCATTGTGGAAGCATAATGTAAACTGCATCATGAAACTGGAGCATGAAACCGCCATACCAGCAGCCGCCTGAACACTGTATTAGGCTGAGAACATTGGGTGACAGTTACATAACGTTCAAACTGACAGGCGAGGAAAACTAAAGGACGTGACATTTCACACATGGCACAAGTTCCCTGGACACTGGTGTTGAGCCAAGTCTAATAAAACATTAAAATAGATGAAGTTAACTTTAGGTTACTGACTTAACGTTACTTAAACACCTGGCAATAGTATTTTAAGATAAAGTTCCAATACATTTCATATATTCATTGCGTAGAAGCTATACCAAGAAGCACGAGTCAGTGTAGCTAAATGTTACTGAAGTCAAAGCTTAATTGACTTTAACGTTAGCATGTATGCTAGCGTATTATAAACATGTTTTTATCCCTTCACATGCTAAACTAATAAAGTTATGAATGCAAATCGAATGTGAAGTAAAATGTCACGGAAAATGAAACGATAGTAGCATACAGTACCAACGCCTTATAGTCCTGCGTCCTTGTCTCCCATCGGTGGCTGTGTCCCCGGACATTCAGGTTATTTTATCTGTCTTCATTCATTCCTATTCATTACTCCTTATCGCTATCACTCTGTTTACTGACTGACTACCGTAACGAGACAACCGAGAGGTAGTGATGGCAGTTTGAACGGAGCTTCAACCCTGGACTTCCTTTTCCATAGAAGCAGTGATTCGAAGCTTGCTTCAAATCACGTGACATATGACGTCAGAAGCAGCAACTGCTTCAAATCACGTGACATGTGACGTCCGAACCAGCAACTGCTTCATTTCCTGAATGAATCAACTCACTGGTTCGCCGTCCAATCAGGTGATTCAATGCACTGCCTCGTCTCTATTCTGACAGGTGACAGGTTGAAACAGTTTCGAATTTGAGCGCTTCAACACTTTATAACCGCTCTAAACAATGCGCAATGTGTGGGTTGTCGTAGTTTGCGTTGTTGCTGTTGAGTTGTTGTTGGTATTGCATTTGAATTGGATCATTATAGAGCAAGCCAGGAAGAAAGATAGGTCGTTCTGGCTCGGGAAACACTTAAAAATGTGAAGTTGTGAACAAAAAGACAATTATGATTAATATAAAAACAGTTTAATTTTTTAAGGAATAGATAGCCCAGTGGATAGAGCCGGCGGCCTGAATGCTGCGATGTCCTCCGCGCAGCTGGTTCAAAGCCTGGAATGGATGAACTTTTAATCATTGCTTTTCAACTTTAATACTTTAATAACTGATAAAAGGCCGTCTCCGCCCAAAAAAATGTCCAGCAATCTCTAGTCTCTTCTCAATAACCCAATACACACAATTATCAATCTTTAATTGCAAATAGAACATGATATTCAGTCTTAGTGTGTGTGTGCATCGAATATTTTTCAAGGCAAAGATACGTTAAACCCACTGCAGCCTTGCACTTCGCCAGGAGAGTTCGCTGTAACTGAAGCTTCGAGAAATGAACCTATTTCCGACACAATTGTCCAAGTGGTTCGATGCTTCATTCAAAGCTTCATTTTGCCATCACTACCGAGAGGTACACTTTAATATGTTCAGTGCTGTGTTCCGCTAGGGGAAGTCCGGTAGGATTTTCAGAATAAAATACACTTCTGCCTATCAACGGTAGAACAATTAGAGGCCAACTGAAAAACTGTTTTTAGCTTATTCATGAGTGACCAAATGCAATAATTCATGGTCACAATGTTGACCGAGTAGCATGAAGCTGCAGCGTCGGAAACTGCAGTTTCAGGACCGCAGTCCTGGGACCGGACCCCACTCCTAGGACCCTAGTTTTTCGTGAAGCTGCCACCTAGCGAGTAGGAGACATGAATATGAATGACAACGCACTGTGTGAGTAATGTGAAGTGCTTTTAAAGTTGTATTTGTTTAACATTAATAACAATTCCGGTGTCTTGAAATGAAGTGTGATTAGCTAACGTTAACTATAATAGTCTTAAGGCAATACAAACAATCAGCTGTAGCTTATGCTAGCTTCTAACCGTATTAAAGGCACTAAAAACAATTATTCGTTAGCTATAGCTTTCGGCAAAATAAACTGTTGGCATTTTTGATTATTTGTTTAACGAAACTGTAGCGTGATTTTGGCAAGCCCAACTAGGTGTCCTACATTAATTGTTGATGTAATCACTAATTACAGTAAGAGTGTGAGTAATGTGAATCGTGTTGTTTGTTTAAAGTTAACAACTATTCTGGTGTATTGAATTGGACAGCAATACAAGCAACACGTGCTAAATGTGAGTCTTACAGGGAAACAGTCATATGTTAGCCTATATGATGACTCGCTACAAAACCAACTGTTAGCCTTTTTGTTTATTTTGTTGCATTGAAACCGGGTGCTTTCAATGCGACCCTCTTTATAAGGACGTTGGCACAGGCTACCGGGGAAGTGGACGGCGAGGAATCTTGGAGGGTGTTTACTCCGAAGAGGGCTTCCCGGGGTACTGCAGCTGGAGCTGTTTTCTGGTGGCTGAGGGAACAACAGACCCCGCTTCACCCCAGTGAAGAATCCTCAGTGTCCTCTCCACTTTCAGAGGAAGGGTCAGAGGAACTCAAAGACATGCTGGACTCCAGAGGTCATTCCGTGTCCGTGTTAAGGAAATTGTGCCCGTCTTCTAAATAAATAAAAATGGATTCTGCACTGAAATGCCTCTCGGTCAAACTGCATGTTTATCTTTGGCAGCCAGGTGCATAAACACACTGCACAGTTGTTTTTGTTTTTGAGTAATCAAGCACCTCTTCAAAGACACATTTGATTTAATTATTTAGAATGTGTAATACAATAATCAATGATGCAAACATAGGTATGGTGAAAAAAGAGAGAACTATTCGAAGCAGAAAAAAAACAGCGTAATATACCATCTGACAAAGGCCTGTGCTATAATGCTTAAATTAACTGGGTATTCTTTATAATATACTCAGATCAATAGGAGACAGAGATGTTAAGTTATAAATCAAGGGTTTTTATTATTATTTACAGGTAGATATTATCAAGGGTGTAACTTTGGTTTAAGAAAACAGGGGTCCTCCGCAATGAAACACATATATTATCATTATATATAATGAGTGTGCAAACTTATCTAGTATCCTATCCATATGAACCTGTTTATTTGTGGGGGGACCTCACCTCCTCTAGGGGGGTCCGGGGGCATGCTCCCCCGGGAAGATTGTTTTCTTTAAATTGAAGTTAAGTGCATCAATCTGGTGCACTTTGAGGGCAAAATGAATTTATGGATACATCTCTCAACACTCATATAAAACAGAACTGTATAATGCTTCAATTAACTGGCTATTCTTTATAATATACTCAGATCAAGAGGAGACAGAGAAGTTATAAATCAAGGGTTTTTATTATTATTTACAGGTAGATATTATACACTTTTGACTTTAACGGCTTCAATTTTTCTTCTTCTTCGCTTGCGAAAGTGTTTCTACTGCTTTACGTCTGCTTTACTAACTGCTTTACTGCTTTACGCAACCGACTGGTGCTGCTGCTGCTGCTGCTGCGTCATGACGTCACCGGTGCTTATCAGGCAGGCTCTACCTCCGAACCGGTGTCAGTACCTTATCGGCTCGGGTACCATATCGGCTCGGGGTCATATCCGTCGCTTACCAATGACCTCACGCGATCACGCGTTCGCACGCTGATTGGTGTAACTAGGGGCGCTGACTAGGGTATACCCAGAGCCCTAGAGAGATAAGAGTTACGACACTCTCTGATGTCGCCGCCAGCCGGTCATGTGGTTTATGTATGCCGGGATAGTTCCAAACGCACTTCCGTGGCAATGCTTCTCTATGGCAAAAACAGCACGAACATGGTCAAAATAGTCATAGATTAAACCAACGCTGTTATGTTTTAAAGATTGCTTTCATATTTACATGATGTGGTTACACTTTGTATGGATTGGCACTATTTCCAAGTTTCGTTATTTAACGATATTTTGAGGGGAAAGTGTGGTAGCACAAGCAGGCTATGTTGATGTCACTGCCAGGGCAGTCACGTCCGTAGTATAGTTGCGCTGCGCTGTCATGTTCTTCTATGGGACAGACAGACAGCAGCGATTGCGTTATTGTATGGTAAATATATATATAAAAAAACACACACACCCAAGTACTTTTTCAGCTGTAATTGCATTATTGCATACTTTTTATTGACAGTTTTGCATTTGGAGAGGCAGGGTGACAACGGAAAGCTTGGTAGCCTATTACTTAAGATACGTTTTACATTTTTGGAGGGCAACGCTTGTATTCATGTTAGCATGGGTAGCATGATCATGTTAAGACTATGAATATCATTTTACCACAACAGTGGATGAACAATTGATATATGTGTTTGAACAAGAACAACAGGAAGAACAAAGTAAAAGGGACGAACAAATGTGTGAACAAGTATTAAGAACAGTGTATGGAAAAAGTGATGTGTGTAGAACAAAACAAAGTAAAATGAATGAGAAGGAGAACAAAGAGGGTTAGGGTTAAACAGAAAAGATTAATTCAGCCAAAAAACACAATTTGATTAATCTAAAGTGTAAAACAATCTTCAACACAGACCAAATTAGTGCCCTTGGACAACAACACATATGGTGGGGCAAAGAAACCATAAATTAAATTGAGACAGAGTGGGAGACTGAAAATGATTACTATGATAAATATTAAAACTATTTACAAAACTATTTACAGAAGCTCCTGTTGAACCATGGTTCAACAGAGCAACAAAAACAGGTTTGTCAACAATACAAATAAAAATGACGAGGCCACTTTGCCAGGGGGAGGTGATCCAGCGACGAGACAATAAAAAAAGAGAAACTGAAAAAAGCAATTCATATTAGGTTCTGTTGTGGCTACAGGATATAAAACCTTCCAAGCCATGACCTCTGCCTGAAATCAGGACCACTCAGAGGAGAATGCAGCACATCAAACTGGAGTCAGGAGTGTGAATAACACATTTTGGCCAAAACAAATTGTTGCTTACCAATACAGTGGCTGAACAATGGACACCAAAAAGTGAAAAACAGAAGTTACAAATTTATTACAAATATTTACAAACAGCTATTTACAAAAAAGCTACTATTTATAAAAAAGCAATACTATTTACAAAAAAGGGTTAGGGTAAGCAACTATTTACAAAAAAACAATACTATTTACAAAAAAGCAATACAGACTAAGTACTAAGTAAACTAAGTACAGTCAACATGTCACATAATGAAATGTTAGTATATCCCAAAATTCAATGAAATATTAAATGAAATATTTATCACAAACGCCACCTCATTTTCTACTAGTGCTAGCAGTTAAGTCATATCATACAGAAAAAGCCGACTAAGGATGGCTGACACGGTCAGGTTCAGCAGATAAAAACCAAAATAGCAAAAAAAACACATAATCAATCTAAATCCTGCTTGTTAGTTACCCAGCATCATTGATATATAAGCTGCTAGCGATTCATTACTGAATCTTACCTTCAAAGCTGATGAAGTCGCGCTAGCTAACTAGCAGGCAATGCTAGCAAATTGGTTGTAACAACCAAGATAAAATAAAGATAATTACGCTGTGCATATACAAATGAAGACCAGTATAAGCATCATAAAGAGCCTCTGATACAATATAGACAGTTGACAATTCAAAAGAGTTCGATATTTCAGCAACTTACCTCTGGAACTAATCGACGCGCCGTAATGTAAGTGAATGAGGTCCAACGCCCAAATGACGATATTTGGAACTATTTCGGTGTCCATACCCCGGAAGTAGGCGTCGCCATTTTTTACAACGGAGGTCTATGGGAGTGTCGTAACTCTTATCTCTCTAGGGCTCTGGGTATACCGCGGGTCTGATCAAAGACGAATGACAGTAGGTAGAGAGAGAGAAGGAGACGGTAAGAAGAATATAAGATATTTTCCCGCCACATGTAAAGTAAAATATGTTCTTTTGTTGTTTAAATTAATTAAAGTTAATGCTTACAAGTGCCAGTATACAGTAGCCCTAATACTTACTTATTTCGTTTTGATTTTTATATTTGATTATGTTATACATTATCAAAAAAATTATATATTATATATCAATACGATATACTTTTATATATTATATATTATCAAAAAGATAATTTTTCCATATTGAAACACAATATAATAGATTATTAAAAATAAGTATGTATTAAATGTGTATATATACGACATTTTTGCGCCATAGGTAAAGTACAATATTTTCTTTTGTTCTTAACTTTGACAGAAATGGATAGTTATTATACAGAGACAAAGCACTATGTGCTCAGTGGTGGTTACCATGATCTCACCATCGCCGCTAAACATCCTGATGCAAGGAAGTCGGCAATTCGGAAGGCTTCAAAGAAATACCTGATCAAATGTAAGTAACAGTTAGAATAAGACCATGGTTAAGTCACGAACATACAGAAGAATCGATCGATGAAGCCAATTTTACACTGGAGATTTTGTTTTCCTACATTGTTCTTTTTACATAAAAAAGCAGACCAACTGCAGACAGGCTTCCACAGGAGAAAAGAAAAACAAACAAACAAACATTCTGGGAGGCCTGAGCAGCTGATGCCACCACCGTCCTGCTCTCAAGCCAATCTCCATGCTAGTGTTGCTCTTCATACAATATCTAGCCAGGTTTATATGGGGGCAAATACAACCATTTGCACCAGCCTGGTTACCTAAATGTACCTGTAAACCAAACACACAAAAAAGTACCACTTCAACAGCAAAGACAAGCAACTAAATACTGAGCCGTTTTTGGCAGCTGTAAAGAATGGCAGGATAACATACTGTAACTCTGAAGACGTGAGGAAGGAAGAATCACAGCTCTCCTACTGCAGCCTCTGGGCCCCACTGTACATGGACGTTACATCTCAAGACCGCAAAACCAGAATGAAATAAATGGCTATATAAACTCTTGAGAGAAATCAAGATTTTAGTTCTATATGATTGACATCACTGATGTCATATTACACAAAAAATGAAAACAAAAAGTATATTCATATACATATACATAGATATATATATATATATAGACAGGGTGTCGTTTTCTTCTCATACTGATATTCTGAACAAACTCTGCTGTTGTATTAGCTGTAAAATGTCTTTACTGTAGGGTATTTTTATTATTTGTACAGCACTTTGGCTCGACCAAAAATCGTTTAAAAATGTGCTGTATAAATAAAACTTGATTTGATTGATTTGATTTGAAAGGGTGTGCGCCAAGGTTCCATATTAGGACTAATCATTTATCAAATGCTGCTTTCCATTTTTATGCAGATGATACTGTTATTTATTGTTCATCCTCTTCTATAGAGCAAAGTCTTGATTTCCTCCAGTCTGCCTTTGATGTTATTCCATCCCATTTATCTCAACTCAAGTTAGTATTAAATGCAGACAACTCCAAACTCATGATATTCTCAAATGGCAAAAACTTAACTTCTTTTCTCCCCAACATTTGTACTGTTCAAGGGACTGACATTGACATTGAAAGGGTCACTACATACACATATCTAGGTTTTATTATTGATCAGAACTTATCTTTCAAGTCACACACTGAAAATGTTGTTTTAAAATTAGGTTTCTCCTTTCAGACAAGGAAACATTTGATCTCTGCAACGTTTTTACCAGTATTGGATTCTGGTGATCTGCTTTACATGAATGCCTCTGACCAGTGCCTAAAGAGTTTGGATACTGTGTACCATTGTGCATTACGTTTTATTACATATATATAGTGAGTTTGGAATAAATATGCACTTTATGAAAATTATTAGTTGGTTACTGTTAGTAAAAAACAGTAAGGTTAATACTGGATGTTTGTTACACTTGGATATGTTTTCTGTAATACTTGTAACATAATTATTCTCCAGTTTATGCATTTCAGTGACTTGCAGTTAATGCTCGACATGACAGTTTAAAGGGCTACTATGCTACTTTCAAGTTTTTAGAAGAGTAGTATTTAATACTGTGGAAAAATGTTTTTAAGGTACAATAAATGTCTACTGAATGTGAAATTCAAGTGAAATATGTGTTTATCACAGAAAAGGGTAACTGACAGTGAATGTATGTTAGTGGAACTGTGTCAGGAAAGCGAAGTGTTAATTAAAGAATGTTAATGAAGAACTGAAATGCATAGAAGAGAAAGTTAATATACATGATTTTATTGTGCAATAAAACAATCAGAGAAGCGATCTGCAAGGTGCTTAATACAGGTATCATCACTGGTCATATCGGGGACCTGTTACAATAGTTGAGATGTGAAGGGGGTTATGTTTTTTGTCTGTGTTCTGGGTTCCTGCAGTTTTTTGAACAGACAGTACACACGTTCAGAGGATGAAGCTGTTAACGTGCTGCTAACATAAACTGGCTGTAGCCCACAAACTGAAGCAGAATGATCAAGTTAAATAATAACAAGCTCCAGTGTTAGAATTCCATAATTCCATACTCGTAAATAAAATGACATGCAAATAACATTTTCTTGGCTGTGGACTTAGAAAAATTGCCAATTTAGAAATACAAAACGATGTAGGTTAGAGTTATCCTAAAAATAAGCTCATATTTGAATTCCCCATAAAAAAACACATCATGTAGACAAATTGCCAATTTAGAAATACAAAACAATGTAGGTTAGAGTTATCCTAAAAATAAGCTCATATTTGAATTCCCCATAAAAAACACATCATTTAGACACCCCCATGTTAGGATTTCCTTCAGATTCATGTTAGCACCTGAGTATGACCCGCCCTGGTGTATGATCAAATTTGATTTCTAATTTTAAATAAAAGGAAAGAAATTCACAGTTATTGTCAAACAGGAGTTAAATCAATTTCTCGCTTATTCTAAGAATGTATTTCACCATATTCATATTTAAATGTTCGGGATTTAATTACGTTGTAATGTTTGAATGTTAAAAAATAACAATCGACAGCGTAAACATAATTATGTAAATAACCCAATTTGTGTTCTGTGAAAACGGAAAAGGATTTTACATTGTTTTTGTTACTTTCGTTGCAGTGTCTTAAATGTCTTAAACTTCCTGTTTGAAGTTGTTCCTATGGAAACAACATGACGGAGAAAAAAGTAATATCTTCTACATATAATAACGGACAAAGTAAAGAATGAAGTGTAGGCTATGTTTAAATGTTCGGAATTTGACCGTGTATGGTGGCCCTCTTGAGTTGCCGTACTACAGCCAATGTGTGACGGATATGACCCGACGGATGTGACCCCGAGCCGATATGGTACCCGAGCCGATATGGTACTGACACCGGCCCTGGAACCGCGTTGGTTCCAGGGCCTCGCAGCGGGGTTACAGCGCAGAAGTGCGCCGCATTTGCGCATGACTGATGTGCATCAACATGTGACTCCTCTGTTTGTCTTCTGTTGGTCGCTTGTTAGCAGACCCTTCACGCGATAGCAGAGCGAACAGGTACAGGATGCGTAGAGCGAGGGATCATTGTCCACTAGTCGTGCTCACGAATGGATACAAAAATAAATATACTTTGGCGGCCGTTAATAGGCTTTACGTGGGCGGCCCGTAAAGTCTATATTTGGAACCCCCCCCCCAAAACGAAAACTCATCGGTTCTCCACGATTTACACAAGTCACCCAAATCACCGTTAAAAAAGCGGGAGGCGCCGAAAAGCGACTAATTTGCATCACTGAAGAATGAAATGAAACAAGAGAATTATGATACTGTAGAAACGTAAGCAGTATCAAATTAATAAACTAAATATTATTGACTTACAAATTATATATAAACAAATGATCTACCTAATTACACATCCGAAAAGGCGTGGGGGAGTTTACACGTATTTAATCCCACCCCTTCTCCCAAAAACTAAATTAACATTTTTGTTTTCTTTTAACAAAATATACATCTATGTCTACAATATACATTTACAATTATAAATAGATTATATCATTATTACTACAATATATATATATTAATTTACGTTGTATCTAGGACCGCGGTCCTAGGAGTGCGGTCCTAGGGTCCTCTTTTCCTCCATACCCAAATCTCTAAAAACGGAGCTGCAACAGATCTGATACAGACTGATCCAGATTTGAATTATTTTCTACGTCACAAAAGTGGTGCTCCGCTTAGTGGTCAATTCTCCACCTATCAGGGGAATGTGGGGTTGGGCCACGGCCGGCCATTGCCGCTCAAAAGCGCTGGAGACGCTGTAGTACATATGCCAGGCCTGTAAGTGTCGCTGTAGTCTGCCACAAAAGCAGCGAAGAAGACTTCCCTTGCATGGTTGCCATGGTTGCCCTTCTGTTTATTCTCCGCTGTGGCTCTTTTTCTCCCTCCCCGAGGGAAGCGTTTGCGCCTCCTGCTGCTGTAATTCAATGCAATCCCTCCCCGTCGCACTGTAATTCTCTCCGGTAGTCCACCAGCAGATGACAAACAACCACCTCTCCGCCTCTTCCAAGGAACGAGGGGACCGTGCGGCAGAGTTTCAGTTAGATTTTTTTAAAATCTTCCGGACAAAATTAAAAAAGTGCCGGTCAAAGGTCTTCTTTGTTATTTATTGAGCTTTAAAACAAATGAATAATGACTCTATATTATCATATATATATAAGAATAAAACACGGAGGACGGAGAACTCTTTTTCACCCCTCTTCTGACAGCCCAGAAGCTGATCTCAAAGCACGCTCCCCTCTCCTGCAAGGGGGCGTGGTCAGCTGCAGCTCACAGGATCAGCCCCCTGCAAAAACAGGGCTGGAAAGAGCAAATAGAGCGAAATGAGGCATGGCTAAAATGCAGGATCTGTTTGGTATTCTGCAAAAAAACTATATTTATATACTTTATATAGGTATGGCCCTACAATATATTGTTCAAATATAGCATGATATGTCCCCTTTAAGTGAACGACGGGAGCCGGCTCGCGCCCGCGAACGAGCCGTTTTTTTGTTGTTGTTTTTTTGTTGTTAAGTAATACAAGGCAGAATGATATGATGATCTCCGCGCTATGGTGCTCCGTGCATGCATGCAGTGTGTCCCCAGTGTGTCAGGGAACTCACCAAGTGTCAGAAAACACAACCCTCTCTCTTTTCCTCCGTACCCAAATCTCTAAAAACGGGGCTGCAACGGATCTGATACAGACTGATACAGATTGGAAATTGTTCTGACGTCAGAAACGGGGAGCTCCGCCTATATGGGCAACTCTCCACCTATCAGGAGGAGACAGCCACGGCCATTGCCGCTCGAAAGCGCTGGAGACGCTGTAGTACATATGCCTGGCCTGTAAGTGGCGCTGTAGTCTGCAACAAAAGCAGCGAAGAAGACTTCTCACAGAATCAGCCCTTGCAAAAACAGGGCTAAAAAAGAGCAAATAGAACGAAATGAAGCATGGCTAAAATGCATGATCTGTTTGGTATTTTGAAAAAAAAACTTCATAGACATGTTTTATATAGGTATGGCCCTACCATATATTATTCAAATATAGCATGATAGGTCCATTTTAATTAACAGTAAAACATTGCAAAATGTCAGATAAATAAATAAAGCAAACAGCAGCTACACGTCAGGGTAGCATTTTATAAATCCCACCATACTGTGGGCTATACAGGTCTAAATGTTTTCACTTTGGTCTAAATGTATGTAATATACAGTATAACTCATCTATAACAGAGCCAAGATCTCTGTATGACTTTAGTAAACTTCTGAATTGAATTAAATAAGTGTAAACCAACAGTGCAGTACGTCCAGCTAGCTAGTTAGCGTCAGTAACGTCACGTATTTATCCGTATTATTTAACGAAAATGTACGTTTTAATGCCCCTTGGGTTTGACGTGTGTGACGTTAGTTAATTTAAAGTAAGTTAAAACCCAATACTCACATTTATTAGTGATTCCTCTGCTTGCTGCTGCTTTTAAATCCACTCTGCTGGGGAGACCGGACCGCCATTTCATTTGACAAAAACTCACTCTTCCCTGCGCACATTGCACCCTGGGATATGGTAGACCGCGGAGGATACATCAGATGTATCCTCCAAATCCGGGAAAAGAAGGCTGCATTCGTGGGCCGCATTCGGAGGAGTCTCGTCTTTCTTTTAATTGGGATAGCCTTCTTTCGGCGGAAGTGACGTATGCGGTCTACAAATGCAGCCTCCGAAGGGTGCAGCCCCTGAATTGAGACATGGCCACAGTCTCCCCATAAAACTCCTATAGGCTCTGTGCACAAGATGGCGTCTATCAACTTCCGGCGGGTGGGGGTGAGGGCGAATACTTCCGGTTTGAATAGAGTTTTGACAGTTTGACAGTTTGTTTTGACATAGACACCAAGAGCAAGAATGAGCGGATTTGGAAAGTTTGGAAAGGTTAAAGAAAGGCGATTGGCCTTCCAGCGGGTAAGAAAGTCGGCACTACATTGCTGTGTGCCCCTTTGTACAAATTCGTCCCGTTATAATCGGGAGATAAGTTTTCATTCATTTCCTATTGATGCTGAGGTAAAGGCTCAGTGGCTGATCAAGGTCCGTAGGGACAATTTCAGCACCACAAAAAATACCCGTGTGTGTAGTAGGCATTTTCGACCAGGAGACTTATTGGTCACAGCTGGAGGACTGAACAGAGTACAGAAAGGAGCTACACCTGTTCTCTTTGCATGGAATAACTACGAGCTACCTACACCAAGACGAAATGTTTGGGAGCGTCAGCCGAGGGCAGAGAGTCCCACCCCGGACTTGACAGCTGAGTACGAGGTGGAAACAGTTGCGCCGCCGGATCATGACTACTCTTTAAATCCAGCGACGGCAGTGATGGCAAATCAGGTGGCCGACGAGAACGAAGCCTTGAAAATTCAGGTTAGGGAGCTCCAACTCCAGCTGGAAGTGTTACAACTGCGATCTCGTTTCGGGATACAACGCCTGGCAGGGTCGGACGAGGACATTCGTTTCTACACAAGGTTGGTTTATAAGGCTATCAGGATGTTGTTATGGCTACTAGTTTGAAAAACACGTTTAATTTGGGGAAGCTAATTTAAGAAACAAAACTATGTCTAACACGAACATTATTACATTCTTAGATTTGCCACATACAAGCATTTCCTTGCCTTTTGGAAATTGGTGGAGCCAGCAGCCAAGGCATCCTCTGCCAGCAGCTCGGATTCCTCTCAACCAACAACAACGGTATGCAGCATACAAGCATGGATGTATATTAATAATTATGCACGCTGCGCACAGCTATACCACCGTTTAACAAGTGCATCACCACACACACACACACACACGCACACACACACACACACCAGGAAAATGTGTTACAACTGTCCCCGGTCTCCCCTATAACAGAATCTACAGTATGCCTAACACTTATTTGTTTTCACAGAAACTTCCACCCATAGATGAGCTGCTGCTGTTCCTCATGCACCTGTCAGTGGGCCTACATCTGAGGGATCTAGCAGAACGGTTTGGCATTCACCGCACCAGTCAGCAGAATTATTTCCACCTGGACACACTTCATTTACCAACTGCTTGGAAGCAAACGTCTGTGGATCCCACGCAAAGTTGTCAGAGCTCAACTTCCACCAGAGTTTTCAGCTTTCCCTGACACACAAGTGGTGCTTGACTGCACTGAAGTATTCTGCCAGACTCCATCATCTCTCCTGCTGCAGAAGTGGGTTTTTCAACGTACAAGTCACATGCTACATTCAAGGCCATGATCGGCATGGCACCCCATGGTGCCATTACATTTGTGTCTGGCCTGTATGCAGGATCTATGAGTGACCGGGAGATCTTCAAGCTGTCTGGCATTGTGAGCCTGCTCACACCAGACATGGCAATAATGGTCGACAAAGGGTTCCTTGTGGAAAATCTGGTTCAGTGCAAAGTTTACTGCCTTTCTGTAAAAAAAAACCCAAATGAGCAGGGAGGATGTCAGGCAGACTCAATCCATTGCACGTCTGAGGGTCCATGTGGAGAGGTGCATCAGAAGGGTAAAAGAGAACAAACTCTTTGACAAAGCCATACCACTGTCTGTGTGTGGAAGCATTGAGTAGCTTTTCAATATGGCTTGCTTCCTGGTCAACTACGGACCACTGGTAAAAGCATGGGCAAGCCTGGGCAACAACGATTAAAAGATTTCTTGCTCCCAAACCAATTGTGTATTTCATTGTGGTCATTACAAAAAGCAGTTATACCATACTATGTTTAGGTACTAATGAATTATATCCTCAAAACAAACGCACACATAAATAACATAGGAAAATACATAATTTAATAAATCCACAATATGATAACATTTTACAGATTAATTTAATAAACTTTTACAAAACATAGGTTGATGTTATATCGGGGGGAAAAAATACATATTTAAACATTTCAATTAGTCTCTGCATATTTAAGTAATGCTAGTTTATATAACAGATGAACAGATGTACAATATCCAGAAAGTAGATGCAAAAAAAATATATAATGTGTGCATTTCCAACATTTCCTCTGAAAGAGTGTTATATCAATGCAAGATAAGTTAGTTAGCATCCACAACTTTTGTTAATGGATAACTATCGAGTAAGTTGAGTAGTGAGCCATTCGTTTTAGGTGATCATACACTAATGATCATACTCCATATGACATTAAATGTCTGCCAATAAACACCCCTTTCTTCCTCACATTGGTCCTTTGAGTAAAGGATCTTTTTGACTTATAGAACACACTTGGTTCTGGTTTTAGCAATTGAAAGAACTATATACAGGAAAATATTCATGTTAGATCAGTAATGTAGTGTGATGTAGTGTGGTACACTAATGTAGAGTAGTGCATATCAGTCCATGTAAAAATGTAAATACAAATAATCTCCCTTCTCCCTAATGGTTGTAGCCACCTCGCAGTCTCTGCAGATACGTTGTATAAGGATATCCTCCTCTGCAAAAACTACGAAATCGCACCACTCCATCCCTGTGAGTAGGAGCTGGCCTTGGACCTGCCAATAGTAGCTATGAGACTGCTTCAGTTTTAATGTGCCACTTTGCATTTTTAAGTAGCTATAGTCCACATAACTTTTCGCATTTGGGCATTTTATTTCTACAAGTCCAAAAGGTGGGCTCTCAGTTGGGTCGACCGTCAGGAGATGACCCTATCCAGGGGGCATCTGGGTGAATGACAAACCTACACGGCCAGTAATTGGTGTTTTTAATCCGGCAGTATTCCTGGATGGCAACCGGTTCCAGTGCCATTCCCCTCTTCATTGACGCAGTTTGCGCCACTCCCTTCCGAATCCGTTGTGCCAAGTTTTCAGCCGAACTCTGACCTCGAACATGGCATACTTCCCTGAAACGGGAAGAAGTTATTCTTGGCCTCCTAACACGGTGCCATTCCACACTGTCGCTCTGCTCCCTTGTGACCACCTCGATTTTCCTTGCCATGAGCAATGTTGTCGCAAGTGACAGTAGATGGAGGTGCTGTTGGTGACTGCACACAAACTCACAGGTGGTAGGCCCCAGCCTATAGCCATCCACAGGTAGAGGTGGTGGTGGAGGGGCATCTGGGTGACACACTATAACCCGCTAAGAGGTAGTGGATGCTGGTATGAGATAGGGCTACCTTCCTGAACTTTTCCAAAGGCGGAGTTAACCAGTGGCACGTCCACACTTATAGCCATGGTGGTGATCAGTGGTGCGATGTCTGCTGAGAAGTCCTTGTATGCCTCGCTAACTTTGAGGACATCTGGGTCTGGCAGCTCCCTCCGCACGGCCTTGTAACGTGTACTCCTTTGAACATGTTTATTTCATAATTAGGACTTTAAGAACAATTTTACACTCAGACAACAATCACAAAGTTGTAGCAGGCTACATACAATTACATAGGACAATAGATATTACCTTACACCGTCAGCAACTGTAAACTGCTTTGGCTTGGTGGAAATGAACACCATGTCACTCACTCTGCCTGGTTTCACACCCTATTAATTACACAAAAGAATTGTCAAATTAATTGAAATGGTTGTTGATGCAATATACTAGATCAGCTCTTGGCACAAAGGAAATACTCATTAAACCGTGGATTGGTTGTGAACACTTACTGTACTTACTGTACCATGGTTCTTGGCTTGTGCCATCGCTGCTCTGTTTCAGTGCAGTTGAGGACAGGGGGTACAGCAGCCAGGTTGAGTGTGGAGTAGTGTGCGGTCTGGAACAGCAGTGCAACATTGTGGTTGCAGAGTGCTGTTCCAGCTACACAGGAACACTTTGCCACTGCAATCTCCACAGGAGAGCAGTTCTCAAAGACAATCTACACATTAAAACAAAAATGTCAGTCATTTTACATTTAGGACACTGCTTCAATACAACACAGAAAAATGAGAAAGCTGAGAGGAGGTTGATCAGGCAAGTAGTAGGTGTGGGAAAAGGCTAAACCATGTCAGGTTATCAGTCGCATCACATACACAGAAGTTCTGCTGATTGGAATACTGTAATTTAAGGACATTCAAACAGATAAGCTTGTATAGCCTGTCTCAGCTCTCTCAATTTATTATCTTATTATTATATTATAACTACATAAAATAGTGTTAGTAGAACGTTGTACCCTACATCTTAACATAGATGTAGGGTACAAAACCAGCACTTACCTAACACTGGCCAATACAAATAATTGGACCCTACATCAAGGCCGGATTAGTACCTCCAGGGGCCCCTGGGCACTGAGCGCTCATGGCCCCCCCCCCAACCCACGTACCAACAAGTAACACCACGCCTACCCAATCATACCAACATGACCAATATTTAGAATTTTCAGTCAATCTGGCATGTCAAATCGCACACCTATTTGTCAAAAGCAGGGACGCAGCCACATAGTTCAACCAAAGCAGGTCTAGCCTTTTGCCCTTTTAGTGAAAAATCACAAGACAAAGATACAATGGATAAGATCCCAAGACAGTGTATGGCTCAGGAATACCTTGGTAATATCACTCAAAACCTCAGAGCAGCACCCCACTTAATGCCAAAATATGACTGGCTGGCTGTACAAGTACACAAGGAGTTTTACAAACAAACGGTTTAGTTACAAACATTGAGAGTTACAAAAGTAAAATATGTAGTGAAATGGTGTGGTTGCTCAACTAAGTGATCAGTATATGTGATGGAAGAGTGTGTGTGTGTGTGTGTGTGTGTGTATATGTGAGAGGGAGAGAGAGTGAGTGTGTGTGAGAGAGAGAGAGAGAGAGAGAGAGAGAGAGAGAGAGAGAGAGAGAGAGAGAGAGAGAGAGAGAGAGAGAGAGAGAGAATGAGTGTGTATGAGAGACAGTGGATCTTACCTTTTAGAAGTGTTTCTTCCTTGCCTTTCTCTTTGAAAAGTCTGTGATTAGGTCATCAAAATCCAGATCCCTCACAAGATCAGACTCGATGGCCATCAAAGAAAGGGCTTAAAGTCTCTGAATTCATTTTTGATGCGTTTAAGCTGTGAAAAGGACCTCTCACCCTCGCAGTTGGTTACAGGCAGTGTGAGAAAAATCCTGAGCGCAACAAAAACATTGGGGAATGTTGTCTGTAGTCCATGTTTAAGCACCACCTGCAGTCTGTTTGCAGGAGTTTCATCTGGCTCTGTGCTGACAAAAGCCCTAAACTGGATCAGCTCATCTCCTAATGACTTATCCAGGTCAGTAGGATATGACGAGGAGAGAATATTGGCCCGTCTGCGGAGATCAGTGTCATCACAGCACATGTCAAATAGGACTCCAAAGTGATCATTTATGTCTTTGTATGCATCCAGGCGTTTGCTAAGTCCTGAGAGCAACCTGTCAATAATTACATTGAATGTCTCAACCTGGATTTTTTTACTGCCAGTCAGTACCACCTCGTGCTCCACTGTCTCGTCATCAAATACTCGTCTTTTACCAACACGGTGAGTCTCGTGCTGGTATGTCTGTGTCACGCCGGTGACGGCCCGGGCAGATGTCTCAAAGTCCGAAAATGTCCCTCGTAGTGATGCAACATAAGTGCGCAGCGATTCCAAAAGTCGCACAGCGGTCATTAGGTCAATGTCTTTATTTTGCAAGCCAGTGCTCGTAAGCTTGAATTGGTGCAGTACAGTGTCCCAAAATATTGTCAGCAGAGCAGTCTCTAGTTTCCCAAGTTTGCCACACAGCGCAGAGGCCTCTCGCCGTGTGTCCTGGCGCTCTTCGTCATCAGCCGCCAACATTTGTAAAGCCCCTCTTATTGCAGTGTAATTCTCACAAAGAGCTCTTGTGGAGTCTCCTCTGCAGCTCCATCTTGTACAGGAGAGAGATTTTAGCGTCAGTGTGACGTTTTCAGTGAACACTTTATTCCATCGGTGGGTAGAAGCAGAGCAAAAAGCATAAAGTGCTTGAAGTATATCAAAAAACTGGCTTGCTTCACGACAACTATTTTCAACACAGTTGACACCAACCAAATTCAAGGAGTGTGCTGCGCACGGAATGTAATGTATGAGTGGGTTGCTTTCTTGAGATGAGCTTGCATTCCATTATTTTCCTGACATGTTGGATGCGTTGTCATAAGCCTGGCCACGGCAGTTTGAGAGATCCAGCCCCATATCAATGACCATCTTCATCACACAGTCAGCCAGACTTGACCCAGTGTGACTGTGAATGGGTTCAAATCCAATAAATCTCTCAATAACTTTTCCTTTCTCACTCACAAATCGGAAAACAAAAGTTAATTGGTCGACGTGAGACATGTCAGGTGTAGAATCTACGATGACAGAGAAATACCTTGCTCGCTGTAGTTCTGTTGCTATTGCTTCCTTTGTTCTGTCACCCATCAAACCAATAAACTCCTCACAGATAGTTGATGACAAGTATGAAGTCCTACCACGTCCCTTCTGGCCAAACTTCTGCAAATGATCCTTTAAAAATGGATCAAACTGCGCGAGCAGCTCCAGGATTCCCAGGTAGTTCCCGTTATGTGCGGATCCTAAAAGTTCGTCATTTCCCCGGAAAGGAAGCCCCCTCTCACTCAAGAATTAATCACCGCAACTACACGTCTCAATACATCCTTCCAGTACTGACTTTCTGTGTCGACCTGCATCCCTAGAGAAGCATCCACAGTGCCTATGAGTTTAGTGCGATGCATAAGTGAAAGTATGCATTTTCTGTGCTCACCACTCGTCTCATGTTCCGTTATCCTCTCGGGATGCTTCCAATCACTAAAGCCGAGAACAAATGCATTGCTGTGGCTGTGAGTGGATAAAAGTTTGCAGGCAAAACAATAAATTGTTTTATTTATTGCGCCACACGGAGGCGTGTGGCGCAGTGGATAGAGCCTTGGTGTTCGGATCAGGGGGTCACAGGTTCAAACCCCACTGCAGTCAGCATGTCGTTGTGTCCCTGGGCAAGACACTTCACCCCAAATTGCTCCTGTGGGGATTGTCCACAGTATTGAGTATGTAAGTCGCTTTGGATAAAAGCGTCTAACAAGTAACATGTAATAATTGCTCCGGTAGATGGAGAATAAATAATCCAATCGCGTTGAACGATTTCTCCATTGTGAAGCTGTCTGGTCAGCATATCGTTGGTCAGTGAGCGTGTCCGGCCGCTAGCATCGGTCTCCCTCCGAGATGCTGGATACTTCGTTGCCCGATTATGAAAGTATGAAACCCCTTTCATCAAAGTCTCCTCCCGGACATTTCCAGCAATTAATCCCCATTGTGCAGGGTCCTCAGAGACACACAACTTCCGATGAACTCGAACCTTCACCCTGCTCTGTGACGTCCTTGTCAGGCTCGTCTTCATCTTTTTCCTCCTCTTTACCCGCTGCGTTAGCATGCTAGGTTCAAGGCTAACATTGCTCGCTAGCTCAACAACATCCTCCGTTCCTTGTGGTTGTTGCTGGCCTATTTCGTCACTTTTTGCTTTTTTGAAAAAGCTGTTTATTGTTGGCACATTTTTTAATGCAGCCACCTCTCTCTCTTCTTTTTCTTTCTTTTCGCAGCCCCGCTGGGCGTTTGGCTACCGGCACCATCCATTTTTTCTGCTCACGTGACAATGTGACATGAGTGGGGTGGGCTGTGATTCGGCTATACACCGCCGCCGCGTAGTAATAAAGTTGAGCGCATACATAGTGAGACCGTACAGTACAGAGACGGTTTAGGAAATATATTAATTTGACCCTATAGAAAAGCTGTGTTATTTATGGCGAAGAGTGAGTGTCATTTAAAACAATGTATGATGAGTGAGGTTGTGCCCGAATTTTTTTTAAAATAAAAATACTTTTTTTTTTTTCATCTTGTCACTGAGGGCCCCCTTTGCTCAAGGGCCCCTGGGCAGTTGCCCAGGTTGCCCATATGGTTAATCCGGCCATGCCCTACATGGATTATACTAACCATACAGTAAAGAACAGCAGCCGTCACAACCAGTTTCTGGGGTTTCCATGAAAGCAGAGACGGTTTTCAACCTCTCATTAAGAATCTTTGATGAAAGCTAAGTTTGGGTTTAGCTAATGTATTTATCATTTTACACGAGAGGGTTACAAAACAAAAATAAATCTGTAGCCCCTTCATGCTACACACACATAGCTAGCTACCAGTTGATGTGAGCTAATTTATTGTCACTATGTAATCTGTTGCAAAACGTCAGCTAGCTGGGCTTATATTTGAATCCTAAATCACAGGTTACCTACTCTAGCCACATCAAAACCCCAGAACATGAACCTTATTGAGGCTTTGAACCGATGAACCCTTTTTATTTTCCTCCCTACTCTGAGATCGTGAGGCTTTTCATGCTTTCTCATGGACCTGTAACAGGTAGCCCTGACGCTCACTCTCCCTGAAGGTAGATCTTTGTTTGAAACTGTGGGGAATTGGACATCATTCATGTTATCCAAAAAAACGTAATAGTACATAATTAAAACACTTTACACTGTATCAAGCCTGTCAAGTTGTCAAAGTTAGCCAGTAACTACAGCTTTGTTTATCACCTTCCTTCATAATTTTCGATGTAAATGGATCTATCGCTCCTCCCCCTCTACCACTCTACCGTAGACCGGAACCGTACACTCAATGAACCGGAAATGGAAATACGTCATCCCATGCAACTAGCCTGCCGAAACCAGGGATCGAACCAGGGACCGAACCAGGGACCTTTAGATCTTCAGTCTAACGCTCTCCCAACTGAGCTATTTCAGCTCGACACTGTGGGGGCACTTTCCAATTAATCACAATCCATCAATAGTCAATATGCACATATGCCGCAATCTAAGAGACTGAGGCGAGTAAGTAATAGTACAAAACTAGGGTAAGAGTGACATCTGCTGACTGTTCAGTATAAGTGTAAAAAAACTGCTGAACTACAAAAAAAACCCCTACAGTAAATTGTGAATTTCAAACTTTTTTATCGTTCAACATTTTTAAAATAGTCTGTGTCCCACGTTCCCCTAGCCACATCCCTTTACTATTCTACTATTTTTAGGACTCAAGAAGATGAATTCATTTTGCGTGTATACATCATTTTAACATTAGATTAATTATGCATTTTAGCTGATGCTTTGTCGTTCAGATTATGTATATTTGTCATTTGGTCTTTAGGTCTGAAGGTCCTGAACCTACCCGTTTGTAAATTGGACATGGGCCTCCAATGATGTAACCTTTTTCAATGATTGACAAGTGAGACAAGATATTAGCATGCTTTTTATGAACTCTGGGAGCTAATTTACCATAAAAGTACAAAATAAATCCCCATTGTAAGTACATTTATTTCAATTGTAAATTACATTGAGTCGGCATCCAGGCCATAAATTGACTATACCTGGACTACATAATTGTTAAGAACATTATGCGTACAACTTACCTAATATAGAAAACGATCATCTTATGTTGTCATTGTCTGAGCCCATATAGACAGATAATTAAATCACATAAAAGCTGAACAGTTTATGCATAGTCATCAGAATGCATGAACATGTATCCACCAACGTATAGCTTGCTACAGTCATGCAATGTAAGACATACTAATATTAGAATAATGTATTTATTATGATGTTAGATTCTTTTTTTAGTAAACAAATGTCTTCCACAATCACCCTATTTGTACTAATAATTTGTAGAGTATTCTGCCATGAGGTAAATCTCAAACTATTATTTTGTTGTTATTTTATCTTTTATAATTGAAAAAGTAAATGTCCCATCCTTTTGTCCAGTTTAAAAGCTAGGCACTGATAGTTCAACCGAGAAATTTGGAAGCCAAAATAATATTATTTATTTTTCCTCATCTTATTTTGAAAAAATGTGACCGGAAAGACTGTCTCTCTATTCTCCGCGGGCCACGGGCAGTTTGACAGTGGTACTTGAGACGGCTGTCAGGCTCCATTCTCCCTGAAAGCCTCAGTGAACAGCGTGCTTCTCTCAGCATGGCATCTGACGAGCTGGCAAAGAAGCTGCAGTCGCGGCTGGCGGCTACGCAGGAGACCGAGCCGAGGCCGGAGCCCGAACACAGCCCGGTCCGTCCCAAGCCGCAGGAGGCCGATGGAGCCTGCGGAGACTCGTCCTCCGAGCTGTCCGCGATACTGACCCGCAGGCAGGACATCAACGAGGGCAACGCTGCTCCACGGCTGACCCGCGTCTTCAACCCCTACACGGAATTCAAGGAGTTCTCCCGCAAGCAGATCAAGGACATGGAGATGATGTTCAAACGGTAACCTGACGTCGTGTTGTCCTCTCAAACGCAGTCCGACATGTTTACGCGTAGTCGTGGGGATTTGGGCTGAATGAGCGTGTGCGGCGGGAAGCTCATGATGAGATTAAGATGCTGCTGTGACGTGAAGCCTCCCGGTGAAGCAGGCTGTCACTTTATGGGGGATTCACACTGACTCATTACTGCAGTCTTTGTTGCTAGTAGCCCACATGTTATCCCTCTACCTCTAGTGTTGTGTCGTGATCAGAGGAGAGACCTGGCTGTGGCTTGCTACGCATCTCCTATAAAATTGAGCGGTTCGACCTAATTGACAACCTCAGTTGGCCAAGATATGCTGTGCAGGGCAAAGGAAATAGTCTATGGAGTCAGTCCCAGGTCTATCACTAAATGGTAGTCAAATTAAACTAAATTTAAAAACATTATTTAATTATAATGCCATACAGTAATGTAAACGGTTTTGTTTGACCAACAGTCAAACATACGAATATATTTAATTATCTTGGCTTATATGATAGCACTGGTGATGTCACTGTAGAACATTTAGGTGAAGCCTGTTTTGGCACACAACAAGCTTTTGCTCCCTCTCTCTTTCTCAATCGCACTTTCTAAACCAGGGGTCTCCAACCTTTCTTCATCTGAGAGCTACTTTGAAAAAATGAAAGTGGCCAAGAGCTACTTGCATCACATCGCTTACATTTATTCACATAGCCCTCATCAGTTGAATTAAGCTACTTTTGTACACGTGTGAAATTGCAATACCCAAAGCTTATCACAAATCTTAACTTCACATCAAGGTCCAAGAAAGAGCAGGTCATTCTGCTGTTGGTTCTGGACTGGTGTTGGTGGAGAAAGCAGACTGCTCCGTGTGTGGTGTCGCTGTGCCGCTGTCACGTCTGTTCCTTGATCTCTGCGTCACCGACCAATTTGATATTCGTGTGACAGAAAAAATTCTATAATAAAAAAACGTTATTGTCCAGCCGCGGCCGAAAAATCAAGAAGCAACGTTACTACGCTATAATCGATAATCGAGCGGCGAGCTACTGAAAAGCTGCCGGTAGCTCGCGATCGACGTGTTGGAGAGCCCTGTTCTAAACCCAACCTGCGCACTGAGTTATACAAATAAATAATCTAAAAACACATCTAAAAAAGATGCTTAGGCCCTGTGGCAGTTAATTAGTGTAAACCCTCATTTGATTGTTAAAACAGGAATACTTTTAAATTGTTGCTTGGAAAAAGTCGACCACATCTGCTCTGGCAAATTATAATATATTTAAATTGATTCAAACCAAATGAGTCTTATTATTGTGTTAACAGTATGTTGACTCAACAGATGATGGTGACATAAGCTGATTCTGAGACTTCATAGTTGACTGTCATCGCGTGTTGGTATGCTTTCAGTACAGAATGAGAGCAGCTATTGTCTTTGGAAGTTTCCTCAGGGGCAGACCCCGCCATGTGACAGCAGTATCATTGTGTGCATGCTGCTGGAATCTCGGGTCACGACTCTTTTGTTATCATGAGTCAAAATTGATCACTGCAGTTCTTTGATGACTGAAAAATAAATCTGGAGCTGTCAGTTGAAGTTGTTTTGTTTAACCTTTATATAATCACAAGTGATTCAGACTCGTATATCTTAACAACTAGAATTCTGAACACCCCATTGTAATGAGTTGAATACTTTGGATTGTGGCTAAATAGAGTGGTTTAGTGGTGACACATTTTTGTTGGCCGACCGGGAAGTCATCATTGCAAGGGGTCCCTTTTGGAAAACAAGTGATGGGATTTTTCATTGGATTTCTGAATATTGCAGAATATAAGATCTGTTGAAAAACTTGTTTATGATACTAACATGTTTTGGTCAGCAGGATAATCTCCAAATATTGAAACCAATTGTTTGATTTTTGAAGCGTAAATGGATCACCAAAGTAAAAAGCTAACGTCAGGCTATAAAAACCACATGACGGTCGCATGACTTCACTGTCGCTAAGCAAAAGACAGACCGGTTAGCTGCATGATGACTTTTAGACATTTAGCCACTTGTTAGCGAGCGCTGATTTATGTACCTTTTTTAAAGCTTCAGATTGGGTGTTTACTGATGTATATCTCGTATAACAAAATGTGAAAATCTCGCAAGCTTGTAGAAATCACAGACCTTATTTCAGGGATTTAAACAAAAACACATTCAAAGAAACGCTGTCTTCGAGACAAGGGAATCGGGTTCAGGGTTTTAGGACTCATTCCTCCACCACTCTATACCTGTAAAATGATTAGTCTTCCGAGATGTATTAAGATGGTGAATCTCTTATTTTAGCACCATATCTGCTAAGCAACAGCATGTTAGCATTGTCAGTGTGATGGCTGTAGTATGGCCGTCAGGACATCGTTTTTGATATGTTTTATCCTTGATAATGTGGAATGTTGAACTTTGATGTTTTATCTGTACGGGTGCATTTTTTAAATTTATACTCATGGTAGTGGGTCAGTAAAACAAGAATTCTGAGATAAAGTTAATGTCAGAAAAAAATATTTTATACTTAAAAATGTATATTAAAAGTAAATAACCAATCATTTAAGGGAATCTAGAGGCCTATTATCTCACATAATCTAGCAACTCATCACTATCCTACATGCTGGCTTGCTAGCTTACATTTACACTGATTTTGTAGATGTTTTATTGAGCAGAATAATAACCACATATTAACACCACCATCATTTTAAAAGCGTTAATGCAATTGCCAGAAGTAAATAGCCAACGGAATGCTATAAACTCCTCAGAGGATTTCACGTCACTGCCGCTAGGATAAAGTTGGACTTGGGTTGGGAATGATGACATGCTAACTAATTTCCTGGTTTAGGACTCATTCCTGCACCACTCTATCGCACAGGCGCATGTCTTCATAGCCGAGCGTCTAAAATGAATAGTACCTTCACCTAGTGGGGAGTCAAAAATACATTTAATTCTTTATGCTTAAAATCAGAGTTAATTCAATATATTTGTTATGCAAATAGTTGGGATCTGCTTTGCATTTAGTCCCTGTAACATCCAAAATCATCACTCTACTTTTGGCACAATTTGAGCAGCTGGCAGGAATCTTCGTATGTAACATAATGATCAGAAATGAATAATGTCTTTTTGAGAATCAACACAGTAAAATAAATCATTATATCAGTAAGTGTAGCAATACTTTCCTATAGCTTAGATTGATGGGGCAGATTGACTGGAGTTGTAGCAGACTTTATGGAACAGCTTTTGTTCTGTGGTCCACCCGCTGCATTTAAACACAACCTGGTTTCCAACCCCCTAACTTGGTTGTCATGTAGGAGATTCAGCTACCCCGGTCTCAAATCTCTTTAGTCCCACTTCTTTTTCTGCACTGATCCCATTCACACAGTCCACATCCCCACGGGGCATCCACCGCCTGGTGACCCAGTTTTCCTCTTCTGAAAGCTTTTGGTTTGAAGGCATATTTAAGTTTTTAATCAATCTGTAATAGATAAAGAGTTTTGAAATATTTAGAGCAAGTATGTCCGGATTTACCCATGTTTCCTGAATGATGTACCAATTAGATTTTTGGTCTGCTTTATGTTCATACGTCATTGGCAAATAGGAGTATCTTGTACCTTTTTATAATATGTACACACAATGCGCTTCTTCCTTTTTTATTGTACTGCATCAGTGAGCTTTCCGACCTGAGCTGAACTGAATGAGCAATAATGGAGGAGATGGAGAACAACACTAGCAGAGAGTGAGCTCCCTCGTGCCAAGGGCTCAGGCATCTATAATTAAAGCGGAATCTGCAGAACAATGAGGCTCAGTCCAGACTGTTGCAGGCAACGTGGAATCAAAACTCTCTAAAAGGAAGGTTGTGTAACTTGACTGACACAAATAGTGGATATATACTGCAGTGTTAATGCCACTCTAATTCCTTGCCCTTCAGAATCCATGTCAAATATGCAAAGAAATATGTCTAGTGTTGACTTTTGTAATTGTGTTTGCCATGAAATGCTTAAGATTCAGCTTCAAACTAATTTCCCCACTGAGAAAGAAAAAGAATATACGTTTTGTCATTGTTGTGCTAGTTTTATCTGTTTTAAAATAGCATTCTTATGGTAGAAGACTGCTGCACGTTGGATACATTCAGGAAAAAAAAACAGATGCATAGCTTTACATTTTACTTTATTTATTTTGTACAGACAGTAATGCAAGTGCCAACAGAATCCTCTTGGTAGAGGAAATTATTACATTAGCTTGAAAAAAGCTTACCAGAAACATACATAATTAAAACGTCTAATTCCAAGATTTTCTAGATGTCAATCTTCCCTTTTTAGGAGTAGTGTTTTAATAATGTCGGAGCTGAGGAGTCATCTTACTAACTTTATACTATTGTTGAGATACACATACGCATTACCAATAAGGCACTCACAAGAAAATGGCAACGGTACACGTGTATGGGTGACGATAAAAAGTAGTCAATGTCAAATGTTGCCTGTGAAAATAATTGATTTCACCTTGCCTTAGCAAAAATCCAATATCGTGCATCCATAGTTTCTTTTTTTCTTCGGCACATGTCTAAACCTAGGTTGAAAGTCTGGTCTAGTCACTCAGTCTGTGTGTATGTCACCACGAGAGTACTCAAAGGGTCCATCCCCAGGGGTGAAGTGCTATTTGTTAACCTACAGCAGCGCACCTATTTCATGTGTTCACGCTCGATGTTAAGTTGTGGCTTGTTTAGAAGATTATATAACCACCGATATTAACACTCCACCAAAATTGAACCATGCAGGAAAGTCAGTAAATCAGTCTGCATTGTTCTATGATTGAATGTGGCTGATTATTACGTTATCTGCTGCCAACAGCTGCTTTAGAGTGAATTCCTTCAGCTTAAATAAAAATCCCTCCAGCATCTGAAGGCTGCAGGACCGATATGGTGATAAATCTGTGTCGCGTCAGTGCCCAGTGCAGTTTACGCACGGCCGGTCACTGTGTTAACCTTCATTACATCTCCTGAAAATGAGAGCAGGCAGCTACAGTATAGAAACACTGACCTTTACACATGGAAGACTCAGTTATAGCTCCATATTCTGCTTTCTTATGAAGGAGACGTCCAGTTAGGGTGCGTCATGGGATATATGTGTTTTCCTTTTTGAGCAAAAGTGTTGTGTACCAATAATGGCTATTTAACCATGTACGTAGGGGCAATTCATTAGAATTATTCATGAAATAGTGTGGGTCCAATTGATAGTCTACGATAGATAGTAAGTACAACACTACCTCCTGGAAAATCCTCGTTCATCTGTCTTTCAGGCTGAACTTTTCAGACATTTCATCTTCTGAGCTGCCGTTATCTTTTATATCTCTGATAAGTTCAGCTGTTTCAAAGCTATTCAAACATCTTCAACCCTTCTGAGTGCGAGAACTGTCCAGCGTTCCACACTCATCTTTTTGACCATTATGAGTGCAGCATCTGGGTACTCGGTACACTGCATTTTGCCAGTACAGAAGCAAAGGGATTGATAAACATACACAATGGGACGGGTCAAGGCATTGTTGACGAGTGTAGCGCTGTAAGGAACTGTGGTGTTTCTGTTTGTCCATGACAGTGAAGCCTGCTCTGCTCGTGGTCAGCCAGCAGCAGAGGAACACCCTGTTTTAGTCTGCCTCTAGCATTCCTGCGCTCCCACAAAGAAGAGCCACATTAGTGTATGGGTGCCTTTGTGTTCCTAGGACTGGAATGCTGCCTATAGAGGAAGCCCTCCCTCTGGCAGTAATCAGTCCATATGCAAATGAAGGGCTAATTGTGATCACTAAAAACCCAGTTACAGCGGCTAGAATGGCAACCATAGGCAACTTCTATATTCTATATTCTATACTAAGCCCCTTTTTTACATTTTTATACAGCATTTGGCCCATTGGGTGTTGAGAAATGATGGCTATGTAGCAGGCAGATGATCAGCTGTCAGTGCAGTTGTCTTAACACTGATGCAAACCAGTTGTCAAATTGCACACTTTGCTTCTTGCGTGTTTGTGAGACCCACAAAGACCCGTTTGTGGTGGGGACAGGGGATCTCCGGAAGGAGATAGCAAGTCAACAGTATGTGCCACTTAGACTGGGTCTACAACATCTGAAAGCTGGGAAAGGACATTTTCCTCTGACGTAATTTCCAATGAGGGTGACGGCGAGGGAAATCCACAAACTTGTGCTTTGTTAGAAAGCTTTAGCCTTTTGAGTTGGTTATCTTCTATTCATTTTAGTCCAAGATTCCCTCTTCAGTTTCCTCACCAAGTGCTTCCTTGGTGAAATGTTGTCTTAGATCTCTTACATTGGCATAACATTTGGACTTCCTAAGGACCAGTGAGGATAGAAGAATTTCAAACACCAATCATCTTTTTCAATACTGTTTGGGCATGTGGGTATTTGACAGGAAAACACTTGACAATTTGACAGTGAGACCATTTTAAGCCAAGGGATTTGTCCATTGAAGCTTGGCTGGGTTTCAGTATGTGATGATGTCATATCAAACCGATTGTTAACAGAATAATGAGCTTTCAAAAACAAAACAAGGAGGGACGAGGTCCTTGTGGCCTTTTTCAAGAGTTGAAATGAAACAATGGCTTGGTTTCTGGCACGAACAGATTAGCCTCTGTCTGGAATAAGTAAGCCTGATCACTAACACACACACACACACACACACACACACACACACACACACACACACACACACACACACACACACACACACACACACACACACAGCTGCTGAGAGTTTCTATAAATACTCGTCCTATCAGACTATAGGCTTTGCCACCGGGTCATCCAGTTGGTGATTGACTGGCTGCTTGAAAGTCTCTCAGCCACGTGCAGTCACCAAGGAAACTCTGCAATCTAGAGCTGTGCTGTCAGCTGATGTTCAGCAGTGAGAGGGAGAAATAAATGGAGTGGTGCAGGAATGAGTCCTAAACTGAGGAATGAGTTAGCAATTTAGCACTTCATGGCTCCCTTGTCTCGAAATCAAGGTTTTTTTCTGACATGTTTCTGGTGATTCCCGAAATAAGGTCTGGGGTTAATACATGCTTAGGAAGTTCTACACAACGAATTCCTCACTGGCAAAAAAAGCTATCATGCTATTTTTAGGCAATAGCATAGGTCTCAGATATATACAAATATATAAAAAACATGTCTATGAAGTGTTTTGCTCAAAATACCAAACAGATCACCCATTCTAGCCATGCCTCATATCCCTCTATTTCACTTCCTATTTCAAAAGTGCTGATTTGGGGTATACAGCTTTAAAAAAAAAAAAAGGAGGGGGCAGAGCTCATGCGGGAGATTCTACTGGCAGATTCTGCGGTGATGAAACGCCATATCATGGATTATCAAGGATTATTTCTGAAACAGTATGGAGCTCAAAAGCTTTCTCTCTTGCCGGTTATATCACAAGGTGAGTTCCTTTTTATTTCCTGCTTCTTCACACACAGTTTTTGAAATGCGGGTGCTAGTGGAGCCTCGCAGATGGGGGTGCTGCAGCCCCCTCAGCACCCCCCCCTTCCCGCGTCCATTCGCGATGTCTCGCTGTCTCGCAGACCCCACACAGCAAGCAGGAAATTAACCCAGCTCACACTGTCCGCTCCTCGCAGCAGCGAGCCGCGCAACGTCCCGCAGCATTCTCATCTGTTTGTCATTACTGGTGCCATTTTCTGGTTGCTAACAAACGCCATTGTAACACATAATCACTGATGTTCCGCTGTAACGGTGGTGATCTCATCAGAACAGAGTGGGCGAGCTGACCAATCAGAGCACAGTGGGCTCACAGGGAGGGGGGGGCAGGAGCTCCAACAAGCCGTTTAGGACAGAGAGTGAATACACATACTATACAGAGATGCTGTATGAGAAACCAATGTGAGTTTGGAACATTGCACAATATAAATCTATTCTATACCTCAACAATGGAATTATGATCAGTAGAAATGGCCATGACATGGGACCTTTAAGATTTGTTCACAAAGTAAAAAGTATGTTCCTGTTTGTCAAGGTGTATGCCTTAAATAAGGATTCACATTCATGACATTGTGACTGCTACTATGTTTCTGAAAACATTAGAGATGATATAAAAAGCCACACATTAACATAATCTAGATTCACATTTGATCAGCGCTGTCTAATCCGAGTTCACAAGCAGTGATAGACACTGTTAGACTTCTTAGCTCTAACTGGTTGTTTTTCTTTGGGCGTACTGGAATTTTGAAAATGCAATAAGGAGCATTAGGAGGTAGAGGAACATGTTTTTATTCATCGATATGGCAGGATATTATGACAGTTTGAGCGAATATAAATACCTTGTAAGGGTTACAAACTGACCGTTTTCAACATACAATGATGTGTGATCTCTCACTTTTTGCTGCATAGAGGAAGCTTGTGTCTGATCATGTTCACAACTGTCTTTCAGTCGACCTGTATTTCAAAACTGCATCTAAAATAAGCTTTGTGTTGATTCTGAGCACACCTTGAACAATGTTTACTTATCGTCCAAACAGATGCTTCCTGATCTACATGAATATGATATTACATTACAGGGACAGAACATAATCACTACATGTGTAAATACTATGGTAACTTAGTGCTGGGCAGTATACCATTTCATACCGAATACCGTGAACTTTATACTGTATGATATGAGTTTTCATATACAGCAATACCGTTGAAAAAGTGGCAAAGGGCGCTCGAGCGGCACATGCTGGGGTGTCTTTATGATGTTCATATTGTAGCCATTTTGAGTGTTAGATGTGTGTTAAAGTCTCTATATTGAGGGATAATGGTGTGGTGCCAGCCAAATTGCACTATTTTTATTTGTTTGTATAAATAAAGTTGCACTTTATTTTTTTATTCTGAACCTAAGTTTGAAGGTCAATCATAAATCATAATAAAATAATTTAATTGTGCACTCAGCAGTTTCAGGGAAGGGGGATTTGTTTACATTTCCAAACAGTGCTTTTGTTGTTAGTTGTTATGTGGTACGCGAAGTTTGCAATTAAATGGTTTCAGTTTGCAGTTGTTTCATGCATTCTCATTCCTTCACCACATAAGACTCATGAGGGCCACCACTGATCAGGTGATTCTTTGTGGGGCCAAAACGTATAAATGTAAATAAATGTTCATGTGATACCGTTATCATTTGGAAAAATACTGTGATATGAGTTTTTTGTCATACTGCCCAGCAGCGTTTCCGCCAGGGGGGCGTCTTGCCAGCATTTGACGCCCTTATTCAGCTCGGGACGCCCTGAACTCGAGCCGAGGGCGTCCAAAAATAGTAATAATTTGAGAGAAGATCGAGAGTTTTTATCGCTTGAAATAACAAAAAGGACAAAGACATCCCTCTTTTGGAGGGGCAAAGGAGTCTGGTCGGATTCTTTTCGGAGTATTAAAGATCGTTTCCCCGACATCGGCGGTGCCTGCTACTGGACAACACGGAACGTGCGTGATTTGGACGCGATGAGCGGTGCTAGTGGAGCACGCGCGTGAGCTGCGAGCACCAGAGCCTCGCAGCGGCGAAACTGAGGCTCCGTGGTAAACTGTGGTAACATGAAGAGCCGTTTGGGAGTCGAAACAGCCGGCGCTTTAAGAGAGCCGAGCCAAATGATCCGGCTCACTAACGTAAAAAGACAGTATTTATTAGGGACGGCTCAAGTCAAAATTCATGCACCCCCCCCCCCGCTCTCGGGGTGGACGCCCTCTCAGCTCTGGTCTGGCGGAAACACTGCTGCCCAGCCCTAGTGTAACATCATGCTGCAGCTCACTTTGACCTCACGCTGTGTGGTTTTGTGGTTTGTAGGTATGACACTGGGTAAAGATGGCTTCATCGACCTGATGGAACTGAAGCTAATGATGGAGAAGCTGGGAGCTCCACAGACTCACCTGGGCCTGAAGAACATGATCAAGGAGGTGGATGAAGACTTTGATGGCAAGCTGAGCTTCAGAGAGGTGAGTGCTGCCGTACTGTGTGACTTAGTTATGATCAGTGTTGTGCTAGTTACTGAAAACCAGTAACTAGTTACCATTACTAATTACTTCATTTCAAAAGTAACTCAGTTACTTTACTGATTACTTACACCAAAAAGTAATGCGTTACTGTGAACAGTAACTTTTTAGTTACTTAAAAAGGGCTCCCATTAATGCCCTTATAGCCTTCATGTCAGTACTGTTATTGCATTGGAGAATAAAACAATCTATCAAGTCTTAGCTACTAGCTTCGTCCCAGCATGTTGTTTCTGCAGATGTTTCAACAGATTTGAATTGCTGTTTTGGGCAGTAGATAGGATCTTTGACCCGCCAAGACACAACTTACATTTAACTAAAACGTTCTTTTCTTTGTGCTCGACAAAAGTGAAATAGTGAGAATATCTCCAGGCGGAGAAACTCGACTTGAGCTCCGCCGCTGCCATGATAGTCTTGTTAGTAAACACAAACACGCCCACAGCGCGTCTCCGCATGTGACACAGGAAGTATCTAAGTACATTTACTCATTTACTCTGTTCGCCTCGCTGTTGGCGCCGCTCACCAACGTCTGGGAGCCGAGACTATATAAAAAAAATAACGGAGTAACGCACCATGTAGTAACGGTAACTGAGTTACTGAATTTAAAAAATAATGCGTTAGAGCACTAGTTACTGCCAAAAATAACGGCGTTACAAAGTAACGCGTTAGTCCCAACACTGGTTATGATGCAAGTCATTTCATTCCAGATAGCTAAAACTGATCCTTTATTATCATCACTTTAAGTATTTGGTTGTATTAAGACAGGTCACTCTTGGGCAGAGTATTTAATAATCTGAACAACATGATTTTCAGTACAGACAAAATGATGCTGTATGGATGTGATGTCTGTAATGCACAGCACACACCACCAGAGACCAATCTCCACTACGGGAACAGGCAAAAAAGCAAAGAAAAATGGTGCTGAAAAACGGTGGATATTGTGCAAACCCCCAGGAAAAGGGGCAGCACATTTCCTTAATGGCCAAAACTATAAACACCTGAATAGCCATTATTGCAATAATTAGTTGAAAAAAATCTTCTTTCTGCAAATGTGAGCGTCCTTAACAACGGTCAATAAGTCCTTGCTGCACATTATCCCTTACATCAGGGGTGGGGAACCTCCGGCCTCCGGGCCGTATACGGCCCGCGAGACCATTTGGTACGGCCCTCGAGGTAATTGATAAACACACGCAAAAAAGAAAATCTAGACCGCAAAAGAATTAAACAAGCGAGTGCCTGTTTTTCCTGGCCAAGGTCAGGGTCCTTGAACACAACACGAGCCTAATGTGTCATAACGTGCTATATGTCTCGTCTGACAGGGGTGTAGTGCTGACGGAGAGCACCGGAACGTCGCTCCGGCACTTCAGAAATGGCAGTACCCATAAGGAGCCGTACACATGCCGCAGTTTCTGCGTGGCTGTGTCTTTAGCTGAAAGCCCAGTGGCGATCTGTTCATCTGTCATACTGATCATACAGTCAATAACTTTGTTGTTATTAGCATCTGGTTAGCTAGCTATGCTAAGGAATATAAGAAGCTTTTTCTCCAACCAGTGAGGTAAAGGCACATCTTTATATGATCATTATAGTTATTAAAAAATAAGAGAATAAAGTAAACGGGTGTAAAATACTATATGACAGTAAAACAAAGTTGTTATTAATAAACAAGAATACAGTTTGAAAGGGGAGTGATTTGTAAAATATCCATAAAGAAAAATAAAATCTGTTTACAGTTCTGTTTCATATGGGTGTTGAGAGATGTATCCATAGATCTCTTAATGTTGCTCTCAAAGTGCACCAGATTGATGCTTTTAACTTCAACATTTAAAAACAAATCTTCCCGGGGGAGCATGCCCCCGGACCCCCCTAGAGGAGGTTAGGTCCCCCCCCCCACTTAAATCATGTTCACATGGATAGGAAACTAAATACATTTGCACACATCTTGTGTCCATATCTTTCTGTTTTGGTGGTCATGCCACACCGTGCACGTGCATGCATGAGCGAGTCATGGTGAGATATCTGGATTAAGAGGTTGCTTTTTCTTTGCACAGCATGAAAGAAAGGCCAAATGAATGGGCTGTGATTTTAGTATTTTTAAGCAGAGGTCAATATTTTGTACGCCCCTCGGAGGATGTTGAAACATTTTAAATGGCCCTTGAAAGGAAAAAGGTTCCCCACCCCTGCCTTACATGTTTCCATCTTAAGCTTTGTTAGTTAGTTAGTTTCGTAATGTAACGGTTGTAGCTTTTTTTACATTACATTACATGTTACTTGTTAGATGCTTTTATCCAAAGCGACTTACATACTCAATACTGTGGACAATCCCCACAGGAGCAATTTGGGGTGAAGTGTCTTGCCCAGGGACACAACGACATGCTGACTGCAGTGGGACTCGAACTTGCTACCCCCTAATTTGAAGTCCAGCACACTATCCACTGAGCCACAGCCTCCCTATATATTTTCTCAGGCGCGGAGGGATACTGACTTGTTGTGAAAAGTAACTACAATTCTACCGTGATATATACGCTCATTATATCACGGCTAAGAACCAATCAGATTGCTTGATTTGACTTGTCCGTTTTATAAATATATATATATATACATTAAAGCATGTAAACATGTCACAGTAGAAGCACAAAATGCAGATATGAACCTGTAAATGAGCAGTATATGTCCTCTTTAATATGATATTGTGCATGGATTTACCTGTAATGAGCCTCTTTTATGGCCTGGGGGTTTGTGTGCAGAAGCCTGGCGCTCCACAGAGGGTCTCCCTGTGTGTGAGGCGCATGGACATGGACAGACATTTATACATTTACCAACACCTTTTCTCTCATTTTTGTTTCAGTCTTCATTAAATCTTCTGGCATATCTTTGTACCTTAACATCCTCTAATCCTAAATCCATTAAATATTTATTTTAAATTGCCTTCTTTTGCTTTGCTATTCATTGTTTGTTGTTTTGATCGTTGTTGACTACTTTTATAGATAGCTTATATATTTTTGATAGTGTAATTGATAATACTTCGTCTTACAGAAAGATTTGTATGCATGGTATTTGTTCAATAAAGACTTAATAATTATAATAATAACAGTTTCTATTAATATCATTTGTATTATCATTATTATAAGTTTAAATACCTTACTTTAGCATTGTTTTAATTATGATATAACTTTTACTTTACGTTCATTTTAATTATAATTTTTTCCACAACTGCTGCGTCAGTCTAAGCCAACAAATTACAGATATTATTATCTTTTATTACATGATATTAAATAAATCGGGTAACTTTATCTTAGTAAACATGAAGATTTAAGCCTAGGTAATGCAGATACATTAGTATTTTAATGACAAACTGACTGATACAGTATAAACCCTTGTAAAAGTAGTTAATCAGCTAAATGTTATTATTACATTTAATTATATTTGACCTGTAATTTGATTCCCTGCGCCTCCAGTTCAGTCGCCAGTCCCCCATCCAGGATTAAAGGTCCGTTATTATCACTCATATAAAGTCTGACACCAGCAGAGGAACCCATTACAACTTTATTTAAGAGTCCCTGAAGTTATAAGCTAGACTTCTACCTTTTTAATTTAGTTATTTTAATCCACTGCTTGCTTCATAAATCAAAGTTACGTGGGAGGAATACTCGACGTGACTTTGACTGTTATTTTTGTTCCGGGTACAATAAAGAGGTCAAAGGGTGCGTTTAAAGAAGCTCTGAATTTCAAAGATGGGATTAGGCGCTCCACAACAGCACCATTGTTTGATTACTCATTTATTTGTTATTTTAATTATTTAATACTCTGTATATTTCTATCTGTTGCCTAGTGCAATTGTATATTGTAGAGTATTTAAATCTATTCAGTATTTTCTTTGTATTGTGTATTATTTAGATGCTCTAGTGATATATACTATAAAGAGGTACAGCGCTGCACCATCAGTGTCTGAGTCATTAAAACAACAACCTTGTAACTGAGAAACACTTAAATGCTACATTTCAAATGTTTACAATCCATCACTGAATTCATGGCAAACCAATTTTAACATCATGCAATAACACTAAGACGACATTAGTTGCATTGAACTGATCTTTTTAATAAGTTGTACTGAGAAACATGTGCTTGTGCTTCACTGAGGATCTTTGTCATTCTCAGTGACAGGGAGGCACCCACAGTTATTAAACTTCGCGTTTTGAAATATGTGTAACTCTATTAATATAAAACCCACACTGCTCCAACTTCGTTACTTTTCCTAAAATTGGTATATTTGTATATTTATTTTGGGGCGTGGGGAATGAAGAGAAATAAAAGACTATGAGCACTTTGCGAACCACTGCTTTAAAATATGCAGCACCTCTATAAAAAAAAGTATATTACTACATACAGTATGCCCACAGCAAAACTTGTTTTCTGAGTGTTACTGAACCTCTGCAGTTCCTGCTGATCTTCCGGAGAGCGGCGGCTGGAGAGCTGCAGGAGGAGAGCGGTCTGATGGCTCTGGCCAGGCTTTCCGAGATCAACGTCTCCACGGAGGGAGTGATGGGGGCCAAAGACTTCTTTGAAGCCAAGGTACTCAATGTTTGTCCAGTAATCTGCTCTAACATTAACCTTCAGTCAGAAACTGAAAGTAAGGCAGGGCTACTCGGGATATTTTGTGTTGATGGGAATGAACACGGTGATTTTCTGTGTCGACAGATGCAGGCTCTGTCTCTGGGCAGCAAGTTTGAGGCGGAGATTCGGGAGGAAAAAGAAGAACGCAAGAGACAGGAAGAGGAGAAAAAAGAGAGGCAAGCCGCCTTCAAGCAGCTGCAATCCACCTTCTGTTCATGACCCGCCACAGGAGGCACATAACAATCCTGACATGCACAGTCAGTGTTACTGACATTTTTAGGAATAGCTTTTCATTCCACTTACACTTTAATCAGTGGCATTGCTCAAAATGTGGGACTAATTAACAAAAATAGCAAGTTTCATTAAAGTTAACACTCACTTAAATACTTGATAATACCTCAACACATGCAGGCAAGGTTTATTAATTCCAGACTTTCTGCAGCTGTCCCACAGAAAGCAATAAGGCAAAAACACACATTCAGATGTATAAGGAAATATTAAGTGATATCTCCAAACTCATGGAAGTATCATAGATAAACTGTGCATTACTGTGGAATTGTTCTGTCCGTCTGTACAAGAACTGGAAGTTTTCATTTTGAGGGAATTTGACTTGTCTAGGCAGAGTTAAGCTGTTATCAGTCTGTCCTACATAATATGTTGTTTGTGAAGCGTTTTTGATTTAATGTTACAGCTCATAGTTGTTGTTAAAATATCGTATTATTCAGTTAACACTGTCAACCTGTGATGAATACATTAATATAGTATTATAGTAGTATTAGCATAATAGTAAGTCTTGACATCTCATAGTATGGACACATTTGTTGGTGGAAAATGAAGCTCAACATTGGTCCTTTACCTTTGGCTCAGTTGACTGATCCAACACTCAACAGGGTGTACTCTGATGGTTTTCATAAATAATATACAGTCTGTAGATTTGAGCCACACAAAGAACACTCCATGGTTTCAATATTGTGCCCCAAATCTTAAAATGACCACCTGTTTTCAAAATCAGGGTGGTTATATTTTGTTAAACTTAGTGCTATTTTTGTTTGCTTTCTTTCTGAGAGTGAGATGAGATACCTGTCCCGTGTTTGTGTGTACACGACCTGAGTGAAGCAGTTGTTAGCTTAGCTTAGCATAAAGTGGATGCAGGGGAAAATTGCTATTCTGGCCTGAAACAGCCAGTAGAGCACATGTTGTATTTTGTTTGTTCAATCCACACAAAAGCCGGCATTTTGAGATTTTCGTGGCACTCAAGTCCTTCAACTTTCTTTACAAACAATAGTGTCATGTCTGTTCTTTAATAGCACAAACTCCCCCACATTTTTTAACGTTACCTCCAGCCCACCCTATCTCACCCTTAGAAAGAAAGCAAATAAACCTTTTTCAGAAATGTTAAACATTTTATTCTTTTCATGTTTTTTTTCACCTGTTGCTCCTGTTGTTATCTCTAAACCAGGCATTAGAAAAGGGGACTGAAGTTAAACCCTGTTGGTAAAAGCACATGTTAAGATTGAAGATGCAGGGACGGCTTGTATCTATTTAAGCATGTTTTCCTGTTGTTCCAGGATTTCTATAACTTGGCTTGTCATTCTGTTTTTAGGACCTAAATTCTAATGACCCAAGCATTTGCACAAGGAATAAGTTGTCATGTGAATTTGATTATGGTGTAGTTCAATATTCTGTTTCAAGAGCATGCAATGCATGCAATGCAAGTGTCTTATGTAAGCTAGATAATCTTATATATTTTAAATCAATTTAGATATTTTCCATATCAATTAGATCAATATTAGAAATATCCTGCAACATAGAATATACAAATATACAAAGACAGTGACTGATCCAAGCCTTTAAGTTTAATTTCTTGAAGAAATAACAGAAAAGTTAACAGGAATCACTAGCTCAGTCTGCTTTAGTCTTTGTGGATAGGAAACGCTAAAAGAATTCTCAGTGTTGATAAAGCATTTATTTTAAACTGACACTCTGACGGGTTACACACTGTGGCATAAGAATTTATATTGTAGTTTAATTTGTAGCTTCTCAAAGCAGATATAGTGTGGGTTTAAAAGAGGTATTGTAGTTATTTAGCATTGCACTTTCAAAAAACGTACAAAAGACAGCTATTAGAAATACTTTTCAACACTGGATCCTACATTCCCCAGAATGCAATGCATGTCATCATCTTTAAGACCCCCCCCCCCCCCCGTAGCACAGATCTTTTAAACTCCACTAACTAAGTTTGTACCACAAGCTTCTTGTTTTGACAGAGATAATATAATTATATAATTTAGCACCTTTGTCTGTGGAGGTCCCATCAGTGTTGATGGTAAATGTAGTTCCCAGTCTCCTGCATTTCTTCGACAATGTTCTCTGGCTCGATTAAATATCAGCAAAATATCTGTCATGTAAAAACCTCTGCACTTTGATTGTGGGATACTATTTTCGGTATTAGAAATATAACTATGAAAAAGCCAAAAGAACACGGAAGTTCGAAAGCGGAAGACTTTCCTGTAGTTCTTTTTTTCCCCCCCAACTACTTTATTGACATGTCTAATGACACTTGGCGATACAGAAAGCACAATATATTTTTGCACCAGGAGAATTTCTCTGTCAATATAGATTGCACAGTGGAATTTATTGATTCAATCGGCATAACAAGTGGAACAAATTCTAATTTAGGAAGTTGTTGTCTGGTGACAATAAGGCTTGACAAAGCTCCCTTAGACCTTTAAAATATATTTAGCTGTTTTCACAGGCTGTACCTACTGCTGTGTCAAATCAGTGGAGTGCCTCTTTAATGTGACCACCTATTGAAATGCATACTTTATGCTTGAACTGCCCACTGTCCACTCCAGTACTGCGTCTGTGACTCTAAACGTTCCCTACTTGAGATTATGTATGCAGTATCCCCATTCAGGGTTCTTTAAAATACAAAATGTAAAAAACAACAGAAGGGGTCAGCATGACTGTCCCAGTCTCAAAGCTTTTCTCCTGAACAGAGTTATGCAGTGATCACATATTGTTGTAAGCTAATTTGGAAGTTAGCATTACAAGGGCTCCCTCCACAAAAAGCCCTGATATTTTTTCCATTGGTGAAACGCTGACACCTTTCTGGGTTTTTAGACTCATTCCTCAACTCTCAGTCACAGCTGGCCACACACTAAGACATGTAGCAATTTCAAGAAGGACATTTTGATATTAGAACAAACCCTGGTGCTGCTCAGATTCATTAAACTACATTTAAAGTTCCAGTCCAGCTGCCCCCTCAGTAAATCTCCATGTCAGTAAAACTCTTATTATGCATATCTTTCTTCATGATGTGGTCCCAATAAATCTCTAATATATTTTCTAACTATATGAGATTAGTAGTAACAGACACCAAGACCTCAGTGTGCAACAAGTTTTTTTAATAGCTTTGCTATGCAGCTATGTCATTAGCACTAGCTTAAAAAGAGAGATGTGTTACTGAAAGGAATAGCTCCATATTTAGGAGAATTCACTTTTTTTCAGAGAGTGAAATAATGTTATTCTCATTTTGTGTGTTAAGTCCAGATCTGGAGTTGGGATGTAGCTAGCTTAGTTTAGCATTAGGACTGGAAGCTCGGTAAAACGGCTAGCTTGGCTAAGTCCAAACTGAAAAGTACATCTACCAGCACCTATAAAGTTCACAGAGACATTTTTGAACTTAGACTGTCATTGTTAAAATCCCTTATATGGTTTTAGGGGTGACTGTTTTAACTGCACAGAGATTTAAAAAAAACAAAACAGTGCTTAACAACTATCAAGCAACCTGTACTCCAGTTGTTGGGCGTATGGTTAAATAATTGTTCATCAAAAAGAAAAGTTTTTACATTTCTGTTTAAATACAGTTAAGTAACATAATATTAGGATGTGTCAGTGAGCTTTTGTGGTGTTGGCTAGTGTATTTTTGAGCTTGCTTGAACCTGCTTCCTGTTTTTACACTCTTACGCCTTGCGTTTAAAACAGCTAGTTAGTTCCATGCTAGCTAGCACAGCATCATATAGCTATCACCTGATTGGTTGTGTGTCGCAAGGTCAGTGTCATTTCTGCTCAAAGTTGAAATAGTTTGACTTTGAGTGTGGTGCTTGGTGGCCATTTTGAGCGTTGCGCGACACCAGTTTATCTCCGGCCTAGTCGACTGGCGCCCCTCTCCATGAGAAACCAATAGCACAGCCAGTGCAGTGTTTTACCGCTTTTCATTTACAGGCAGCTTACATTAGGCTCATGTCCTGACTCCAACTCTGTAACCTATCAACACATGTTTTTGTGTACATGATCCTTCTTCATCCTTGGATGTTTGTTTTTTAGTGTTTAACGTCAACCGCGCTAGAAACCGAATAAAGAACCTGCTCTATCCTACACCTGGACGCTGCCTATGTCAGAGTTTCTCAGCTTTGGAACAGGAGTCCATTTGGGGTTAAAAAACAAACTTACTGTCCTGATATTAAAGAAGTATAAGTAAGAGCTCCGTCCCTACACCTGAAACACCACTGTTTGATACATTTGGTGTCATTTCAGTTTTGAAACCCAAAAATGGACTCACAGGCCTGGAAAAGCTGAACTGTGACCCAAGCAGTGTTTATGCAGGTCATTTATCTGGTCCTTTATTTACTCTGTAGTAATGTATTTGAGTTGAAGCATGTTCAAGGTGTCATATAACAAAACTACTGTACGTATCTCATACCTTCTTCGGTATTTGTTGTGGAAATTGACAATGTATTTTTTCATAAATAAAACACTATATATTGTTATTTGTTTTAGCAGAGACTTATAAGTTGCCAAATATAATAAAAGTCAGTGAGATATATTTTTGGGCACTTGTAAAGATATTGTGTTGTAATACTCTGTCAGAATGGAAGTTTGACTTAATTGCAATAAAGCATAAATAAAACTGATGTTAAGAAATACTGAATCAATCTCATTACTCAGGAAGGAGGAAATATTATTGGGAAATCATGCTCTGTTTGTACTGTAGATAGTGATGTAAGAGCGACACCTTCAGGCCTTTTAAAGGCTCCTTTTACATGAGCTGCATGGAGAAACACAGGACTTCTAGTGTCATGGAAATAATTATAAAGCATCTGGGTAATTGCTATAAACCAGGAATATATTAAAAATAATTAATTAATGCATTTATAAATACAGTGTAGTGGTAAGCCATTAATTAAGTTTTAAACGTAATAAGAGTTGTTGGTTTTAATCCGTTTTGTGAAAGGGCAACTCCAGCATTCTATGAAGAGAGCACACAAAAAAAGTGTACTGTAATCAGGACATGAGGACATTTGAATTGGTTTTTCTCTTATTGGATTATATTTTGAATTTTCTTAAGAATTGATCGACTTCACCATTGACATATTGTTATAGTTTAATGCCCTTCGTCTCCTTAATTTCTCAGATGTGACACTACATCCAACAAAAAGTATGGTAAATAATTGTCTGTATTCTTACTAGCTAACTAACTGTCCTAAAAGTCCTTCAACTTTAGCTTTTAGAATGGTTAAAAAAAGATTAAACAAGTGAAGATGCCCGACAGTGTGTGTTCTCCCATTGAGTGGTGCAGAAATTATGAATAAAGATCCGTGCTAAACACATGTTTAAGATACTTACATGATGTGTTCAGAAAAACAATCTCCAGATATTGACACCACTTTTAGAATAGGTGAAGCATGAATGTAATCAACATAATTAAAAAGCTAACATTGACCTATCATGTCATTCACGACATGATAGGTGTCTGGGTTGATGATGTTTAGCAGTCTCATTTTGTCACTTGTTAGAAACTGCGATTTTTAAGACACACACACGATTCAGACCTTCAACAGTGGGTTATTTACTGACTTATTCTTTGTCTTAAAACAAAATGTGAAATACCTGTGTTAACTAAAAATTACTTTGAGATGAGGGAACCCAGAAGTGCTAACTCTTTTCCGGAATAAGGATATTCCACTTTAATGTTCAGCTTCGACAACTTTACTGTTTCCGCTCAGGTTTCTGCCAGCAGTTACTGTTTCATATTTGTGAATAGCTTGTGAATCTCAGGGGTTGTAGGCCTTATTGTATTGAAACACATTGGACAAATCTGATGGACAGAAAAGTGATTAAGAATGTAATGTATGCCTAATGTATGGTACTGTATATCTTGAGTTGATTTGGTCAAATGGATGTCACACATTTAAAGATGATTTCAGGAAAAGCCTGCAGTGTACCAACCTTACACCAGCAGGGAGAAGCACATCCTCCATTCAGGTCAGCACACACCACGGTAGCAATAATGTAGGAGTCCAGAAGCTAAATGAAAGAAGCTTCCCTTTAAAGCTTGTTTAGAAAATATTTATTTCATGGAATGTACACTGTACAAAGGCACTGAAGCATCTGAGATACATTGAGATCTCATCCTTTTACAATCACATTTTGTGGAACAATTCCTCTCGTATGTCTGAAGTTGCTACATGATTTATTTTAAACCATATAGATAACAAAGTGATTCTCTTTATATAAACAGCCTTTAAAGGGAAATACTCCAAATAAAAACACACTGCTTCCTAATTTCCTAACTTTCTTTGCTAGTCCTATACAAATTTGAATGTACAATATGAACACAACACATTGATTTAAGCTTTTGCATAACGATTTAAGCAATGATTTTTCAAAATAAAAGCATCAATCTACAAATCATAAGTAAGTCATTCTATGAGAGCCGTATGTCATTTCATGCAGGTCAGTCTAATGTTATAAAGCTCACTTTAAGACATGGATGTCTTTGTTCCATAAGGCTTTCAATGAATAACCTTAGCAGCTTAACATTGACAGTGGAATTTCAAAACACAAACATCAGTAGAGGAAATCATTCATCATGAATGCCCTTTAGAGAGAAGGCAGATGAGTCATTGCAAACTGTCACTTCCTTTTTATTTCTTGCTCCTTCAACACTTTCAATATAACTGCCATTCCTTCTAACTCCATGTTCAGTTAAAGTGTTAGCTTTAATGCAACTTAATATAACCTTCTGTGCCAAAAATAGTTATCATTATCTTAAGTGGAAAGTATTCATCACAGTATCATAAAAACATAACAATTCCACCAGTGTAATGTATTGTTGAACTACTTAAATGCCATGTAATCCACAACAGGTTTAAGGACAATAATAGTGTTTAACCCTCTGACTACGACACATCCATGTTGCCTGGCGTTTTCCAAAAAAACACTTTATAATTTGTAAATGTTCGTCTGTTGACTGTTTTTGTCCAAACTGAACTATTTCAAAAACAATAGGAGGAATTCTTATGAAAGTTTGACATACATTTACGTTCTCCAGAGGATAAATCCAACTGAATTTTCCTTTAGCTGCATAGGGAGGACAACAGTTGCCAAATACTTGGATCTATGACCAAACCCTCTTCACTTGTAAGTACTTGTTTATTAGCACTAACCTAAGCTGGTAGGAAAAACCGTAGGAAAAATAATGTGTTTGTTAGCATTGGCTGAATCCAATTGTGTAGACCTCAAACGTTCAGATAATCAAACTTCATTGCAACCTTTTCCTTATTTTTTAAAATCTTTTTTTAACTCCCTCCCTCTGTTCTACTATAAGTCCAGTCTTTTAGCAAATTTCATAACAGAATTCATGGAGGGCTCAGTTGCTACGTCCAGATGATGGACATTTGAATGGAGTTCAATGTGTTTCAGTATCTCATGAGAACTAGCACTGCATTACCAAACAGCACCAAATGATTGACTAAAATGAAAGGAGACATGATGAAACTGTAAGGTAACACGTGCCTGGACAGTAGAACAATTTAACATGGCAAATCATTATGGTATTTCTTATATTATTATGACTCTTTAAACAGGTGTTAACTAGGGAGCATACATTACAGTGACTCACCTTCTTTTCTCAAGGTAGTTTTGCAGAGGGCCAGTGCTAGTGGTACTTCACCCAAAGCAGTCAATTGAGTGGTGCAGGAATGAATTCTAATACCCGGAAACGATTGGAACACTCGTGGTTCTATTGTCTCAAAGTTAAAACAAACTTATCAGAAAAAGTAATACTTGAATACATATATTAGAATGATAAGACGTACTTAAAATGACAGTAACCATATTTGGCAAAAATGTATTTGCATTATATCAGGGTTTTTAGTTTTGAGGGGGGTATTTGGTACAACTTAATTTGTGGCTCATTTGAAAATGTACACACTACATGATTAACTCTGAATTAAAGCCATATTCTTAAATTGAATATGTTATGGTGTGTTATGATTGATCAAACTTTTTCATTAAGGTGTTGGGTGTTGTTCACTGTACTGATTGTAAAGCCCCCTGAGGAACATTTTTGATATAGAGAGGCGAAGTCCCTCCCTTTCCGGTGGACCTCTATAGAGAGCCGAAGTCCCTCCCTTTCCGGTGGACCTCCATGGGACCTTATTTCGGAAAAAGTATGTATTGAAGTCAATGGAGAGAGAAAAGTTATCTTTCGATCCCGTTTGAATTGTGCCACGAATTACACATATGATGTTTGTCAATTTAAAAGATAATTTTGCAAGTCAAAAAAATAAAAATGTGTCGTAAAACTGTGAAGTAACACTTTTTTTGTGTGAACCCGCTCAATGAACTACATCTCCCGTCTCGCACCACACACCAAGACGGCCGTCACGTTGGCACATTTCACTTCTTTCTTTCAGAATGAGACGAAAAGTATTAAAAGAGGTGAAAATCACTACAAGTCTGGGCATGTTGAGAGTTGTACATACACACAAGGGGAGTTAGTCGGTTCCGTAAGAGCCAGCATGCGGGACCGGGATTCTGGGATTTGTAGTCTTTCTAGTTGCGTATTTTTCATAGTCTTATATTTCAACAGTTTTACGACAAACTGTGACTTTCTTGACATGGAAATTATTTTTTAAGATTGACAAACATCATATGTGTAATTTGTGGCACAATTCAAACGGGATCGAAAGATAAGTTTTCTCTCTCCATTGACTTCAATATATACTTTTTCCGAAATAAGGTCCCATGGAGGTCCCCGGAAGGGGAGGGACTTCGCCTCTCTATGGGACCTTATTTCGGAAAAAATTATGTATTGAAGTCAATGGCGAGAGAAAGATTATCCTTCGATCCCGTTTGAATTGTGCCATGAATTACATATGATGTTTGTCAATTTAAAAGATAATTTTGCAAGTTACATTTTTTATTTTTTAAAACTGTGAAGTAAGACTTTTTTTGTGTGAAACCGCTCAATGAACTACATCTCTGGTCTCGCACAACAACACACGTCACCAAGATGGCCGTCACTACTGTCTTGCCTAACAAGGGATTGACTACCCTCACTATCACCACAATAAAACACGTCCAGAAAGCTCGACAGAGGCTCTTCTTCCTCCGCAGGCTGAGGAGGTTCAACATGGACTCCAGGATACTCTGCAACTTCTACAGGTGCACCATAGAGAGTATCCTGACTGGCTGCATCACGGCCTGGTACGGCAGCTGCACCGCCCTCAACCGTAAGGCTTTACAGAAGGTGGTGAAAACTGCACAGAACATCACCGGGACGGAGCTGCCATCCATGGAGGACCTTTACTCCCAGCGGCTCAGGAAGAAAGCCCTCAGGATATAAAAGACCCCCATCACCCCAGCCACAAACTGTTCTGTCTTCTGCCGTCTGGCAGGCGCTACCGCAGCATCCGGACTAAAACCACCAGACTCAGGGACAGTTTCATCCCACAGGCAATAAGACTGTTAAACACCTGAACTGTTGAAACAACATCCACAATATTCATCTGGCTGCTACTTCAAAATTATTTATCTATTTACCTAATATATCATATTTCAATGACTTGCATATAGACTCTTATTGCACTATTTCACTATTTCATTTTTTTAAACTATTTTTCTTCTTGTATTTACTATTTACTTGCACTATATTTTTCTGTTTATCTGTGTTTTGTGTTGCACTGTTGGAGAAGCCTGTGACACAAGATTTTCATCGACATAACTACACTGTAGCTATGTTCGTTTGACAAATAAAGAACCTTGAACCTTGAGAAGAATGTCATGCAAAGCTGCCTGCCTGCCTGCCTTCCTTCGATTCTCCCTGAACTGCCTGATCTTTTTAAAGTTCAATGTTAACCATTTGTGCAGATAGCATGAAGTAGAAAAGATCGCCGATGCTAATGTAGCGTTAGCGTTAGCATGTCTCCCCGGGGGCATCCGGGCTTAAACGGTGTATTATAGAATGGTCACACCGGTGTGACAGTACTCTTCAAAGAGTTCACGAAATATGACTACTACTCTTACTGTTTAACATTTTGGGTTACTTAATGTTACTTCATGTTAAGGCTAATAAAAATGACAAGGCTAAGGCTGTAATGCTAACTAACGTGCTTGCTACTAGCTAGTTAGCTAACTTGATCCAGCCACTCCTGGTCCTTTCATCAGACGGGAAGCGAAAGAACGAGCAAGACCCATTGCTGGTATGATTACAACCTGGTACAAGCACACAGGCATCTTGTTAAAGTTATGTTATCTTAGCTATCTCTTATATTTAGTGGAGGAAAACAATTATGACATCACTTATGCGACTCTGGGATTTGTAGTCTTTCTAGTTGCGTATTTTTCATAGTCTTATATTTCAACAGTTTTAAGACAAACTGTGACTTTCTTGACATGGAAATTCTTTTTTAAAAATTGACAAACATCATATGTGTAATTCATGGCACAATTAAAACGGGATCGAAAGATAAGTTTTCTCTCGCCATTGACTTCAATACATAATTTTCAGAAATAAGGTCCCATGAGGTCCAACGGAAAGGGAGGGACTTCGCCTCTCTATTGGGCTATATAAATAAAAAAATGTTGGTCTCTACCAACTCCTGATGGAATATCTAGCCCCTCAATGCCAACAGCCATAATGTGGCTCTCAGTTAATAACTCAAAGAGTATATTTTGCCATATGAACCAATGACCAGAGCAAGGCAAATACAACCCAACCTCTGCCCATGAATCCAACAAACACAACTGGATATAAAGTGAGAAATCAGTGGGAGATAATACCCAGGTTGACCACTAGGGACTTCAAGTGATTGGAGTGAGGCAGTCCAAAGCAGCACCCATGTCTGATACACATTTTAATTTCAAATGTTAAGACATAAATTCAGATTTACCAAATTAAATCAAGTACCTTCTGACAAAAAAGATCTACCCCATTGTTACCTTCCCTAGTCATCCCTCAGAAACAGCCCTCTGTTCCTATTGGACGTCTCCCGTAGCATCACTCCATTCTGTCGCTGCCATCTCCGTTGATTTGCACAACACATTCCTTGTTCAAAGGCTCCTTTGAGTGGGTCGTTTCAAAGTGCTGGGTGCTCACCATGTATCTCCCCCGAGCATCCAGCCCCAAGGCGGGCACAAAGCAACGGTCAAACAGGATTTCTTGGCGCAGGTAGGAGGTCCTCTTCTGGCAGGAGTCACCAGTTCCCTCCTGCAAGGCTGATAGGAAGACCACCAACTCAAAATGGTTGGAAGTGCCCTCACACAGGGCAGGATAGAGGGGGCTCCGGCGGTCGAGGGGGTGGTAAAAGGTGAGTGGGAAGATGAAGAAGGGACAGGGCTGCTGGCCTAGATGATCCAAGTGGAAGTCCAGAGAGGTTTGGTGCAGGGCCTGACCTTCATGCTCCTCGTAGAGCACGGCGCTCACTCTTACGTCCATTAGAGGTCGCTGCAGCAGGTTGCTGGCTCGTAGCATGAGGCACGTCTGGCCCTGGTGTTGGCCCACCACCACCTGGGGGCTGAACTGGATGGCTCCTGCTCGCTTCTGGGGACGCGCAATCTTGGCTACAAATGCACCTGAAAGTTAAAAAAATAAACCATGATGAGATTTTTTAACAATTAGAATGCTTGTCTCAAAAAGCACAAGATACATTAACAGCAGAGATTATACTTTAAAATGTTCTAGAGGCTCAAAAGAGGCACCAAATTAAGGAAATGTAAATAATAATATGGTTTGCCATTGGTTTTGTTTCGTTGGCTGCATTGTGCCCCTGCCACAGCTATAGGTCCACATGGGTGGGTATTAGTGTAAAAATGTGATAACTAATGGGGCAAGATTGAATATAAGTGGAGGCCTTGTGCAGGTAGGCGGTAGACTAGAGTGGTCAGTATGCTTCCAACAAAATGTGTCATACCATCTTACAAAAATAATTAAATGCTCAAATATCCCCATGATGTAAGGTTTTCTGTCCAGCCTTTAAGTAATCAATGAAAATGCTTTGGCTTTCAGATTATTAGTTTGTCTCAAGCTTACTGAAACCTTACTAACCCTAACCCTGGTCTCCCCCACCCGGTATGGCTAAGAAAGTCCAACTGTTAACTTCATTTATTAAACCAGCAGCCCCTAATAATGCAGTGTTAAATCTGATGAAAGAAAACACAAAACTCTGGATGAACCGTAACCTGGACATCCTCCTACAACATTACACTAATATCCTCCAGGACGTGAGTCTCAAACTGGCTCCCTTTAGCAGGGACTCATATGACAGGGCCCTTAAGTGGGCCCGTCAACATTATAATAAGAAACTCACCTCTTCATCTATTGCTACCTTACACTCCCTGTTAAACCCTTCAGACCCCCACCCTCCTACCCCTCCTTTGGACATTACTAACCCTCTTTCTTTTCCACCACTGCCGCAGCGACCTGAACCCCCTCGGTTATTCCGTCCCACCCCCCGTAGCCTTCCCAACACCCTTACCTTCCCTTCAGGTATCACCACTATCCCCTCTCTTCCTCCTCTATCACTCCCTCCCCGGCCCATTAATCATCACCCTCCTCTTCATTTGACACGGACCCCCCCACCAACCTTGGAACTTGCCTGCCCCCCCTTAGTTATATCTATCCCCCTAACACGGGCCCCTCCACCAACTAGTGGACCGACCCCCCCCCCCCCTTTCAGTCACACCTGCCTCTCCACCAATTAGTGGATCTGGCTGTCCCCCTTTAACCTTACCTGTCCCCCTCCCTAGCCAACTCTATCCTACCCCGGCAGGACCCACTAAACGTCTTAGAGTCATTTTAAGACCATTAGCTCTTGACTCTAACGGGAACCCCATCACCCGAGGACCTACAGGGCTCCCCCAACCCACTAGTGGACCGGGCCTCCCCCCTTCAGTACCTGCCGTTCCAATAAATAGTGAGTCTGGCTGTCCCCCCTTAACCTCACCTGCCCCCCTACCCAGGAAGAGTCGACTGGTATGGCTTACCCGACCTAATAGTATACCGGGCTTTCCCCTATTAGTACCTGAATATCCACAAATCATTGGATCTGGCTATCCCCCCTTAACCTCACCTGTTCCCCTACCCAGTAAGTGCTATCACACCCCGGCAGCACCCATCAAGCGCAGATACACCAGGCGCAGAGCTCTCAGTCCCATGTCACTCTTCCCCTCTCTAATCTAACCTTTCCTTCCCCGCTCACCTAATCCTAACTTTCCAAAACGTAATCCCTCCAACCTCTCCCTTCTCTCTATCCTAACCCTAACCATTCCCTACCTCCTTACCTCATTTTAAACCCTTTCCACCCTTTGAACCTGTTGACCCCCACCTTGTCTACTTCTCTCCCCTGCCATCATATTTGAACATCCATATTTAACCCCCTCTTTCATTCCTTCCCTCCCTTCTTGTGTAGTATTTTAATTCCCATGTGAAAAACAGGACAACATTACCCCTTAAAAAAAAGTCTAAACACAACATGTATTACAGCATTGGTTTTAATGATGAAAAGAATATTAACATGTGCCCGTGCCTCTCCCCTGTCACCACTAGATGGTGACAGGGACCCTTATTTCTTACCTAACCCCTCCGGAGCGCTGCGCTTTTCCTCTAACCTAACCCTGCCAGCGCCTCAGGGACTGACTCCCCCAGTCCCTTTTATTATTATTTTTATTTTTATTTCCCTTATTTCATAACAGGGCTTTTACAAACATTTTATGTATTTCCTTGGGGTTTTTAGAAGGTTATCCCCGAGAGCCAACGCTCCCCTAACCTAACCCATACCCTTATACATTAAATCCCCAATTTCTAGAACTGTCCTCGTGATGAACTGGGTAGAGCTTTAAGAGGTTTACATACCAAACATTCTTCCGTTCATTACCGTCTGTACACTGCAAGATCACATTTCTCTAATACTGTGTAATAAAAGGAATGGAGATGCTGTACTGTGCAATGTGAATATATATATCAAGTCCAAAATAACAGTTGATGCAAATATGAGCACATATGGTGCTTTTGTGGCCATCTTTACATTGCTTCCAGTTTTAAATGTTATCAGGCCATTAAACTGACATTATGAGTTGTTTTCAAGAACGGTCTATTGCTTAAGGAGGGGCAACCAGATATAGGCAAGAATGTGCAAATTATCATCCATCATCCATCCATCCATCCATCCATCCATCCATCCATCCATCCAGAAAGAACAGATTTCTGGTTACTCTAATGATTGGTTTAAACCAGTGGTTCTCAAACTTTTTCTGTCAGGCCCCGCCTTTGGAGAAAGAAAAAAGTCGGGCCCCCCCAACACAAATAGTCAGGCTCAGTGGCGGCGCCAGAGATTTATTTTGGGGGTGCTGTGGGGTAGCTTGACGTTTCATAGAGGGTGCTCAAACATTTAGGGTTTCCCATTAATGTACCGGGCGCTACAGTGGAATTTTCTACTGCAACACTCCCCACGCAAATACACAGTGTACCCGCAACTGTTACAATGAAGGCTCGATAATCAGCTCACGGCATATAGGTGTAAGCAGAGGTAAAGTGCTATTTTTATAGGTGGTGTGTGGACCTCACATAGGGGGGTCCGGGGGCATGCTCCCCCGGGAAGATTTATTTTTAAAATATTGAAGTCAAAAGCATCAATCTGGTGCACTTTGAGAGCAAAATTAAGAGATCTATGGATACATCTCTCAACACCCATATGAAACAGAACTGTAAACAGATTTACTTTTTCTTTATGGATATTTTAAAAATCACCCTTTCAAACTGTATTCTTTTTTTACTGTCATATAGTATTTCATACCTGTTTTTCATTCTCTTATTTTTTTATAACTATAATGATCATATAAACGTGTGCCTCGGAAATAATTGTTTACATTAATGGTGACCAAAACGTTTGAGACCCACTGAGATAACTTAGACTAAAGTTAACTTTAGTTATCTAAACACTGAGAGAATAATTTAATTCACTGAGCCTCTCAGTCTGACAGGAGAGGACTCTCCTCCACTTTGTTGTTGAAAAAACTCCTTATATCCGTTAGCGTAGCTCGCTAGCACCAGAAGCTAACAACAACGATCTCCGGAAGGCTACCGGTGCGCTCGTTCCACACACACACAGAGCGAGCTTTAATGAAACACAGAGACCCAGACGTAATAGTACTGTACTGTATCATATTATTTTCGAATCAATAATTTTTCGAATCAATCAATTTTTTTTTTAACCAAACAACTAAATCCATTAAATTACTTGGAATCCAAGTATCAATCAACCAAAATGATACATTCAGCCTCAATTATAACCAGTTATTAAATAGCATTAGAGGAGCTGGATACTCTCTTTAAGCCCCCCCCCCCCCAATCCTCCTGAAAATTCCCCATCTGCCATGACCCCCGATTACCCAGAATACAGCAGTCAATTCAATATACAAACAACAGAGAGGGCTTGATGCCCAAGATTCTTACCACTAGCTTCAATATATCTGATACCAGACAAACATATCCAATTGCGCCTGTTTTTGGTATGGAACAGAACATATGTAAGGAGCTTCCTGTTCTGAATATTGTATTCATAGATACATCAGTCCAAACCCAACCTGATTCTAATTTAGCAACACTACTGTTGCTGCCTTGGGCAAAGCAAATCACATACTCAACCTCAAATGATCTCCTTCCACTCTCACCCCATCTGGCATAACCCTATATTTAGAGTGAATGAGAAACCATTCAACCCAACTGCACGGATACAGACAGGAGTAGCCAGCCCGGGGCACCTTTTCCGTGGCAACTCTTAAACAATCTATTAAAAATATCAAACCACTTCCAGCTGTACATAAGTTTCAAAGAAATAGAACAGAAGAATCAAATAGAATGTTATAACTTCCACAACAACGCACTCCCTTTCTTTAAAACTAGATTCATTTTATCCCTTTTTTCTCCCCAGAACAATACTTTTTCATATTGGGATGATCAGCCACTCTGTTTAAAAGTGATCTGTTTTATAATACATTTAATCACAGCTTTGAGACTACTATTATATGAACTGTTTATCTAACAGATGATAATTCGGTACAAATGTAATACCAACAGTCGCCCAGCAGATGTCACATATTGCCTGCTTCTTAAGCTTTAAAACAATGAACTTACAAATGTAATGTCCAAGGAAATATGTCCAGTATGGTGATTAGCTTCTGTTATAGACCGAGGTTAGGCTCCCATTGTGTACATTGAACTTATAAATGAAACTGGGACCCAGAGTTTGCTTTAGTAAGAGGAGAGTTGTACCTGTGATGAATGCCTCCAGCATGAGCCCCAGCAGCATCTGAACAGCCAGTAGTGCTATAGCACTTGGGCAGTCCCCACTGGGGAACATGGTGCCGTAGCCGATGGTCAGCTGTGTCTCCAGGGAGAAAGAAAAGGCGGCGGTGAAGCTGGTTATATGCTTCACACAAACCACATGCCCCAGTGGGGGGGCATCATGATCTAACACAGCCAGGTCTCCGTTCAGGTGGGCCAGTAAGTACCAAAGGCAGGCAAACAGCAGCCAGTGGGCCAGGAAGGAGGCGCAGAAGGCCAGCAGGACCCATCTCCAGCGCAGACCCACCAACAGTCCCCACAGGTCCTGCAGGGCAAGCACCCAGGCTCTGCTCAGGGCCCTGCGCCACGAGCCTGGAGAGCACATCGGTGGGCGAAGGGCACAGTGTCCGTCTTTGGTGACTAGGCGCTGGCGGGTCGGCGTGGCCAAGAGAGGAGAGGAGGAAGGCTTGCCCCCCAGAACGCTGCTGTTGGACTTGGTTGTCATGGTTGTAGGAAGACCTCAAGCAAGTTGAGTCAGGATGATCCTGAAATGATAACAATGCACACAGGGATAGGATCGTATCAGTCAGAATCTTCAGTATCGTTCTTTCCATGTATTTTTTCTGCCGAATTGATTGCGATTTTAATTTTAGAAACATAACATGAAAAAAAGTCCTCAACAAAGGGCTTTTCATTCATCATTTCTTTCGGTTTTTTGATCTTCCTAGTACACATTTCCATAATCTAACATTAACATAGTCAACCACAACATAATTGGAGTCAACCTTTGTAGGAAAATGTACACTTAATGAAATGTTTGACATTTTTTAAAATCTTTCTCTGTATGGCTGGTGCCTGACGGATATTGGTTTAACTTTTCTGTAACAACACCTTTAGAGTCAACTTTTGAATTGTTCGGGATTCATGTACTCCTTAGTAAGAATTGTAACACCTGTACTTCTTATCCTCATCAGGTCAAATGTTCAATGTGTCCAGAACTTTTTGGTATATGAACATGAACTGCAAAAAAAGATTCCCCTCTGTTTCATCTGTATTATGAGGTTAATGCTATTTAGCAAATGTTAGCATGCTAACATGCATAACTAAGATGGTAAATGTGGTAAACATTTTCTGCTGACATTAGCATTTAGCTCAAAACACCACAGTACTTAAAGGTCCCATATTATACTGGATTTCATCAATATATTATAGGTCTCAGATATATACAAAACATGTCTCTGAAGTGTTTGGCTCGAAATACCAAACAGATCATGCATTGTATCATCCCATAATCCCCTCTGTTTCAGCCCTGTTTCAAAAGTGCTGATTCTGGGTCTTTTACTTTAGATCAGGGGTCTCCAACCTTTCTCCATCTGAGAGCTACTTTGAAAAAATGAAAGTGGCCAAGAGCTACTTGCATCGCATCGCTTACATTTATTCACATAGCACTCATCAGTTGAAATAAGCTACTTTTGTACACGTGTGAAATTGCAATACCTAAAGCTTATCAAAAATCTTAACTTCACATCAAGGTCCAATTTCATGTAGATTTCATGACATTCATGTCAGAAAAAGCTGCTTCACAAAGGTCTGTAGAGCCAAATAAAGCAGACATTTTCAGTGCTGCTTGGTGAATGTTCTTATAGTTTTCTGGGTCTACAAGGCTCCAGAAATGTTGTGAGTTTTGCTGAGACTTAAGCTGAACATGATTTTGGAGATTTATAACCTCCATCTCCACAGGATTGACACTGAACAGTGCAGCCATCTTTTTCTTCTTCTTCGTCTTGACATTAAATTATAAACCATAATAAATCCATTGTATAGGTCTAGCCTCCCTATATCTGTGTGTGAAATTGTTCCATCCTCAAAAACAAAAAAACGAATGTAGTCTAGTAGTCTTCTGTAGTCTAGCTGCAGCTTCTAGCAACGGTCTTCTGTTAAAAAAGGACACTGAATGTCCTGAATGTGGCATCACACACATGACTTGAGTCTGAACACAACAGGAGTATTTACAACAGCATTATAAAAACAAAAATAGTGCATGTGGGTGCACCCTTACATTCTCTGTCTTACTGTTGCATAAATCCCATGAATGTATGCGATTAAGTTAGCTTCATCATATCTCAATCAGTGATTAAGTGAATAATAAAGTTTCTATCGGGTCACTATCAGCCTGTCACTCATTATTTTCAGGGAGGGGGCGGGGTTTCGAGGAACAGAGGAGACGTTGATCGCGGAAGCTTTCCTCCTGCCTTCACAAACTTTACACACGTATTTATCAACTGAAAATAGCAAGAGGACATTCATAGTCTGCAATCCAAGACTTGGTTAAATCCACCAAAAACCTGACATGACGATAACGAGTGTTTTTCAAAAACACAAATCCCTGCTGTGTGTCTCTGAGCTGCAGTGACAGGGCCTGATTCAGAGCGGGTCATTCTGCTGTTGGTTCTGGACTGGTGTTGCTGGTGTTGGTGGATAAAGCAGACAGCTCCATGTGTGGTGTCTCTGTGCCGCTGTCACGTCTGTTCCCTGATCTCTGCGTCACGGACCAATTTTATATTCGTGTGACAGAAAAAATTCTAAAATAAAAAAACGTTATTGTCCAGCCGCGGCCGAAAAATCAAGAAGCAACGTTACTACGCTATAATTGATAATCGAGTGGCGAGCTACTGAAAAGCTGTCCGCGAGCTACCGGTAGCTCGCGATCGACGTGTTGGAGACCCCTGCTTTAGATGAAAATAAGGAGCCACTCCCCACGCCCCTCTGAGAGAGATTTGGTTAAAAAGAACACAATGGTGCTCTAGGAGGAGATTCAGGTGGTAAGGTGGGGGGTATCTTGGTTGGTTATTGGCTAATGGTTACACAAGCCAAAAAACGTTATGACGTCATAAAGTGGCCAAAATCTGATCAGCTCATTTTCAGACAGGTTTTTATATAAATGGATCAGGACAAAAAGAGAGAGAATCTTTTTTCCTGAAACTTCCAGAATCTCTTAAGGCAGAGGGGACACATATTTATGTATATGTCTATAATCCATTTGGACCATTGCAATGAAATGTCCAGTGTGCGAAAAAGCACACGTCCCACCGTCCGGGACGTCTTATTTACAATATCGGACAAGTAGATCTTTCAATTGACTTGTCCGGTGGACAAGTGACGTTTTTCGCCCTCATTTATTGACAAATTATTGATAAATTCAGTTTACAAAAGGCAGAATTCGTTCGCAAATTGTACGTGTCCGCCATTGTTCGTTTAGAAATGTTAGTTTCGGTTCTGCTTGTTTATTCCTAAGGAAATGCATCTCGCCGCTTTCTGTACAGTTAGAAGGGGCGGGGCGGGGTGGGACGGGACGTGTAGCACAGTGGCAGGGTTGGGAAGCAAAACTCGGTTCCGAGTAGGAACAAATAACAATTGTCCGGTCCCGGGATTAATAAGAGTTGTGAGGACAGGGGGCGGAGGCCGAGCCCCGCGGACCGCAGCTCTCTCTTCATGCTCCGTATCAGCTGATCGCTGCATGGTGCGTCTCTCTTTGTCAAACTTTCTTATGTTCTTTCTCTAACACGTAATGAAGGTTATTAAGCGTTTTAGCTCCTATGTTGTTAATATTGACCACCATTTCCTTTAATAATAATAAATAATAATACATTTAATTTATATAGCGCTTCTCATCTGCCAAGACAAATCTCGAAGCGCTTTATGAAGTAAAGCAGCCTCCCTGTCTGTGTCCTCGCGCTGTCCTCACATCCCCGGACCCCAGACTCGGAGGAGCACAGGGATGTCAGTATTGTTTATGAAGCAGGGTATAGAAAGTACATTATTGAAATGAAAATACTATTTATTTACTTTTACAAACAGTGAGCAGCTGGGCAGCTGCAGCATGTGTGTTGCAGGACATGTGTAAGCGTGCAAGCGTCTATGAGTTGTAGAAAAGCGCTAGGCCTATAGGCTATAAATATAATGTATTATTGTTATTATTATTATAGGTTGGAAATGTGTGGTTGGACTCTGTCTCACAGGCAGGTTGCAGTGTAACATCAGAGGAGACTGGGCCAATTGTACATTCTCAAACTGCATTATTTTATATAATTGTATTCAATAACCGTAAGAAATTAAACAGTATGAAGTGATTTGTAAATAGGAATACAGATTTGACTTAATGTTTTCATAAATATATTTTTCTCCCAGTTTGTCATTATTTTTACCCTCTCAAAGAACCGGAATCGAGAACCGAAAATAACCGGAATCGAAAAGCAGAACCGGAATCGTTAAAATCCAAACGATACCCAACCCTATGTGTGATGCAGTAAAATCTTACCGCTCACTTACGTTAGCGGTGTCGTAAAAACCGTGGGAAAATGTAAAATACGATGGCGAAGAACAATTTTTGTCCATTCTGGACAAGTGAAAAATGTATTCGGACAAGTAAATTGCCAAACTCACTTGTCCATGGACAAGTACTCTCTAAAAACTTTTTCTCACACTGAATGTAGTGAGCACATTCATGCAGGTTGGGAAACAGTCCATGGACGTTTTCTGTGTTAACAGTGTAACAGCTCTCTGCCAATCCAATGTATGTTTTTTTAATATCTCTGGACTATACTTGACCAACCGTAGTCACATGTACCAAAAGTATAGGTGGCAGTATTAATAGGCTTACGTTTAAAATAACATTTAAACATTTCACTGCAATAACGTTTTAATATTGTTCAGAATTACACATTTTTGATCAAAAGGTTTTTCATGTTGCCGTCTGTTGTTGTTTACTATAGAGTCTTTGTATGTGATTATCATAGGCATCATCTGTTAGCAAGCACACCTTTTCTTTCTGCTCACACAATGTGATTGGCTTCTGTCAAATGTATTCAAAGAAATAAAGAGCTGCATGATTTCTAAGAATGTGGAGGTTAGTGTTAGGGTTAGGGTTAATGAGTGAGTGAGTAATTGGTGTTCAAGTCAAAGCTGAGTTAACCCTGCATTCTTGATGCCAAAGGAATAACACTTTCTAATCTTATTGAGAAATTGACCATTTATGTAGTGGCACCAAAAGAGCCAATCAACCTTAAAACCATACAATACTTTTACTCTTTTATTTTTGATTGATCTTGGTTAGAAGTAGCTAGCAAGGACATATTTCCCTTTAGGATTGGGTAAAATATTAAGCATAATGTTAATATAGTTCCCAAAATGTGAAACTGTTCCTTTAAATCCCAATGTTAAGCTGTATATACAGAATCACCATGAATCTAATTTAAACAGGACATATGTTTGTGGAGGAACTCCAAGCACCAGATGTATATGGAGGCAGTCCTGAGAGGCGACAGCTAGAGTCCTGTACTCGTCAGAGTTTCTATTTCTATGTCAATATTGTTGCCAGGAGATTAGAGCAGGTCCCAGCTGGGAATCTTTCTGAGGAACACAGCAACATGCAGAGTAGGAATGTGTCTTTCATCTGCAGGGAGCTTTAAACTTACTGCACTGCATGGCTCTCCACTCTTCCTGTTCCCCAATTACAATATACATCCACTCTCATTTTACGTATGCATTCTTTTAAGCAATTGGTTCTTCTTTCATGCATTTACTGTGAACTATCCTTACAATACAAAAGCAGGTAGAATGAGAGCTTCAGTTCAAATAAGATGTACAAATAAAGATTGATCACATTTAGATTAACATTGTTGGTAAAGTACGCATTACGAAAAACGTTACGTTTATTCAAATTCTTAAGATTTCTAGACTTTGAAACACAAATGCAAAAGTTACTTGGTTTGGGTCTTCATTGACTAATACATGTAAACAACTTGAATCAGTTCAGTAGTTATGATTAAATTGGGACAGCATGATCAACATTGGAGCACTCTGTGTTTTGAACCAAGCAGGGAAGAACTGAGCATTTCTTTTGGAATAAGCTGAAGCAATAGAAGGGTAATAAGGAGTGTGTCGGGTTCGTCTTTGTGCTGTGGCTGGGGGAAAGAGACAGCAAGGTGGTCACATGAGAGCCATGTGCTGGACCTCAGTACAGTATGTCAGACATGTCACTGCATCAGTCAGTGATCACACTGACTCTTTATGCAAGCCTTCCTTTGTTTGTGAGACAAAAATATAAATATTAGTCTCATGTCTGAGGAAAGTAACAGAGCTGAAGTCAGGACATGGGGGTTACGTGCATATAAGATGTCAGTTTATCTGTCCAACACTTCTGTTCAGCAAATCCAAATTCAGCTTGAATTGCGAGTTAAAGTTATTGGTACCAAACCAGGAAGCTGCACACTATGACAATTGATGTATAAAGAGAACTGGATAAAGCGTTAAGAGGCGGGGCCGGTTTATTCCCAGGAAAGTTGTTTTCTTTGTTGCATTAGCCAATTAGCCTCTTAAAATAAGATATCTAATCATTCAGCAATCTCCCACATACATTAGGCCAATAGGGCATGCGAAATCTCCTTAAACCCCGCCTTCAATCCGCAGCATCACTGCTGTCTCAGCTCAGTCAAATGAATCAATGAATTGGAGTTTCCAAATAACTGTGGTTTCAGTTTTTAGCCCATTTTACAACTTTTAGGACTTAATGTTTTAAATGAGCGTTATCCAAGTGTTCAGATGTCTCTTTACCAATGTAAGTCAATGGGAAAAGTATTTTGGGGCCCAAATTACCTCATGTTACTGACACGGAAGTTGTGGTAGCACCGTTTTGCCACTACTTAAATTTGCTTTAATGCCCAAATCCCTTCCTGATTGGCTTGTTGAAGAACACACATAGTTTGAATCAAGCCAATTAAATCCTACATGTTAATCAGTGATGTTCAGAGGTGTTGCTACTTCTATTTTTTCAGTTTGGACAATGCCAGGCTAGCTTTTAGTCTTTATGCTAAGCTAGGCTAACCATGTCCTTACTCCACTTCTATTCAAAATAAGTTGTAGTTATCCTTTCAAGGTACCAATACTCCTGAATTAGTATTTCTTCTTTGCTTTTAAACAGGGCTCCTTTGTTAACTTTAGCAATGCAATTAAACAATGACAGTATAGTTTTTACTTAAGTACCTATCTACTAATGCAAATAGGTATATAAAATGCCTTTTTAGGATTCACACTAATGACAAGGACACAAATGTGTCAGCAGTGATTGATGATATGATGCCTTTAATGAGTTGTTTTCCAACTCGTGAACTTTTGAGCCTGGAAATGATTATAAATTGAGAAAGGTATACATTTATCATGTGTTGTTTTTGTCTTATGTCCCTTTACTGTATATGTGTTTACTTTCACACATGCGTATATTTGATACTTGACTTTTATTATTATATTAGTAAAATGTTGAATCTCTAACTTCAACTATAAGTATAATTATGTGAACAGATTTACAGTTTTTCATTCCTGTGAGTTATTTAAAATATATCACACTGCAAACAAACAACACTTTGTTGGAGAAGTCACTGAGGCTGAAGGAATACTAAGACATCTCCGAGTGAAGATGACTACCCGTGACGGTGCCTAGTCAGCCATTTTCCCCGTCTCTTAGCTATTCGTGCTACAAAGAAGTTAAGAGAGCAAGCTTGTGGAAAAGTTTATCGCCTACTCGGAGGGGTGCAGAAAGTTTTATGTAACATTCAATCTGCAGCTGTTCTTCTATTCATTGTTAAAGCCACATTATCACACAATACAAATGTCTGGAATAGAAAAACTACTCTTGATCAAGTCGTATCAACTTGGAATCTGGATTAGTCCCAGCTAGTTAACCACATCTGAGTAAAATAAATGGCGTTTAGCTGATAAAAAATTGTTAGGAAATCCATTCTTTCCTGCATTTATTGTAATTACCAAAATACATTATGGGATATTTGTTTTCCCTTGCACAGACACACAAACACAGATCACGAATTTGACTGGTCAAACAGCCGGGCCATGTACTCACCTAGAGCTGCGGTCAGGGCTAAACAGGGGCCCTCTGACCTTTTCACCCAAGAGCTGGTCTGAGGTCTGCCAAGTGTGCAAAGGGGGGCCGAGGCAATTGGAAAAAGAGTGTCACTATAGTTCCTTGGAGGACGGGTTGTAAAATCCCAGATGAATCCCGAGCAGAAACTGATGTCACCCCGGAGAGCGTGTTCCTGGTGTGGGAGCCGGACTGAGCGCGGCGCTCTGTGCTGCTCCGATCTGCAGCCTCCAGCTCCGGGGCGAGGATGATTCAATTGGTCACATTACCCTGCATGGAGCCTATTAGTGTTCCCGGAAGACAGACGACAGAGGGAGGGGGGGGAAGAACAACACCTTGTCACAGTTCATTCAAAGGGCTGCTTGTTGCTGGTTGGTGTCCTGTAGTTGCTGCAGCTGCGTAAAAGTTGGGTTGGCTGATAAGGTGGTGTAAAGGTGTGTGCACACATGTTTCTGTATCTCAACCTTTTGTTGAGATAAATATGGTGTAATGGTAATAAAGGATTTGGAAGAAATAACTCATTGCGATTGTATCAACTAAACCAATTTAGATTCATTGTTCAGCTCTAATGGAGATGTTTTAGGCATAATTACCACATGTTCAGTCTTTGTGTCTTTGGAAATATTTGCCGTGACCACTGGAATTTAAAATAAATTGAGAGTTTAAACTACACTTGGCTGTGCAACAGGATTGAAAGCAATTCTGGTTTTCTCTTTTACTCCAGCATCATACATTATAATTGTTTTAATTTAGATATTTTCGCCGATAGTCCTTTTTTTATATATTTGTTTTTATTAAACAACTAGTGTAACCATAGGAATACCTGCATGCACATGGTCTTGCATCAGTACATGGTTTAGTAAAGAAAACAACTATAAAGAAACATAAATGTTTCTTTATAGTTGTTCTTTATTTAAATTTAGTTATGTTTTTTCCTTACTCTTAATGGATTCTCTATATTAGTCTTACAATACTCACACCAAGTGTCAATATTACGTCAAAGATTGAATATTATTGGTCCAAAACGTTTTTTTGTTAAAGAGACCGGCATCACACGTTAGTTCCTCACTGTGTGACAGTGAACAGTTCACATATTAACCAAAGAGTTCACTACTGGTGACTTAATAATAGTAGAGCCACATGACGGGAGGTCAAAGGTCATCACGGTTTTTGTCCTCTGAGTAGCAGGACAGTCAGTCTGTGACTTTGTTCTTACGCCAGCCAAGCAGGAAATGACATCAAATGAAATCCAATGAGGTGATGCTACCTAAAGGATGTTTCGGTAAGGATAAAGGATTCGGTAACTTATTGTCGTTTTGGTCGTCATTTCTGTTCAGTAAGAATAAAAATGGCTTGTAAGGATTCGTTTTATTAATACTTTACTCTGAATTAAATAAAGTTTAGTAAATCTGTACCCAATGTTTGACAGAGATATATAGCAGATTAAAATGAACAGTGCAAATGTTGCTCAAACTGGACACTGAAAACTAACATTGGAGACTATATCTACACAAAGCCATGAAATTTGAAAATGCTGTCCAAAAGTTGTGTTAGTAAAGATCTCTTTCCACAATGTAAGACAAACACATAATTCACTTGTTTTCATACATAATATACATAATATTGTCTTTGTTGTCAAGCATACAGTAAAACAAACAAAAATAGGGATTTAAACATAACTCATAAACTCAATATATTACATTACATTACATGACATGTCACTTGTTAGACGCTTTTATCCAAAGCGACTTACATACTCAATACTGTGGGCAATCCCCACAGGAGCAATTTGGGATGAAGTGTCTTGCCCAGGGACACAACGACATGCTGACTGCAGTGGGGTTTGAACCTGTGCTCCCCTGATCCAAACACCAAGGCTCTATCCACTGCGTCACACACCTCCCAATATATGCTACATGTTGACCAGATAAACAAATTGTAGTGGTTTTCTAGTCCTTGCAACCCCTTAAAGTGCTTTTAAATATACAAACCAGCATTCACAAATTCACACTCATTGATACAGAGTCAGAGGCTGCCCAAGGGGCCACCTGCTCAGGGAGACTAACATTCATTCACATACCGGTGGCCATTGAGAGCAATTTGGGGTTAATTATCTGGCCTAAGGACACATCATCATGTTGGCTGCGATGGCTGGGGATCTAACTGCTGACCACTCCACCTCGTGAGCCACAGCGTCCACAGTTCAGTATTATGCTGAGAAATCAATTCATCTGAAAAACTGCAGGTATGCAGTTATCGGTGGTGAAAGTACCAAAGTCAAGTATTGTACTTCGTTTTCCCCCCCCTTACTTTGGTGTTCGCGGTCAAATTTGACCGGTCCTGTTTTAACTGCTATTACATTAACACAAAAACCATTCATCATCACCCAATGTCATTTAACACCCTTTCAAACTGTAAATATTGTATCAGACTACTGGTATACATGAAAAACTGCAGTAAATATACAAAGAACAGACTCTGAACATGTATTGCGTGTGCCAGGTGTGATCCACGTGGGGGGATGGGCACATAAGAGCGGGAAATGTGTCAAATTGTTCTGTGTGTGTGTACCAGGTGTGATTCACATGGGGGGATTGGGCACATAAGGGGGGGGGGACACATCTAGAGTATGTGTGTGTGTGTGTGGGTGTGTGTGTGTGTGTGTGTTTTATCTGATCCGGATGGTTACTAATTCCTTTTCTTTATGGCGGTCAGGAACCGGGAACACCATGGGTGTTACAAAGTTGACTAAATCATCCAAAATTCAATGAAAGTGGTGATCAGCCATTTGATATGTTCAAATGTCTACTGTGAAGGATATCATAAAGCCTGAATGCATCGAATGTAAAACAAAAAAGTTATGATTGATGAAAGTAGTAAATCGGTCAGATTTGACCCGAAGACAACAGGAGGGTTAAAGTACTTGTACTTTACTTGAGTATTTTTATTTCAAGCCACTTTATAGTTCTCTACAATTCTAAGGAGAAAAATGCACTTCTTATTTCATTTAATGTATCTTAAAGCTTTACAAGTTAATAATAATAATGATTTTAGCATAAAAACACACCCGTTTATAAAATATACTGTTTTGTAATAAATTAAATTACAGTTTATTGATGATACAGCTGGACGATTAATACAAAATGTTTGTATGTATTTTGAGTACATTTGAGTTTTATGATTGTTTTTATTTTAGACATTTCTACATTGTGTTACTTTTTTATTTTATTTACAATAGTATTACTTTATTACACTTATTATCAATTTTTGCTGTATTTTTACAAGGTGATATTCGTACTTTGACTTGTAAAGGATGTAAATACCTCCCCCAACACAACAACAGGTAAAAACAGTTTAGAGTAAACACCTGTATTGTGTGATCAGCTACAGCAGACTGACTTCAGAAAACACGCTAACATAATTTAAGGGAGATAGGGGTCACGGAAAGTTCTTCTTAACCTAAAACAACCTAATTTTCCCAAAGTTCAGTCTTCCCTCTACAAACCTTTAGGCTTTATCCACAAGATCTACTCACTGTGGAAGCTCTGATAATTAGACAGTCTCATGCTATCAGGACAGGAAATGACCCCTTTAGATTCTAACGGCCCGTGACCTTTCCTCCACTGCCGGCCTCAGGACAAACTACATGTTAGGCCTCATCAGCAGTGTGTCCATACAGTGGGGAACACAGCAGCTAACGGCTATAGTTAGTACGTTACGGATGTTATGATCCATGTTAACAATGAGAATAATACCATACAGAAAAACCGTAAGCAGTGGGTGAGACATTAGTGAGAGTGTGTCGGCCCCTCAGCCCCCTCTGTTGTCCTGCAGAGGTTCCAGTGGAGGTGGTAGATGACAACGTCATAATGTGAGGCGCTGTAGCTGCTTTACTCTAGCTCTGCCTTCGTTCTCTCTCATTAGTCTGAAGAGTGAGAGAGGGGTCCTTCACCTACTGCTGGGAAAAGTGCGGCCCCTTCACTGTAACACTGCTCCACTCTCTCCCTCTTGTCCTGTTTTCCTCCAAGGGGGCAAATTAGTGGGTTGAAGGAGCTTTGAGCACATGTGAGAACATGAGACTTTTTGACTTTGGTCATTCATAGCTTTTGCTTTACTCCAAATCTGTCCATTTGTTTTGGTCAGCCCACCTACAGAGATATTAAAGTACATTTGTTAGTCTGTGTAGCGATAATTACATTTTTACACTGTAATATTAATATTAAATTCATTAATCTACACAACATATTATCACCTTAGAAAGGTGTTAATGCTAATACTATTCACCCTCTCGTCAATGGCATTTCAGTGAGTCAAATGTAGCAAATACACATTTATGATATTTACACATTTTGTCCAGCAGGATAATTTCCACATATTAAGTTTCATGATTTTTATCAATTTTTTAAGCGTAAATTCAAGCGTGTATTACCTTTTTCCCTCTGTTTTAAAGTTTCAGTTATATGTTTCTCTTTAATTCCTGTCTTTATGTGTTTTCCCGCCTGTTTTGATTGTCTGTCCTGGCCTGATTAGTTCTAACTGTTCCCCATCAGCCCTGCAACCACCTGTTCTCCTGCACTTCATCCCATAATTAATTCAGATTTAAGTCTTGTTTTTTCTCTTGAGTCATTGTTGGATCCTTGTATATTGGGTATCGTGAAGTTCTGTTGGGCTTGCCTCGCAAAACCTAAAAATTAAGTTTTTTCCTGTGGCATGAAGTCTCCTGCCTCGTCTCCACTTCCTGTTCCTCAAACTTCATGGTCCGAAAGATCTTACCAAATTCCTGCTTTTGTGATGAAGGTGAACACCTTCCCCGGGAAAACGTGCTGGTGAAAAGTGGTGAGTAATTTTGTCTCTTACTGTTCCTTTAAAATATGTTGAAGTTTCTAGAACCAAACCAAGAAGGAGAATTGCAAAAGGATAAGTAGGAAGCTCAGCAGCCGTGTCCCTATGGCCTGGTACGATCTGAACCAGGAGCTGATTCTGGTTCTGAAAAGGCTTCATTGTGGACTTCTTCAGGAGCAACATACCTGAAAATATTGTCTTGGCTGACCTCTAGTGGTTTCAGTGAGTTTTAGTTAAGGACCCTGTAATGTTCAGGTTACATCTGGAACAGAGCACTTTTCAGATCACGCCCAACCACAAGTCACCACACCCAGATCACTATCCACAGAGGGCAGCTAACCTGTACTCTTCAGCCTGGTGTCAACTTACTTTCTTTACTCACTTTAAATACCCCGAGGAGTTTCCCTGCAGGAGAGGGAGGTCGTTGCTGTGTTGTGCGAATGTAGCATACCACCCTGTGTTTGGTTCCAATGTGGAATTTTTAAAGAAGTTTAGTCCATGTGGGCAGCACTGCAAAGCAGAATGTATTGTTTGAAAGGTGTACTCCGAGGACACACATTAATAATAATAATAATGCATTTTATTTATAGAGCGCTTTCGAGAAACGCAAAGACACTGTACAGAGTACAAATTCATAAAAACATAGTTAAAACATTGTTCAGCAGGAGATCACAGCAGAAAATGGATGTCTTGCTGAGTGATTTCTGCCTGAGCTGCGGGACCTTTTTATGTTGTCTGTTTGTCAGGATGAATTCACTCATAGGTAAGGTAAGGTACGTTTATTGATATAGCACATTTTCAGAGGCAATTCAAAGTGCTTTATATCATCATTAACTCTTAATAAGAAGACAAAAGAAAGGAACATAATAAATAAACATAATGGAATAACTGATTCCTAAAAAACATGCATAAAAGAGATACAGAATAGTTTAAAAACGACATTGTAAATACAGTAGGTGCTAAAATAAGTAAAAAGACTTCTGAGTAAGCAGCTGAAAAAAGTTGTGTTCTTAGCCTCGACTTAAAATAATTAATCGTTGGTGAAGACCTCAGCGTGAATAGTCAGATTGCATAATTTTTCTTTTGTTTTTTAAAGTGAAGACTAGGGTCCAAAGGAAATGAAAAACCCAGAGAGACATTGTGATAACCTGTCCTGTTCTTACCGTCCAACGAGCCCATGTCTTGTCTCAAATACAAATACGAGCCTCAATATTTAGGTAATGCCAGAAGAGGGAGCTGTTTTCCACCAAATACCCCATGGCTCTCTGGAATGTCCCACCTCTGACAGGTCCAGTTATGCCTTTTTATCCACATTAACTATTCCACCCAATGTGGAATGCTTTGGGCAAACCACTCCACACCACGCTAAATTACTCCAAGTACTCAATATGGAACAATGATGGCATATTTAAGATAAAGACACATTTGAAAAAGAAGATTCAACATTGTTGATGGTAATTTAATAATTTCACATTTCATGTTAGTTGTATGGATAAACGATCCATATTAATATTCGTATTGATTACAAGAGGAAGTTCATGCGTTTGGAAAAGGGTCTTACAAAGCTGCAGTGAAGCCAGATGAGCCTAATATGTCTTCCTATGGAGTGGTGCAGTGTTGAAGTATGTTGTATCCTCATTCAGCCGCTTATTAGCAACCGCCATTTTGAAAAAAAACATTGACTTTGAAGGTTTGGGACTAATTTCTGCATCACTTTTTTGTCAGTAGATTATATTTTCAGGCTCAATTTGCCAATTTTTCTAACCACTTCCTCCCTGGTCTACTGATAACGCTGTAGCATACACACTGTCAAATGAAAACTTGTTAGCATATGTCGATTTAATACATGTTTGATATTATTCTATTAGCTGTCCAGCTAACCAATCAGAGCAGACTGGGCTCTGGTTTCAGACAGAGGGTGAAAAGAGGTGCTGCAGCACAGGCAGTATGAGAACAATAAAGAGCTTTTTGAACATTAAAGCATGGAGACATGTCACAGGAGAGGCATACAAATACAATTATTAACCTGGAAATGAGTATAATAGGGCCCCTTTAAAGAGGGATCAGGTAATGTTTTGAACATTCACTGGTGCTCTAAATAGTTCAGCCTGGTCTACGATTGGCGGAATTCTAAGGCAAAACGTTGTTTCCAGGCTGTATGTGTTTGTAGAGAGCTTGTTCCACTTTTCTCCTTGTTTCACAGGTTCAGTCTCAGCACTTACTGTAAAGTCCTCGAGCTCCAACTTTATATTAAATAGAAACATTCTTATTCTTTTGAACCAGGCCTCAAGAACAGCCTCACCTCGTTCCACTGAGTTACCTCAACCACCAGAGAGAGGAGCAGACTCTGGTGGTTGATTTCTGCAGAGGGGAAAAAAAGTGTTACGAGGCAAGGTAAAGCAATGAAACTGAGAAGCTACTTTTCTGTTACTTGGAGGTGTGTGTGTGTGTGTGTGTGTGTGTGTGTGTGTGTGTGTGTGTGACCCTTCAGAGGACATGAAGGTCAAGAAGACAGCTCACCTGCTGCACCCATCAGGTCGATTATGCTTTGAATTGTTTGTTTTGTTTCTATCCACTTGGTTAGTGACCTGAGCTCTCTTAAGAATTCACATTTCTAACCTGTGTGTGTCCTGAATGAGTTAAGGCAGAGCAGAGGCTGTCCTGGCTGCAGCAGAGGAAGAGGGGGGTCTGTCAGGACCCCCTGGTGCCTGGCCATTCTCAAACATGCCCTCTCCACCTTCCACAGATATGGTGTGGCAGTACTGCTTGTACACAAGGGCACAAGCTACCTGCAAACACAGTGGTGGGGTTCACTGTTTCTGACTTCACCCTTCAATAAGAACAAACATGCTTTATACATATTGTGTGTGCAAGTGAGATGCACACATACTTCAGAACCAAAGGATCAGTGCATATGACTCTGCCCCCTGTTAACCAGAAAGTTGGTTTCACCACTATCCCACCCCACGTTGCCTCACAGGAACAGGAGTGGTTGCAGTGGACACTGGGCACTGACGGTGCCACCATCCAGCAGGGCATCACACATGTATATCCCCCAATCAGTGGAGAAGCCAGGCTGCTGAGGCTGGCAGTAATATGATCCTCTGTGGTGCTAATGAGACTTCAGAGCCTCAGCTGAGCAGGTACAGCTCATGTCATGCTGGTCCGTCGCTGAATTATTTAGCTTGTTGCATTTGGCTAATGTCTCGACTCATTGTTCAGTAGGTCCAAAGAACATAAAAGACACAGGCTATTCAGGTCACTGCCATCACCAAAACTAACAGTATCAAAGTATAGGTGCTCCTTTCTGCCTTGAAGAAAAATTTACCAATCATTGTTAAAAAAAAAAAAGATTAGGTGTTATTTTTGTATCACTGTATTACATTGATACCAGGCTGGGTTCAATGATTCAATGGCCCTCTAATTACTTGGCAGCGCCATGCTTGGCTTTATCTAGGCAGGGAATGTTGTCAGTGAATACATTTTACAACTCCTTAAGGCCCAAGTGAACTTCATATCGTGTCTTGCCCTCCACCTGTTGAGGAAAATTAAAGGGTGGATGTATGAATATGACTGGATACAGCATTATGATCAATCAATGAAAGTTTATTTGTATAGCCCTATATCACACATTTTACATTAGTCTCAGTGGACTTTACAGTGTGTACAGAATATGAATACAACACCCTCTGTCCTTAGACCCTCACATCGGACAAGTAAAAACTTCCAAAGAAATCCCACAGTTAATGGGGGAAAATGGAAGAAACCTTGGGGAGAGCAACAGAGGAGGGATCCCTCTCCCAGGACGGACGGATGTGCAATGGATGTGTCGTGTGTACATTGAAAAGATAATACATTTACAACATAGGTTTTTTTTTTACTGTTGGCCATTCTTCAGTCAGGAAGGCTTCTATTTAATGCTTAGGCCTATAGTTTATTTGTCATACATCCTGCCATTCACTCCTCTCAGGCATGCTTAATCATAATTTCCTCCTGCCTTTGTCTGGGGATGTCACTCTTATCAGCTGTTCTTATCAGCTCTCCACATCTACAGAATAACTGCTCCCTAGGGCACTGTGAGAATGCCCGAGCGGCCATGGAGGCAAAATAGTAGTGATGTTACGTATTGCCATAGCCGTGGGAACATGTTTCAAATGGGGGGTGCTGTGGGGATGACACCAGGGCTGGTTCTGACCAATTTGCTGCCCTAGGCAAGATTTTAACTGGCAATGAAAAACCTCTACAAAAGACCAATACACTACAAACAGAGAAACTTATTGACATGGTGGACAGTTTAAAAAGGCTTCAAATGTATTTAGTATTGTATGAACATGTTTTAATTGGGGGGTAGTCGTCACATCCTCTAGGGGGGTCTGGGGGTCTGCCCCTCCGGGAAGATTTGTTTTAACATTTTAAAGTAAAATGCTTCAATCTGGTGCACTTTGAGTGCCCAATTACTAGAGCCTGATCTAGGGGGTACAACTCTAAACACCCATATGAAAAAGATCGGTTTGCATTTTATTAATCAAATAAGGATGTGAACATAACCAATAACCTACCATAGCCAATAACAAATAAATGTTAAAACTTATTTCATTTTTGTGGTTCATTTATATCTTATTTTACCAGTTAACATTTATTTATTTATGCCTATTTTTTAATCTCTCCAGTTTTAAACGATATGTTTGGTTTACTGTCCTATAGTATACATTGGAATGATTTCAAACCTGTTTTGATTTATCCTAATAATTATAAAGGTGTGCCTTGGAAATATTTGTTTACATAAATTGTGATCAAAACGTTTGAGACCCACTGAGATAACTTAGACTAAAGTGAGCTATCTAAACACTTACCTCACTGAGCCTCTCAGTCTGACAGGAGAGAGAACTCTCCCTCCACATTATTGTAGAATCTCTCTCTCTCTCTCTCACTCTAACCGGGGTGAAAAGGGTGTTATCTTTACTTAATTATGAATGTTGTTACATCAAGGCTGAAAATTCGTTTTTTTTGTATTATATTTGTATTTAATCTTGTGGAAGTGCAGATCCCCTGTCCTCCACCAGGGAGTGCTGCGTATTGCGCCGAGGCTTCGGAGCGTGTGTCGAGTAATCCCCAACGCTTTTTGTGAAGCTTGTATAGAGAACCGCAGTGACGCGTCCTAAAACCCGGAAGTAAGTTAGCATTTTTACCACTTACGGTTCCTTCGTCAAAAAGCAATGCAATTTCTCCATAGGGTTTTGGAAAATAGCTCCAAATAAGGTCTGTGTTTGACACAAAATTAAGAGATAGATCACGTTTTTGTTCTACCACATTAAATACATCAGCAGCAGTGATCATCGCTGGTGATTTCTGAAGAGTTTACGTGTCGGAAAAACGATGGTTGTTAACAAGTGGCATTAGTGGACTACAGAAATGGTCGAGGCCGTTGTACGTCATTACGCCGATTACGTAAACACTCCCGCTAAATTTCTTTCCCCCTGTGTTCTGCTTGAAAGAGAGTATATGCCTATCTTAAGTATCTGTAGTATCTTTAGTATCTTTAGTATCTATATCTTTATCTGACCATCATCATTTATAGTCAGTTGAGCGATCTTAAGTTGGCGTGACTTTGAGTAGTGCGACCCTGCCGTTCTAGCTTGTAGTTCCTTTATAGCATAACGTTAGCATTTTGCTTCTGGCGACTAGATTTATGATTCGAAAATTATAAAAGTAGCGTAGATATGTGGAGATTATCTGGCTGAACAAAACGTGATCCCTCTTAAATGTGTTCAACCACAGACCTTATTCTGAGCTATTTTCCAAAACCCTATGGAGAAATTGCATTGTTTTTTTGACGATGGAACCGGAAGAAGTTTACTTCCGGGTTTTAGGACGCGTCACTGTGGTTCTCTATCGAGGCTTGTATCGTTTTGGGCCAGTGACGTCATCGATGACAAACGAAGCCTCGCTGCCTGTCGATACCACGTGACTGCTTCAGGAAGCGATTCAGATCGGTTGAACCACAACGCTCATATTACCCATGGATGTAGGCTATAATGAACCATGTTACCCCTCCTGTACCTGGGCCCGGTGACACGATGGAACTAAGAGAGCTCAGACCCTCACTTATATAGAGGTCGGAACATGTCATAAGTAGCCTATAAATAAATAAAAGCATAAATAAATGTAGGAATAAAAACATGAATAAATACGGGAATAAATATCCTACAGTGTTTTCAGATAAATTCAGTGTGTGGGCTGTGGCTCAGCTGGAAAGCAGTTGGCTCACAACCGCAGGGTCCCTGGTTCAATGACTCGTTAATACATCTTTTTTTTTTTTTAATAAAAGCTACAGCTAAAGGAGATAATGCAGTTAATAAAATGTAGTCTTTGATATGGTTTAGCCTTTCTCAGGCTACAACATGGTTAAGTTTACAAATATTATTAAGGAATACAAATCCCTCTTTGCAATGTTTACCAGCCTCCTTAGGCTTTTCCATCACAATCATTAAACTGGAATAAATACAATATTGTTAACATGAAAATATGATTTTATGTTTGTTGTTTAGAGTTATTCTAAGGCTTTACTCATTGGGAACTCGGTAGGAGATAGAGCACACTGTTGAGATGTCAAATCTGCCTGTTTTACACACTTTGACCAACAGGGGGGTTTGTGTTCAAATGAAGCCCATGACGAAGCCTCATGAGATGAACCCTTTTGCGAACCAATTGGCTGGAAAGCTTCAAAGCTTCATAAGGCTTCATCTCACCATCACTACAAAATAGGAGAAGCAGGTAGGTTGGTGTTATTCCACAGAAAACAGTTTTATTTTTCCATCCACTGTGACAACATGGCGGCCCTCCACCCACCCACACAGTATACCACACAGTTCTCAACAACCCTCACTAACAGATAACAGCACCTAAATACACCCAGGACTAATCAAACACACAAGAAACAGGTGAGGGGGGAGGAGCAAACACAGGGCACCAGGTGAACACAATCGGGTAATCACCAGGAGGGAACACAGAGACCGGAAGCAACAGACAAGACGGGGGCGAACACTTATACAATTAATGCAATTTAATCATTTAATAAATACTACATCAATAAATAGTATAAACTATGTACAAATGTGCAAATATGCAATGCCAAACTGTACTGTGCAATCACGCTAATAAAGTGCAAACTGTTCCCTACTACAGTGCTGAGTGACATTATTTCCGTGCACAGGGAAGTTGTCGTCAATATACCCTATATACAGTACAATGATTATATAAACATGTTAACGAGAGCTCTAGTAACGGCGTCTCGTCGTTACAGGCACATACCCCTCAACCAACCTCCTCGTAGAGTCTAAAGCAACAGAGAAATTATTATCACATACCATTAGTTATAATGAACACTTATCTTTACTTCATGTACTTCTCTCTCCTTATGGAAAACCACCCTACCATTAAAATTGGTGGGGGGCCCACTGAAGCTGCATATACGGCACAAAATTGAAAAAATTGAATCAGCAGAAATTCAGTTCACCCCCTCATATTCCCACACTATCCTATGATAACCTATGGAATGCATCGTACTTCTAATATGTTAAGCTCACATTGCAGTGTCACTGAGGTCACAGTAACGCCAGACTAGACCAAGACAAATCCCCCGGTCTGCTTCCCCTCTGGTGTTGGAATGCGTTTCATAGACATACGTTGCTTTGACATTTTCTAACCCTATTGAACTGAGCTCATGCATGCCCGCTCCATTTGTCTCCAACCCCACCTGTGGAGACTGAATCTGAACGTGTGTGTAGCTGCGGTGTTTGCATTGCGTTAGAATTACTGCATTATAAGAAAAGACAAGATAAGATGTACTTTATTGATCCCAAATTGGGAATTATTTTTGTTGCAGCAGCATAAAGCAAAACAAGGCATTTCACATAATTAGAAATGAAAAGGGTAGAAATAAACAATTCGAAAATAGAAACATCTCAAAATAGAAATAGAAATAAAACAGCATTAGAGAGTAACAAATATACAGATGACCATGAAGATAAAATATCAATAAACTGTCTGACAAATAAAACAGTATTGAAGGGCCAATATTCAGTTCACACAATATAAAAGCAGGATATTATTTACATTAGGTTTGCACTGTATTAAAGAATATTACTATTATTGAGAGTGTGTTTAGGTGCAACAGGCCTAACTCTTTACTCCATGACTCTTTCTGACTTTTCTTCCCGCTCCACTGTAAAATGAGAACCCTCATTGCTGATTCTAATGAATGCTGGGTAATTTGACCACTGGCTCTTTCCTCTGATCTAGACACTGGTTCTTTATATCGCTGAACAAGCTGCAGCCTGACATTTGGTCATGATTGAGAAATGTGCTGTTTTGAAGGGGAGTTTAGCCTGTGGGTGATGCACATTGATTTTTAAAACAATAGATTTTAAATCTGCTAAATATTGCACAATAACAATAACCGTGAGACTACATAGTATTTGTACACACTGTTGTACATTGAAACCACACCATCATTGCATACATTTTGGACATCGCACTTGATTATTATTATTATGTTGTGATAATATAAACATGATCAGAACATTATATACACTATGTTATATATTTTTATTTAGGGGTGTCAATCGAATAACATTTATGATTGATGACATTAAGAATTGCAGGCCAGGAGCTGGGAGGGAGGAAAGAAACTGATAGAAACTGAACACCATTTTCACCACTAACCACAAACAAAGCTGTTTGACAAAACACATTTTTTACAAAACCTTAAAGCTCTATAATCTTTAGAAGGTGACCTTACCTCTAGTACCTTTATAATAAGATAAGAACATTAATAATATTTGCACTGTATGCACATGCACATACAACATATACCCACACATTAAATGTTTATATATTTATATCGGTTCTGCTCACATATCTGTATATATGTACATTCACCGGATCATAGTTTAACTCCAGTTATCTCCCATTATTTGTTATTTCAATAATACTGTTCAAACATGTTTATTCTTATTTAATTTATTATATAATTTCTTATTTTTTATCAGACTTTTTTATTTTGTATGTTTTCATTCCTGTGTATATTCCATATATAATTTTGGTGCTTCTTCTTATTCTGTTGCTGCCTCGACACGCAAATTTCTTATTAAAGGTCCCTCTTATCTTATCTTATGACATCACGCAGGGTTTGAAAGGTGGCAAACTAGGAGGTGAGTATTGTGAACACGGTTTAAGGGAAACCTGGTAGTGCTTCAGGGAAAGAAGAAGCATCAGAATGTTATTCATTCTGTCCAACACTCTTTAGTACGTAGCCCTGGAGGATTCATAGAGAGAAAAATAAATAAAACGAGGCCACGTTTTATTAATTCGTGCGCACGAGATGTAATTCGTGGCCTCAATTTAAATAAAACGAGGCCACGTTTTATTAATTTGTGCGCACGATATACTTTCTCGTTCCCACGAGATACTTTTTGAAAGTTACCGGTGCGCCAAGTAGGAAGTGGAGCACACAGGAGACAACCGTTTCATTGCAGACTGTTATGTTTATGTGGGGAAATGGCAGTGCATACATTATTTGAGATATATTTCAAACTCGGACTTCATTTTAGGGACATTTCGGCAAGAGGTGTAGAGCTATTTGTTTAAGCACCGGATTTGCAAAACAGGAGAGTCTGTGAACCAGTCTGCCTTCATCTATGAATTCATGTCCGTGACTCTCACAGTATCTGCTATCTGCGCGCAGAGAGCTGTGTCTTTTACGCAGCGCCTTCACTGTGTTTACCTTCAGAACAGCTGAATAGAGATCGAGGCTGCTACGTTTTAGCCACACACACACGCACGCACGCACGCACGCAGGCAGGCAGGCAGGCAGGCAGGCAGGCAGGCAGGCAGGCAGGCAGGCAGGCAGGCAGGCAGGCACGCACGCACACACACACACACACACACATCGAACTGCCCGATTATTCCCCCTATCACTCGTTTTATGAAGGAGATGTCCAGTCACCAGGGCACATGATGTGTAAATAACCCAATTTGTGTTCTGTGAAAGTGAAAAGGATATGACATTGTTTTTGTTACTTTCGTTGCAGTTGTATATGTCTTAAATGTAATTTAGGTTAACTTTCTGTTTTATTTAGATGCTTTTATTTTGAAGGCGAGTTTACGCTGTTGACAGGAAGTTGTTGTTGCTATGGAAACGTGAAATGCCACATGATGTGTGTGTGTGTTCGGTGTATGTGTGTCCGACTCCGGCATTTGTTTTCAAATTACCATGAACAGTAATTTACACACATCTGGCTAACTCCATATGTGTCTTCCCAAGTGAAAGAAGTTTGTTTAATCTCAATCTCAATGGAGGCTAGTGCTAAATGCTGTCGGAGTGCACCGGAACGAACGCCACTATCATAATATCTTCTGAAAACAAATGCCCACTGTTACGGCCTCCGCCTTCTATCTGCTCATTAACCTGTCTGTGAGTGTTTGCAGCTGTGTGTGTTATATGTATATGAGCTGTGCCGTTGCCCAGACGCCATTGGATGCCAGATTTCTGTCCCTCCCCCGGTAGGCGTGACCGAAGATCTGGATTGGAGCAGGTCGGGCCGACTCTCCAATCCCTGCACACACCTTCCGGCGACTGTTACAAGAATGTGTGCATCTCAGTTACTCAACAGAGGTCTGAATCTGTGTCAGACGTCTCTCGCTACTCTCAGTACATTCTGTGTTAGTTCTGTGTGAGTTCTGTTAACAGTGGTTAACTAGCTTGGCATTCGCTCTGTGTTAGTTCTGTTAACAGTGGTTAACTAGGTTGTGTGCATATGTGCTTATGTTTATGAATCTGTTTATCTTTAAGTACAAAGTAACTGTGGTTAACTTGTACACAGGCTGTGTTTCGTTACGGTCTATTTTCGTTAGCCCTATTCCTTTTTCCATTTTAGAAGTGAGGTTCTCTTTTGTTTATGTGTTTGTAGTTTTTGTTTAGTTTAGGTATTAACTTGTGAAAGCTCTTATCTAAAGAGTACTTTAGTTCCTTTTGATTGTTATTTAAACCGGTGCCTTTGTGGCCTTTTGTTTTGATGTCTGTTTGTTGCCAAATTAGTGCAGCTTTCATTAAAACAACTTCCTATTTTACCAAAAACAACTGTCATATGTTACTTTCCACGAGCCGGGACGTAACACCCACACATACACACACACACACACAGACACAGACACAAACATACAAACACACACGCCCTGGCGACCGGACAAATTAATAAAACGTGGCCTCGTTTTATTTATTTTTCTCTCTATGAACCCTCCAGGGCTCCGTACTTTAGGCAGCTTGGTGGGATTTCAGACCCCCAAGATGTACTTCCTGTCCTGAATGACGCTTAGAAACTCTGCTGTTGAGTGTTTTTAGAGCTGAAATCCACATGGAGACGAGTTCTGGATGTTCCAAAAAAAGCTATTCACTGAATTCATGGAAGTAATCATTTATTGAGTGTTTCATGATTTTGAGATTACCAGGATAGAGAAAAAATATTCAACAATTCTGGTTATATTCTAGGCATTTAATAATTACTTTTTGTGTTGGATCACATTCAAACATTTCAAAGAAAATAACAAACTTGGAAAAAAAGGGCATCTGCTCCTGATCCTGGTAATGACTGGAAATGTATTTGTCGGAGAAAAAAAATGCAGCTGTGTGTGTTTGAGTGTGAGAGAGGAGACAGAGGAAATGACGGGAAAGACTGGAATGGTGTAGTTTGCTCCTGAGTCCACTAAGCCAGCAGGAAGTCGGGTTGCTTTATTTTTCATCATCTTCCTGGCCTCAAATTCTCTCCTATCATATTAATATGCACACCTCCCCCCTGGTCTTTCTGTTTGAAGAAAAAGTGCTGAAATGCGTTTTCCTACCAGCTACTTCAAGAACTTTGCTTCTTAAAATTACAACAAGAAGCAAATCTGTGTCCTAAAATACATCCAGGAACATGGTTGAATGCTATATGGTAACTGCATTTATATAGTGCTTTTCTAGTCTCTGAGCAGGAGCTGGCATTCACCAATTCACTGACACGTTCATACCTCCCGCTCATCAGCAGTGATCAACATACTCACTCATTCACACATTGTTGGCAATGCCAGTAGAGAAAGATGTAAGTAAATATGTTGGGGAAGCGACACAAATACTTGGTCTCAAATGCAATGACTCAAAGTTCAAAAATCAAAAAAAATAAGTCTTTACTTAAAGAAGAAAAAAAAATCACTCTTAAGGGCAAAACATAGCAAATGCAAATTGCAAATACATAGGACTAAATAACAACAAGGTTCTTGGCCTCAAAACTCCTGCTCTCTGACTGCACATGAAACAAGACGAACAGGCAGAGGACAAAGGGAGACATGTGTTGCGTCGAATAGTCCAAAAAAGAAGCACAGTTACAGTGTGCGAAAAAGCACACGTCCCACTGTCCGGGACGTGTTATTTACAATATCAGACAAGTAGATCTTTCAATTGACTTGTCCGGTGGACAAGTGACGTTTTTTGCCCTCATTTATTGACAAATTATTGATAAATTCAGTTTACAAAAGGCAGAACTCATTCGCAAATTGTACGTGTCCGGCATTGTTCGTTTAGAAATGTTAGTTTCGGTTCTGCTTGTTGATTCCTAAGGAAATGCATCTCGCCGCTTTCTGTACAGTTAGAAGGGGGCGGGGCGGGGCGGGGTGGGACGGGACGTGTAGCACAGTGGCAGGGTTGGGAAGCAAAACTCGGTTCCGAGTAGGAACAAATAACAATTGTCCGGTCCCGGGATTAATAAGAGTTGTGAGGACAGGGGGCGGAGGCCGAGCCCCGCGGACCGCAGCTCTCTCTATGCTCCGTATCAGCTGATCGCTGCATGGTGCGTCTCTCTTTGTCAAACTTTCTTATGTTCTTTCTCTAACACGTAATGAAGGTTATTAAGCGTTTTAGCTCCTATGTTGTTAATATTGACCACCATTTCCTTTAATAATAATAAATAATAATACATTTAATTTATATAGCGCTTCTCATCTGCCAAGACAAATCTCGAAGCGCTTTATGAAGTAAAGCAGCCTCCCTGTCTGTGTCCTCGCGCTGTCCTCACATCCCCGGACCCCCAGACTCGGAAGAGCACAGGGATGTCAGTATTGTTTATGAAGCAGGGTATAGAAAGTACATTATTGAAATGAAAATACTATTTATTTACTTTTACAAACAGTGAGCAGCTGGGCAGCTGCAGCATGTGTGTTGCAGGACATGTGTAAGCGTGCAAGCGTCTTTGAGTTGTAGAAAAGCGCTAGGCCTATAGGCTATAAATATAATGTATTATTATTATTATTAGGTTGGAAATGTGTGGTTGGACTCTGTCTCTCAGGCAGGTTGCAGTGTAACATCAGAGGAGACTGGGCCAATTGTACATTCTCAAACTGCACCACTTAGAACTAACCAAACAATGCAGAGATTATTTTTATATAATTGTATTCAATAACCGTAAGAAATTAAACAGTATGAAGTGATTTGTAAATAGGAATACAGATTTGACTTAATGTTTTCATAAATATATTTTTCTCCCAGTTTGTCATTATTTTTACCCTCTCAAAGAACCGGAATCGAGAACCGAAAATAACCGGAATCGAAAAGCAGAACCGGAATCGTTAAAATCCAAACGATACCCAACCCTATGTGTGATGCAGTAAAATCTTACCGCTCACTTACGTTAGCGGTGTCGTAAAAACCGTGGGAAAATGTAAAATACGATGGCGAAGAACAATTTTTGTCCATTCTGGACAAGTGAAAAATGTATTCGGACAAGTAAATTGCCAAACTCACTTGTCCATGGACAAGTACTCTCTAAAAACTTTTTCTCACACTGAGTTAATATATATATATACCAGCACATTACTATAATAGATACGTTAATAGTAGCCGTAGCACACCGACAGGAGGCCGTGTGCTGGAGCAGAAAAACAGTCTGGAGGATCGCTGTCCAACATGGAGCAAAGTCAAGGACCCCAAGTACGTTTTTTATTTTAAATGGTACTATTAACGTTAGCGTTACTTCCTTCAAATTAATTTGGTAGTCATATTTGCGGCACATCTATGATAATAATTGGCTTTCAAGTGTTGTACGTTACGTGAACACTGTTGCTAGGCAACTGACAACAAAATGTGTTTTTAGGAATAGGGAAAATATACAGTTTTCTTCATTTAATTTTTAATGTAAGATTCAGTGGCGTTTTTATATGTACCAAAGTGGTGGGGCACGAAAAACTTAGATGTTATAAGGTTCTGGTGCTTTTTTAAACACGTAAACAAATAGCTGGCTATCCATGGTTCCGATAGGATAGAGAAGGATGGGGGGGGGGGGTGTCGCTCTATGCAAGTCAATGGGACTCCCTGATAGTTGAAAATCGACGCTAGTGACGCCAAGGGATCCTGACATATAGGACGAGTTGGGAGTGAGAATGTGTTGGACAGTGACGAGAATACTAATTGCCGGCAGCGAGAGCTGCATCCCTAGCAACCACGTTACTATGAAAACGTCGACACGGGAAATACTGTTTTCACGCCGAGAGATGACGATAACTTCACATGGACACTGGCCAATCTAAAACCTCTTTAGTAACATACGTAGTACATATACATTTGCTTGACAAGAACTGAAAAAATCTTCGTATTCTCCACAGAAATGTGTATTATAGTGAACCAAAAGTCGTGATAGAGGCTTATCTTACATTAAAAATTACATGAAGAAAACATATTTCCCTATTCCTAAACATTGAAATAAGAAAAAAAGAAACACATTTTGTTGTCAGTTGCCTAGCAACAGTGTTCACGTAACGTACAACACTTGAAAGCCAATTATTATCATAGATGGCCGCAAATATGACTACCAAATTAATTTGAAGGAAGTAACGTTAATAGTAGGCCTACCATTAAAATAAAAAACTTACTTGGCGTCCTTGACTTTACTCCATGTTGGACAGCGATCCTCCAGACTGTTTTTCTGCTCCAGCACACGGCCTCCTGTCGGTGTGCTACGGCTACTATTAACGTAGCTATTATAGTAAGGTGCTGGTATATATATATATTAACTGTGCTTTTTCCCCCCAAAGTTGTAAATGAAACAAGTGAAGTATATCATGTAATAAAGCCATGGAGGGCGGGAGTTTATAAACCAAAGAGTAAGCACCCTTACGGGATACTCTAATAGACTGTATATATAAAGGTTGTTGCACAAAAAATTCCCGCAAGGACACCTGGCCTCCTATTGGTTGAGGGATTTTGACAGGGTTGTTGCACAAAAAATTCTGAAATCTGAGAGAGCAGACATTTGACGAGCGCACAGAAACAGCCTAAGTGCGAGGAGAAGGTTTTAAGCTGGAACACAGGAAATCTGTGCAAGCAGCAATATATCTGTATATCTGAGTGCAAGCGTACAGTTTGAGCAGAAGCAGAGCAAATCTAAGCGCAAGCAGGCACTATTTGAGTGCGAGGACAGGGTTTGAGGGAAAGAAATACATAATCTGAACGTGAAATCAATAAATTATGCTCTCAAATTTAAAGACCACGCTCTTGAATAAAGATAGGTAATAACCCCCATATAGGATAAGACATAGGGTGTCATTTATTGACTATTTGACCGGAGCCCTGGTGTTTTACTCTTAGTGTTCAGAAATGTTCCCAGCAAAGGTAGGAGGACTCCTTTGATTCTGTTATCATAGATACAATTTATTACAAGAACAGAATACTGGTCTCCAATATGTTGTCACATTCTGATGTGACACGTTTTAAATTCATATTTCACTGACTAAAATAGTGATAAAACGGTTTATTCAATGTGACATGTCCCTGTCAGATTGTTAAACATTGCACACTTTAACTCCTGTGTGATGAATGTGTGGTGAATCGAAGCTCCATATTTCTAAATATACAGTAGGTCATTTGCTTGCCTCATCCTTATGCAGCACTCAAAAAATGCAACTAACCAAAATAAATCATTGCCATTTTCCACTGCAATGAGAACATGGGATAAAGGCGGAAAATATAATATCTAACAAAGTAAAGCAAGCAGGTATTACCAAACCCAATGGGTCATGTTTAACCCTAACTTCTACACACACACCTACAAACACATCTACACCTTATATGTGTATATTGGCTGTTGCTTTCAACATGAAGTGTGGCATACATTAACTTATCCGTGAAATAATTGATGAAATTAATAACATTTTAATGCAAGAAGGAAGGGCAATGATTCAAGTTTTAAGAAGCAAGGAAATATGAAATAGACGTGTTGTAACCACTCTTCTACAAGGATGCCATTTACTGGTTGGATTCTCAAGCTCTGGACAAAGTTCAGTGAAGGAGCCACTTATGGGGCTTTCACACCAACGTGGTTCCAGGGCCGGTTCGGAGCTAGAGCCTGAAAAGCACCGTTTTTCCTGTTCACACCGCAGCGGAGCCGCCTCTAAGCACCGAAACCCGGTGCTTTTCAAGCACCAAAAAATTGTCGGTCTAGAAGTAAGAATCGCATACTTCACGCTTACGTCGGAGGCGGGGGCGGAATCAACCTGAGCAATAACTGTTTATGGCGAGTACGGCAAATGAAAGTTGTAACAAGCAGTAGCGCTGACCAAAGTGACTAGAACACAACCACACACTTATTAAAAACAACACACTTTATAAAGTCAGGCAACACTAACCAGGCTTCGTGTGATTCTGTTTATTTGTACCTTACTTTGACCATCCGTTCGCTGCCATTGATCATTGTGGAGAGCAGGCAGACGTTTTGTTTTGTATTATAGCAGCTATCTGATGGAATCAATACATGGGCTGCACAGGTTGTCATGACTCATGTCCGACTATCACAAGTAGAATCATAATGAAAAATACGCCAGTAAAATGTGCCGGCGTATGCCACAATAAGATAGCAACAAGTAGTCAAGATAGTCAGTATAGCTTCGGTTGCTATGCTAACATCACCCATTTTATACCAGAGAAACTTTCATAACAGCGTTGTGATGCCAAACAGCGGGCCGCACGGCAGCGGCCGGTAAATGCCGCTGAAACACATGAATAAACAATGAACCACGGCACTCTGGAGAAAAGTACAAGGGTTGAGAAGTAGTTATTTAATTTAATCTGGCTTCGTATGATTAAAAGCAACACGGTCATCGACCCGACGCCATTGGGGAGAATATCAGCGACGTAAAAGGTGACGTCATGACGCAGCAGCGGCAGCACCAGTCGGGATCTGGGCGGTGTGAACTAAACGGGGGCTGAAAAGAAAAAACGGTTCCGAACCAGAAACGCTCTAGCACGGAGCTAGAACGGGAACCGCGTTGGTGTGAAAGGGGCACACCAACGCGGTTAGTGGGTTATTTTAGCCCTGGGTCTCCAATTATGTGTCACCATAGTTTTTCCAAGCCACTCATTTATTGAAGACTTTTTCCAGTGAATTTGTATTATTTAAAACAACATTGAGTTGACATTTCTTTGTTTGCTCCATGATAAATGTTTGTGCCTGGTTTTCTAAACAGTTGGATTGAAGCATGGCAAATGTCTGCTGTATCTGTTGAGTATCAGTGCCAACCAATGCTGTGGGAGTAAGGCTGAGCTTCATTGATTGGTGGAAAACTGCACTGGGCAGTTTATTTTTAATTAAAAAAGACATTATTGATTTGCTGATAAGTGTTCAGGGGTTTAGCGAGCCTATCGGCATGGAGCAGACGCTTATGAAAGCAAGCTGGGTCAGGGATAGAATGAATGCTGTTTAAAGCCACCCACACACAAACTAGAGTGGAAATATAGTCCTGGCTAGAATAACCCCCTTCAGAATGAAATAAGTTTAATGGAAAATGATCATAACGCTCCCAGCAGCATTCGTCTACAAAACACATAGAACTTTGTTTCCTTTGAGGGAGACAGTCAACAAAGCTTGAGGCAAAATAAAACTATATGCATGTCAAATAGGAAAAACCCAGACACGTATCTAGACTATTTTGGTAACATGACTACTCACTTGTAAAACCTGTGAGGCCCCAGGTAACACTAACCATCAAGTGGAGTCCAATATACCAGATCACATTTTTCTCATACAGTGTTTAAGGTTAACCCTGCTATTATTTTTCCATTTATCAAACTGTCTCACTGAGCCTTGCTTTCAGTTACACTTTATCATGCCTGATTATGTCAAAGCAAAAAGTTAGGTTTACACATCAAAAATAATATAAATGAAATGTGCATTTATTCTGAAATCCTAAGAACAAAGTCATTTTGTTTTTATGGGCATCTTTACAATGACCCACAAACTCATATTGACAAGCTACTTCTGTATCAGTAAATGTCAAAATGGCCATATACTGTATGTTCACATTTCAGCATGGTTTACTAAAGGAAAATAGTAATTGTGCTGACTACAGGTTTCATATAGCTCAATGTTTCGCTAAGAGTAATGAACCCACCAATATTTACCACAAACTCTGCAGTACACTTTCTTACTAAACTGGGTTTAATAAATAAACCAATTAGGCATGGATGTACAGTATAAAGAGAACTGGATACAGTGTTGTCTTTCCCAATGTAAGTCAATAGTAAAAAGTATCTTTTGGGCCAATGACGTCCACATGGAAGTGGTATTGCCGCCATTTGGCCACTACGTAAATTTGCTTCAACAACCGCATTTTCGTAGTGGCCAAACGGCGATAATATAACTTCCGTATCAGTCCGTGAGGTCACTGGGCCCCAAAAAACGTTTTCCCATTGACTTACATTGGGAAAGAGACGTCTTTAAATCAGCGGATGATTTCTTTTTAGCTAAATCAACTACCCAGTATGAACAATTGTATAGCCCTTATTTGAATCATTACTGTCTAACAGTTGAAAAATGTGCTAAAAGCTGAATCCAGAGTTATTTTTTCTCTCGATTCATCTGACTGAGCCGAGAGCGGGAGATCGGAGCGGGTCTTAAGGAAAACTCAACTGAACATTCTCTATGAGCCCACATACGGGTACTTTTGCCACATAGGGGAGAGTGGGGTACGTTTAGCCAATTTTCACCTACTGTACAGGTATGTGGTCTTCTAGCCAAGGAAACATTCGATTGTCAAATGACAACAACAACAATCTTTTTAAGTATTCTAATAAACCATTATGCGGAATGAATTTTCATAGTTTTACTGTTATTTGAATATTGTAATGACTTGTGAGCTGAAGCAATTTCAAATAACATTTTATGTTGTTTACTTTTATATCAACTTATCATGTTTTATCAGCTGATCCTATTTTATGAAACATTTTACTCAAACGTAGATGAGGAGAAACACCAAGTAGCATACTGTTGTCATAATAGGGCTCAACTACAGTTATTGTGTAGATGAACTTATTGATTTTTCAAAGCTAATGACAGCTACAAAATGTATCAAACCTTTGCAGTCTGAAAACATTGTCTGGCCTTCTAAATATAGACAAGGTGCTCCTACTCCAACTTTTCTCTCTCTCTGTGTCTCTCTCTCTCTCTCCTCTAAGTTATTTCATACGTTGGTGGGAGAATGTGGTTAAATACTGCAGCTTAGAGCAGAGCTGATATGTTTGTATTTGATTATGTGTGGGAGGGGTGTGGCTCTTATCCCAACATCTTTATCCTCAGTTCCCATGGCTGAGAATGTGAAGAAGAAATGAAAACTTTGGGATAAAAAAGTAAAAAAGGGGGTTGTGTCACAGGGTCAACTGTGTTCTCACAAATCCCCTTTTTAGGCAAACTATAGCTTAATTTCCAAACACAAAAACACAGAGCACAGAATTAAACTATCACGATTTGAATAGTTATCAAATACAGTACACACAACCCTGTTGCCGGGTTAGCCTGAGGCAGGTCTGGCTCACTGGCTTGGTGTTTGGAAGATGCCATAGGTAATTGTCCCAAAGTGATCTATCCTATATCTATTCACTACACTTTCGTTTCCAATATTAATTAATTAATGCCAAAGAGAGATAACAATTAAAACAAATATCTGGCAAAGTTCAGGGAAGCTACCGTTGCATCTGCAAGCACATCGATTGCCATAGATAGTAACAGTTTCTCAACCATATGCCAACCCCACATGTGAAGATTTGATGAAGATTATTTTAATACTAGAGCTTCCCATAAGTTGCATTTAAAATTAGGATTTAAAATAAAAGTAATTAATAACAAATTGTAGATCCAAACAACACCTTCACCTTGCTTAAACGTGTGCACAATTGAAGTCAGGTCAGATAGCTTCATTCAATGGGAAGATAGCATTAGGTTTAAGTAATTTTACCAATTATAATTTCATTGTTTTGCAAAACTTCATCAGGTGTTTAATGTGACAGTCCACTAACTCTTGTTTGGAGACGATTATCAGGTTTTTCGAGGTTGTCATATTTTGGGAAAGATAATTTATGAGGGTTGGGTAGGGAGAAAGTCCCAAAGTTGCCAGTTTGATAGTACTGTAAATGTTTACCTGCCTCACCTTGTTCATTAACTAGTTGACTCCAAGACCTAACCCTAACCCTAATCCTCCAGTAGGATGAGCCCCCATTCACAGCAGGTCAGGGGGCCTCAGAAAGAAAGCCAGTTATCGAAGAAACCAATTTCCCTGCTACAGGGACAAACCCACCAGCGGTTCATTGCTATCAGCCTACTATAAATCATTTCACTACTGTGCACGGGTAAGGGGACCAGACATAATAAGTCCAAGCCGACTCATCTTACTTGCAAACTCCAACAACCTGGTTAAGCTATATTTTGTGACCTTCGACAGATTCATCAATTTGATATTAGGGCTGAAATGGATAACAATGTTCCTAAAGTTGGTTGGGTCCCCTGCTTCTCCCTATGTGATACCAGCACCCTAAAATGTGTCTCTATGTCATTAACTCTGACCAATAGTAATGCTGAATTGATCCATGCTTTCTGGTACTTTGCACTCAGAATACTTGGTTTTAAATGGAACATTGGTTATCAGAGATATTGGGTGTGAATTTATCTTTTTCAATATCTATTTTTATATCAGGACAGGACAATAAAACTAAAATCCATTAAGTGGTAACGATGAGATAATACTATTGGATCAAGATACTGTACACTGTCTTCTCATGGTGTGATACATGATATACTGAAAGGGGTAAAAAAAAGTCTTGCTCTGACATGGTGTCTCTCCGTGTCCCTCAGCTTCTGTGAGTGTGTGTCGTGGGATTGTTGGATGTGTGTACAGTGGGTTCACATTTCAGGTTGCACTCTGGGAAATGACAGGCCACCTCAGCTTCATAAAAACGTGATTGTTTTCAGGGGAAAGCTGAGAGTGCAAACTGACAGGAGAGTAGGAGGGAAGCTCGGGTCACAATGTCTCAGTTCTTTTTTTCCGTCTGACCTAATCCTTAGTCTCTCCAGCCTGTAAAACACCAACTCCCACTGAGAACTCACTCTTTTTCTCTGCTCACCACCTCATCTACTTTTTATTTGATGTTTTCATGAGCCTATACTGGTGATTTACACAACCGTGCCTTTCAGCAAGACAGTTTTACAAGACCCTAGTCTACCAAGATACTCTGAGGCAGTTAGGACTTCCAAACATCTCCCCCACTGTTACTTTCCTTTTGAAACTGGAACCCTCGTTTTACTTTGCATAACTGACTTCAGTGGCAAGAAAAAGTTTATTTGGATTTAATAAGACTCTTCCTGCCATCCTTCCTTTTCCACCATACTTTATTGGAATGTGTGATGTGAACCTACAGGTCTTTTCCATGCAGGTGAATTGCTACCAATAAATACCACCCCAATACAATAGTCTCCTCTACCCTCTAGGCACTTAAAAGCTACACACACACGCATGCGCACACACACACACACACACACACACACACACACACACACACACACACACACACACAAGGCTATGAATCCAATTTGTCATCCCTGACTTTTCATCAAGTGCCACTGTCAAGGCAAAATTAAAATGTAATCAAATTCTTTGGCTCATGACCATATACATGTTCCTGCAAAGCTAAAGACATTGCCATCATAAGTTTGTCTAAAGAAAATCAATATTCAAAAATGTAGATGATCAATGAATCCTTACAGTTATTGCTTTTATTTCTTTAGGCGAAAATGCCAAAAAGTGTGAGTCTCTAATTTGAGGAAACTGAACTCTCTGGGTTGTTGACTGTTGCTCAGCCAAAACAAAACATTTAAAAATGATAGCTTGGACTCTTAGAAACTGAGATGACCATACTTCACAAGTTGTATAGACCAAAAACGTATTTAATGCAGAAAAAATAAATATGAATTGATATTGTTATACATCCATATAGAAAATTAAAAGATACCAAGTTTTAGTCTGCTTTGGTACAATCAAAATCGCAACAAGCCCTTAACACATATAACTAAATAGGTTGTGTTTCGTAGCTTCTCTCTTTTATGGGCAGGTTCTGGAGATGCCTGAACATTTTACTTTCTTTTTCACAGTCCCAAACTACATAATAAAATCCCACCGAGATGTTGACAGAACTGTCATACAAGTCGGTACAAACAAAATTCAGAAACAGCAGTCCGAACTGTTTAAACGAAACTTTAACAATCTCTTTGCTGTCCCTAAACAGTTCCTTTGCAGTATTTACATCTCCGACCCAACCCCCCCCCACCCCCGGCCGAGGAATGGTGCGTTTCAGTAGACTGCTAACCCTTAACACCTGGCTCTTGTCTGCATGCATCACCAACGCTGTGCACATGACATCTGAATCTGTGCTAGGGACATGGAAATCTTTCTAGTGCACAAGATTACCATCCAAACAGAGCTGGAACATTGTTCATTTCTGCTAACTTGGTATACAGCACCGTGTCTCAAAGTGTGGGGCGCAGAGATGTGATAGGTGGGTCGCGAATGGATGCGATGAAGATTATTATTAATTTTTTTTTAAATACATTTTTTGGACCTCAGGCCGGAATCGAACCTCGGTCCTCGCGGGCGGTAGTGGACTGTTACAGCCGGAGACTCGCAACGGCGGTGTACTTTCACAGCGCCGCTGCGCCGGACCCGCCGGACCCGCCGGACCCGCCGGACCCGCCGGAGCCTCGCAACGGCGGGTGTTTGCGGCGGCGGATGCGGTACCGGCGCAGCGGCGCTGTGAAAGTCCACGGCCCACCTAGGCCTATGCCAGAGCCAGTGGCCCACCGAAGGCAGCGGCCCACCGACTGCTGCGGCCCACCGGGAAAAGTCCCGAATCTCCCGATGGCCAATCCGAGCCTGCTCACACACACACAACTGAAACCAAAATAATTTACAGACATATGTAAAAATCTCTCATACACATATGCGTTGCAGTCGGGAAGAAAAGCAATGTGGAGCGGCACCTCACCACTTCATAAGGAGTTTAACCTTGACACTTTTCGAAATCCCGTTTGTGTCCCCCCACTTTACAAATAGGCCTATGTTTATTATTATTTTTTAACGCAAGCCGTCATCGCCACGGAGGAGCACACAGCCTCTGTGAGCGAGCGAGACAGAGAGAGAGAGAGAGAGCGAGAAAGCTAGAGAGAGCATACCTTTATCTATTTAATATAGCCTAGTTGTAAAAAATTAAGTAAGAAATCATTCCAATGTGTAAAAAAAACAGTTTAAAAGGGGAGTGATTAGTAAAATATGCATAAATAAAAAGAAAGAATGCTAACTAGGTAACATAAGATAAGAATAGACAAGTTTAAATGATTTGTTATTGGTTGTGATCATATTCTAAAGATGTTTGGATTATTGAAAAGTATACATCTCCCTTTCATCTGAGTGTTGAGAGCTGTATCCATCAATTCCTTTTGTGCTCAAAGTGCACCAGATTGATGCATTTCACTTCAACATTTAAAAAAAGATCTTCCCGGGGGTGCAAGCCCCCGGACACCCCTTAGAGGAGGTGAGGTCCACCCCCAAATAAAGCAGGTTAAAATAATTAAATTGCATACATTTTCTTTTAGTAAACACTGAAAATGGGTCCCACAGACCCAAACAGCACACAAAGGTTAAAGGTAAGCATATAATAATGTTAAAATGTGCTAAATATATACACTGCAAAAAACAAAAAAAGAGGAGTAAAAGTAGCTCACGACTTGTTTTATTTTTTTAAAGTAGCTCTCATCCTAAAAAAGTTTGGAGACCCCTGTTATAGAACGATACATTTGACAATTGTAAGCTTGGCCTATCATTTTATTGGAGCGATGAGGAGCAGGTGGGGCTTGAAAAGGCCCACCTGTTCAAAGTGGGGAATGACAGAAAACATGTGAGAACCACTGGTATACAGCGTCTATCATCCTAGTGTTCCCATGTCCATCTGTCCATCTGTTCATCATTACAACACACCCATCCATCGGTCCAGTATTGACTTGTCCGTCAATTATGTTTACCTAGTACTATTCTGTCCTGCCATGGTTCCAAGAGAGGTACACCTTTAACCATGCTTGGACATTTCAAAGGTATATTAACGTTGCTGTTAGAATCCCAACCCACAGCACTAATAGAAATAAATATAAAGAATCTAGAGTGTAATGGGTCTTACCCCATTATCGTACTTACAAATTCTAGCCCTGCTGCAATATCAAAGAACCTTCCCTTTCAGTAAACTCATCTGTAATTTTAAAAGAGAGAACGTCACTTGGGCTTTTGTATATCCAAATTCTGCACTTTTTGAAAAGGATGGATTTTTACAATCATTACATGTGAGTCATCCCAGAGACTTGGTCAAAAAAGGCAATTAAAGGTCAAAATGGTGTTCCTCTATGTACTACACACTATACAGTTGGCTGACGATAAAGTAATCTCTTATATCTGAAATCTTCTCTTCGTTCAATCCTGTTGAAGAGATATCTACAAGTAGACACAAATTTGCCTGGAAGTGACTGACCTACAAACTGACCGACATCCCCATCTCCAGCTTACATCTTCAATTCTATCTACATTTGCAATAAAGCAAGCAGAAAGTGCCTCCATTCAAACTATGTCCCTCTGCCCATTTGTCCTTGAGATGAATGATCCACTTCTGAATTGATGAGGCTATTCTGGTCATTGAGAACCGCTCCAGTTTTTTAGCATCACACTGTGTATGTCTTCCTGAGACATAGAAAGACAGAGTTTCAGTGGATCTCTTAGGGATACGCATTCATTATGAACTACTCTTATCCTCAGAGTCTACTAGGAGGAATCAAATTAGGCCACTGTGTCTTTACTGACACACTTAAGGCCGTACCTCCCTACTGATGACAGCTGGAACATGTAATGTGCAGCTCTAGATGTGAAGATACTTTTCGTGTGATTATTTGTGTGTGTGTAGGCAGGGCATCTATTTACTGCTAATGTCCTCCATGGTGATGTCTTGTCTTCTTGCATGTGTGTGTTAAAAAAATATGTTATGAGGTAGAGGAAAATGCAGGAAAGGAGAAAATTACTCTCATGTGAGACAAAGAGAGAAGAGGTTCCCTCTCTTGAAGCGGAGAGAATGGGAACGACGTCGGCCAGAGGTCTAATGCTTACATTGTAACCATGTTTTTCTCAATTAAAAGAATATTTCTACATTATAGAAATTCATTCATTATACATTAAATTCTTATGGAAAACTTGGGTGTCACAGTAAGTGGAAACTTCTTTTAAAAAAGGGGCTTGCCCGACCACACTATGATTATGTTTAAAAAAAAACGTGCCGAGATGGAGTCAGTACAGAGCCGTTTTATTGCTGGTCATTTGAATGCGGTGTAAGAGCTGAAGAGATAATCTCTTCACTCATAGAACCAAGGTTACATGTTACCATACGTTCTCTGTCTCGACTACATTACATAATCAATATGTGCAGAGTAATTATAAAAAACACCCTGAGAGGAGACATAAAAACATGCCCAATCGTTGACACCTATACATCGTCTACAAATCAGATCAAGCTGCAGTGTGTTTGGAAGCAGATTAATCCTATTAGAGTAGGGCTTGTCAGCAATGCCCAGTAACCAAGCATCAGGTTGCAACAACAACCTCAGCCCGGCTTCTTTTCATCTCATTGGATTTGCCAGCTAAGCTTGCAAGCAGAGTAACCCCTGTCCAACAGGACTTTCACTGGAAATAGTATATAGCATGCAGTAAGTAAGCATAGAACCTATTTACTGTTGTAAGGTTTTGTTGACTTGTGTTGATTTGGTTATTGGTTATTTCCCATACTATAACTGTCTTTGTGATCTGTTGTATTGAGCTTGTTGGTAATGCAAATTAGTTGTTAGTATAATATATAGAGACCCAGAGTTGCATGCACATTAACCATATTCCTCACCTTTCACCATTATCAGGGGGGTTGATGTAGGGCTTTGTGAACTTACACCGTAAACAGTGACCCTGTCTCATCAGGTCACCTAATTGTTTTATGGCAGGTAGATGAAGAGATCTCCTTCTTATGTGGAATGCACCTGGAGCCGGAATCTGTTTTATGGCTTTGAGTATAATACTACAATACTTTAAAGCTCCATGTAACCCACTGTGTTGTCTCAATCAGTTGGAGAGATGACATGCGTGATAGCATTTAAGATCTGTAAGAGAATAGACAAAAGGTTGTTTGAAACGTTTGTTGCCTCACTCTCATCACTCTCTGGTCTAGACAGCAACTCATTTTAATAGCTACCACAGCCTAAAGGCTGTTTTTCCAGCTGTATGACAACAAGGTTTAATGTTCAGCATGATTTAGAGTTCCGCTGAAAACAGAATCTAATCCAACTTTTTCCAATTTTCCTCTGAAATATGTTGTCATGGCTGTGTAAGGCCCTCTTTACTGCCAACTTTTTCTGTTGGCCCAATTTTACAAAATCAAATTGACTTTTTATCACAGCTGATCATTTTACAAAGAGAGTTGAATTTGTAAGCTTTCCAAGGCAGCAAATGATTTCACATTAAACACTCCCTGACTGGTAAATGCCCACTTCTATCAACACATGTTTATCTTAAACATTGTCTCCAAGAATAGAGGCCACTACTACGAAAAGAGTTCAACATAACCAGGATATCTTTGCATAATCTGGCTTCACTGACCCTAAAAACCTCGATACAGCTAATCTGTCTAAAGACGGTGGTTATCAACTCGATAAATCCACCCAGCGTTTCTCTTAAGTTTCTTGTAAATACCATTCATAGGGCTCAAGAAGCTGACACAGATAAGTCAATATATAATGTATTATAATATACAGTATATGCATCATGTCAGGACAACAGACTTTATCCAATCCACTGCTCTGAGTAAGCCTACTTTGCTCTAGTTTCTTATGTTGTGGGTGAATATAAAATATTAGAATATCCCTGCTAACGGTTTTAAATTATTGTTAATACATACTTTTTTAAATCCAAATTTCAGTATGGTATTTTTTGCTTGCACCTGCCCCAGTAAGAAGTAAACAATCGTACTAGGACTGAAAACCCGGAGTTAACCCTGAATTTACTTCAGTAACTGCAAATGCTCTTTTGTAGTACCTGCGTCTGGTCAAGCCTAATATTATTATATTCTTTGGTTTCACAAGGCTACTGTGGAGACGTCTACCAGTGCTATGAAGCAATATTTTTGTGAGAAGAGTAACAGGCCAAAATAGTTGGCATAACACCAGTGAACGCAAGGACGGCCAACGAGCAAACATGGAAGTAAACAATGTAGGGTTAACATTTTCCTGAAAATTACCAAAGGAAAATATTTCATTTGGTCTATCTCCATTGTATTGATTTCCTGGAGACTTATCTCCAAGCATGGACAAATAAAACCAAAAGTATACACATGAGCACTTATCATATCTTTTTGAAATTAGTTTTAAGCTGAAGGTGATTGCAATTCAATTAAATTAGGAGGATATAGGTTTAATCCTAAACAGTAAAACCCTGTTTAGCCGAAACACCACCTGCCTCACTGTGTTGCATGCATCTACACACACACACACACACACACACACACACACACACACACACACACACACACACACACACACACACACACACACACACACACACACACACACACAACACATACACACACACACACACACACACACACTCACACGATTTACACCTCACCTACGTTCTCTGCCTTACGGTTGTACACAATGCCATCCTCTTTGGGCAAGAGTGGAAAGAAGTGAGTGTGTGTGTGTTTGGAGGATTTACACAATGCCATGTTCACCCTTTTGAGGGTGACTGGTGCAGGCTCGTTTTACCTCTCTGTTCACTGAGACAAAGAAGCTTTTGTGGCCCAAAACCCCCTGAAACCCCACAGTCTCCGAGTCTTTACCCCCCCCCACCCTCACCCCCTTACAACAGCACAAGGGAGGCACAGACAGCAGATTATATCGGTGGGCTTGGCACCAGGAAAAACATCTTATACAAAAAAGGCTATACTGCTCTGCACAGAAAGGGGCACTTTCTATGACCAGGACTCAAATACCATGGGAGCACTGGCCTGAGACTCCACTGCTGCATTGTTTCAGACTGTGTATCGGACAGGTTGAGGATCAAGTTGGTGTTAATGGAGGATTTATGAACATGTCAATATTCATTGTCATTTATATATCCTCTTAATAGCAAATAAGAGCGCACATCCTTTTAAAAATGTATTTTAAACATTTAGAAGAGCAGAATCCTCTAGTCAGTGATTCTTTATACCCGATATTTGGGACATAATTTAGAGTTTTGGTGGCCAATCTTTTTCTATAAACTGACCACCTCACATCTCCTAAACTCTATAGATTATTAACACACCATTTAAACCATGTTAATTACTCTGGTAAAGTGTTCCATAGCCCTGTTAACATGCTTAGTTCCTTGGGGCTTAAATGAATAATAGAATAATGCTGGGACCCTATTATTCCCTCATTCCTTTCCTTTTTTGTGCATCATGTGCAGGTTTTTTTTGCTGTAAAACAACCTGGCCACAGATTAACTTGATGTTCATTGATTACTGCACAGTTGGTACACTTGCATTGCATTCCTATAGCCTTTCCGATCAAGCTATTTTGGCACTGGCTCCCTAGAGCTCAAATCAAGTAAAGACAATGGTTCTGGTCTACAGGCAGTGGAGGCAAGTACAAACTATGGTCATAGCTTTGTTACATTACATTTGATTTGGCTGATGCTTTAATTCAAAGCAATTTACAGTAAGTGCAAAACCACTTAGATACAACTTCAGAACAACAACAAACAGGCAGGTATTTTCTGTTAAGCCAAACTGTTGTACGTGTTGGTAATTCAGTTTCAAATGTGCTAAACCTTTTAAGTTTGTTCATTCTGAGTTGTGTTAGGTTTACTGGCCAAAATACAAGCGAAAAAGGTGGGTTTTCAGTTTGCGACGGGAGAAGTATCGACTTTCTGTAGTCCTGATATCAAAGGGGAGCCCGGTCCACCATTTGGGGCCATGCAAACACCTGACATATTGACACTGCTTCTGGGCAGTTGACTGCCTCATCCCTCAGGATCATGTGGCCATCGCGGTCATCTTTCTTTTATGTTCCAATCCCATTGTGTTGGAACTCCCCACTGTAGTCAGAACAGCACAGTCATCTTCAGGCTGCACTTCCTCACCCCATCTGTTTCTGAGATTTTTACAATTCTGTCTTATTTACGCTGTTATCAGTACCAATACACATAATTAATTTCATGTTATTATTAAAAATATATGAACCAGCAAAAAAAGTGTTAACTGTTAAGATAAATACTGAATAATTTATTCATTTTTTACTGTACCAACCCTACAACCCAAAACATCTTTAATAGTAAGTATTGGTACCAAGTAAACAGATATTTTACATTCTATGATAGTTTCCAAATGTGGTAGTTTTTTCCTACTAAAAGTCCCTTTTCCTAAATATCCACTGGCCCTCACTGCTCCTAATCTGGGTGGTTGGTTGACATACATTGCATTTATTTAAGTGTTATCATGCAGCCAGCAACCTATTTGCATTTATCCATGTGAAAGTAAAAGAAGTCAAACTTTAGGAAGTCTGTATATAGTCTGCTTTACTGCTGAGCAGACTGCTTAGTGAAGCTAAATTCAGTAATTAGTCATTACTGACAAAACAAGGCTATTTCTGGGGAATGAGCCTACATGGACACATCTATTTTTAAAAATGGTTTTCACTGACTATCACAAAGAGGATGTATCACTGGGTGCCACAGACACATCCAAAAAATACATCCAGGGTACTACGGTTTATAAACTAACCACAACAATGTATTTATTCTAAAGCAGGACATGCTCTTAAAAGCCAACAGGGTAAAATAAGATTGTATAAGCTAGTATTGAAGATTCATGGTGGCTAACCATCAAACAACTCTTATACAGACCCATAGACTGTATATATAAATGGACGTAGTGTCCGTGACGTCACCCATAGGATTCTGCAGAGTTGCAGAGAAGCCCTTACTAGGCGGAGTCGGCCACTCACGGCTCGACAGTGACGTCAGAGTCTAACTCCCGCCTGCTCCAGCCTGATCCAAATAAGGGCAAAGAGGCGGAGCCGAGGCGGGACCTGCTGCCTCCGAGCTGGAAGTAACAGAGCTAGCTCAGGCTAAGAAGCTAAGCTAACATGAAATACATGCATACCAAGTTACTGCGTGGCACTTTAGTTTTGATAAAACAGTGTAGTTCCACTATATAAACGTTACATTCATAATCAAACGAGACAATCTGCAAGAGAATTAGCTATTTTTTGTTATTCTTAATGCTTGTCATTCACACGTTAATAAAATAAAAGAAGTACCGATACATAGCAGAACAATTGTGGCGATGTTCAGCTTAATAAGCCTTGTTCAACATAATTTATTTAGCTAATACTACAGCAGGCTGCAGGCGAACCAAGTCCGCGTTTTGCTGCATTCCTTGATCTCCAGTTATAATGCCGGACTCCGCCGCCCGGAGCCAAAGGAGCCGCAGGGGGCTAGCTCCGGGACGCCGGCTGGAGCTAGCCCCCTGCGGCTCCGTTAGCTCCGGCGGCCACCACTGGGATAATTGGGTCCCCTTTTAACATTTGCTCCCGTTTAGCATTATGGGCGTCATAGCCATAGACTATGAAAGTCTTACCCAAGGCTGAATCATAAACTAAACTGTATATGTATATATATAAAGGGTTACGTCCTTAGCTGGCTAATAAGCTAAACAAGCTAAGCTAACAAGCACACAAACACCTGCTAACGGGGTTAACATGTATAATATTATCATTTTAGACTTCTTGGAAGTTCTGTTAGTACATTCAACCGCACAGCTCGACATTTTAATTGTCTGGTATTTGTAACAACATTCCCTAAAAGGCACAATCACACGAACACGGCTAAAGGGTCAAGTACAGTAACTACAACTAGCTGACGTTGTAGCCTAGCAGAGTGGACAAGTTGCTGTTAGCTAACTATAATCTAACTATATCCCGAATAATTTTTATTGCATCCAGGGGTAGAAACATGTTTATTTCTGCTGTAAAGTTGGGCATTTTAACATGGGGGTCTATGGAAATTCATCCTTTCTGCAGTCATCGCCTATCGGCCAATAGATGAACTGCAGTTTGTGGCACTTCCTTATTGGCGTCCCGGCTCTGCCCCAGAGTTTGCCGCTTGTACAGACCCCAGTAGACTACAACCTATATTGTCACTATGTAACACTTTGACTGACAGCAGAGTAGATGAGAACTCTATGTATTAAAGGTCTCCTAATATACTATCTTTAGGCATAAATGATAGGTCTCAGTACATTGGACAAAAAACATGTCTATGAAGTGTTTTGCTCAAAATACCAAACAGATCACCCATTCTAGCCATGCATCATACCCCTATATTTCAGCCCTGTTAGACAAGTGCTGATTCTGGGTACGTAGCTTTAAAAATAATTGAATACAAAAATAAAAAAGAGGGGGGGAGGGAGCTTATGTAGGAGAATTCTACCCAGATACTCAGCTAAACGCTGCCACGATTAAACGCCATATTATGTTCAAAACCACATCAAGGATTATTTCTGAAACAGTATGGAGCTCAAATGCTTTTTCTCTCGCAGGTTTACCACAAGGTGAGTACCTTTTTATATCCTGCTTTTTTTACGCCCGCGGGGGCAAAACACAACAATATTCACGAAACTGTGTCTCAGGGCTTCTTAACATTTAACAACCTATTAATGTGTCATACCCACTTAACGGGAAGAAACTCAGCTAACTGACTATATGAACCACTTTTACCTAAACAAAACATAACTCTAACGCCAAGCGTCTGAATTAGCACTAAGCGAAAGAGTACTAACGCACTTAGCACATAACTCACGGTAGCGATCTTTTATACTTCATGCATGCACAAACTAGATATCATATGAAAGCTGAGATTCCACAGATTCCAATGGTATAAGTATCATCACTGAGTGACCAAAACTCACGGCAGCGAAAGCCAGCAAAGACAACACACAACTTCACTTACGGGGCCAAAACGGCAAATACGTCTTACCTTTGCTGTTTTTTGATCAAAAGTTGTGTTCAATGGCATTAAAACGCATATAAACGCAGCTGAAGGTTAATCCAATGTCTTAGTGTCCCTTTGAAATGATTACTGATAATCCATCATAACATTTATGGCAATAAGCGTAGTTTTCATATAGAGCGTAACATAGCTTTCGGTTTGGGCAAACTGCGTACGCATCACTCTCAATCCTCAATGGAAATTTTTAGATGGATTTAGGAACTTCCCTCAATTCTATTGGCTCTAACGGTTCAAAAGAGGTGCCAATCACCAAAATCGACCAATGGGTTCCAGATATATGGCAAATATACTCAAATGACCCCAGAGGTGGGGTTTTTTTCTAAACCTCTCTAAAAAGGACACATTTCACTTGTTTTTCATCAATCTTGATACAGGGTACTTCTTATATGTTATAGTTTGGATTCCTAAAGCTTTTTGTCTATCTATCATTCATGGGTGGTTTTCACTATAAGTAATGGGGGTTTTTTTGGACGGAAACTATAATTTACATTTTTTTACTATGTTCAATCTGAATTCACTTTAAAATAAAAACATCTATATTGATTCTGATTTGTATACATCCAACTTACAGGTGTATCATTGCTTTGAGAAAAAAGATTATTAATTTACCCCTTTTAGAAGTGATTCTGGGAATGTCATTTTCGAGCCTGAGACCTGAAAAACAGGCTCAGGGCTTAACAGGTTAATGTAAATGTCAGACGGAGAGAGTCCCCAGCCCTGTATGGGCTCACTGTGCACCACCTCTCCTGAGTCCCTAAGGAGCACGGGGAGAGCGCAAGTGCCCCATGTCCCCCACACTCAGACACTGACCCCGTGCAGAGTAGGTGCGGACTATAGTGTGGAGGGCTCTCCTCCTGGCAGGCAGGCAGGCGAGGAGAGCCCTCCAGCCCCGTATGGGCCCAGTGTGCACAAAAACGTAAGCGCATTACGTCCGGGGAGGGGCTCTTGATGCCCACTGACCCACGCCCCCCCCCCCCCCCTCCTCATCAGTCCTGTGTTGCCCCAGCAAGCACAGACGATGAAAAAGAGCCAGACATGTCCAAGAGATAAAACTTATGAAGGGGCCTGGCGTTGACCAAGATGCCGCCGTGCATATGTCCTCTACACTCACGCCGTTGAATAAGGCTGTTGACACAGCCACAGCCCGTGTAGAGTGTGCACGGACCCCCGCGGGGCAGGCTCTCCCCGCCTCTCCATAGGCATGTGCAATGCACTCGTAGAGCCATCCTGCGAGGCGTTTCTTGGACAGAGCTTTCCCGGTCACCCCGCCCCCAAAGCACACAAACAGCTGTTCAGTGCGTCTAAAGGCAGCCGTGCGCTCCACATAACATGCTAGCGCACGCACCGGGCAGAGGAGGCGCAGTTTAGCTTCCCTGGCCCCACTATGGGGTGGAAGACTAAAGCCCCCTAACTGAATAGCCCCCGACCTGAACCCACTCCTTAGGCACAAAGGAGGGGTGAGTGTCGCCCCGCTCTGGTCACCCCGGATCAACAAGCAACTTGGGTGCACCAATAGAGCGGTTAACTCGGACACTCTCTTGGCTGACGTTAAGGCAAGTAGCAATGCTGTCTTCCACGACAGTGCTTTCAGGGAGGAGAGCTCCAGAGGCTCAAATGGTTCTGTGACCAAAGCCTCGAGCACCAACGGCAGGTCCCACTGCGGGGCGGAGGTGTGCACTACTGGGCGCAGCCTCCTGACCCCCTGTAAAAACCGCGACATCAGTGGCTGACTAAAGGCTGACCTGCCGCCAAATCCCTCATGGCAGGACGAGATGGCTGCTGCATACACTTTCACTGTGGAATGAGCAAGCCCTCTGTCCACCAGTAACTGTAAGTAGGACAACATAGAGCCCAACTCACAAGATAGGGGCTCTATTCTCCGCTCCTCACACCATCGCTGGAATCCCAGCCACTTTGGCCTGTAACAGGCTGTGGTGGATCCCGCTCCAGCTGCCTGGATAGACTGAATAACTCTGTCAGATAATCCACCCTGTCTCAGCCTGTCCCTCTCAGGAGCCAAGCCTGGAGAGGTTGCCCCGATTGCACCTGCCTCTTGAGACATCGCCCCCCAGAACTGGGGAATCGCCCAGGGCTGGCCCACCTTCATCTGTGTCATCTCTGAGAACCACGGCGCCCCGACGCGATCTGGAGCCACTAGGATGACTGACAGACGTTCTTGCCTCACTCTCCCCAGGAGAGGGAGAATGAGACGCAGCGGTGGAATTGCGTAGAGCAGCTTTCTTGGCCATGGCTCGTGTGCGAACGCGTCCACCCCCAAGGGCGGATCGTCGCTCTGAGCCATGGAGAACCACAGGGCACAGTGGCTGTTGCGCCGGCTGGCGACCAGGTCCACCTCTGCTCTCCCGAACTGGGCCCAGACCTGCTTCACCACCTCCGGGTGAAGCGCCCACTCGTCTGGCAGGGGGCCGCCCCTCGACATGAGGTCAGCCCTCCTGTTATCCAGTCCCGGGATGTGGAGGGCTATCAGAGACAACACCACCTCTGAAGCCCATAACCACAGTTTCTCCGCTGTGGTCAACAAGGCGGTGGAGCGGACTCCGCCCTGCCTGTTGATGTATGCCACTGTGGTGCTGTTGTCGCTCCTGACCAGTACATGTCTCCCCTGAATTAAGGGTTTGAAATGCTGGAGGAAACAACTGCCCGTAGCTCTAGGAGGTTGCTGTGCCGTGTTTCTGTTAGAGACCAGCGCCCACCTATAGCTCTCTTCAGGCAGGTCCCTCCCCATCCTGTTCTGGATGCGTCCGTGAACACTGTGATGTAGGAGGTCACCCGTCCCAGTGGAGACCCCCTCCGGAGGTGATCCGGGGACCCCCAGAACCGGAGGTTGCCCTCCACTGAAAGAAGGGGGGGGATGGTCACCAGACGTCGTTTGTGCCTCTTGGGATCTAAACGCAGGCTGGAGAACCACCTCTGCAGGCGGTGCATATGCAGTAACCCGAGCGGGACCACAACGTGACCAGCCGCCATGAGACCCAGAGTCTGCATGATAGTCAAAGCTGTCACTGTTACCCCCTGTCACAGTCTGCGAACCGCCCGAAGCAGGGACGCGCATCTGCTCTCTGACAGGGTGGCGCATAGCCCGCCTGCATCGAGCACCGCTCCCAAATACAACGCCTGTTGGTGAGGTATGGGGGTGCTCTTTTTCCAATTGATCGCAAAACCCAACTTGGTTAGGTGTAGGATCAATTGGGCTGTGCAAAACATTGCCCATTCCTTGGACCTGGCCATGACGATGAGGTCATCCAGATAAAAGAAAACTCTCATGCCATGGGCACGCAGCGGCTGGAGCGCTGTGGCCACACATTTGCTGAACGTGCGTGGGGATAGGGAGTAGCCGAACGGTAATCTGTTGTACTCGTAGGCTATCAACTGAAAGGCAAAACGCAGATACTTTCTGTGCTCTGGAGCAATTTCTACATGAAAGTACGCGTCTTTCAGGTCGATGGTGGTGAACCAATCACCCGGCTGCACTAGCCCCAGTAACTGTTTTATAGTTAACATGCGGAACTTTCTGCAGGCAATGTGCCGATTCAGGCTGCGGAGATCTAGAATAGGTCTAGCCTGCCGAAGAGATGGAGGGCGCCGCGGGCACGGGAGCTCCGTGCCGGCGCCTCTCCCTTCGTCTCGCCGTCCTGCTGCCCTACCTCGCCTGCAGGGAAGCCCGTGGAGGAGCGCGATGCGGCGTTTGAGGAAGAGCCAGCGGAAGCATGCGGCTAAGCTGCACCCTCTCTTCCTCTAGGCGGCTGAAGCGCTGAGTGACCGAGGTTATCGACCCGAAGAGCCCCTCCGTGGACGCGGGGGCTCCAAGGAGATCCTCTCGGTCCTTCTTGGATCCTGAGTCCTAACCACACGTGACGCAACGCCACCGTGGCCAAGGACATCACCCGCCCCGCTGCGGCGGCCACCCCATGGATCAGATTGTTCATCTGACCAATGCAGCGTTCCGGATAATCGCTCCCGTCCTGAGGCGGGAGGGCGGGGTGTCCATCTGAGGGGTAATCAGGGAGACACCCAACACGCCTTGATTATTCGCCGCAGCCGCCATCTGTGCCCCGAGCCTGAATATTTTATCCAAATATTCTAAGGGTCTCGGTCCCGCGACAGCGGGGGCAGAGGTTTCTTTCCCTCCGCCCAACCAGCTGCCTGCGGAAGCAGATGGGCCGCCAGGCTCTCGTCGAGGGGGGGCACACCAGGACACGCCGTGTCCGAGCGGCCCTGCACCCTGATGATACCTGCCATGGCTGCTATTGGGGCCTTCGTCCTCAATGGCTGCCGCCACGTCGCCTCCACACACTGCCAGATCTCTGGCAACGGGGGCGAGATCAAGGCCGGCTGCGCCGGATGCACCGGGCCGTAAAACCCCTGTCGAAGCCGGCTTACTGGCCTCGGTGGCAGCGGTGGGGGGAGCGGTAGGCCCACACGCTCCGCCGCCAGGGTCATCACCGCCGGGAAGTCCAGACGCGCAGACCTGTGTGCTGGACCCTCCTGGCTGCCGGACCCGAAAGTACCAGACAACGAGGCTTCCTCGTCGTCTTCCTCCTCCGTGAACATGGCCACCCGGCCCCTCGGGATGGCGAACATGAATGGCACCTCGTCATCCTGTTCACCCATCTCCACCACCTCGAGGTCCTGATCCTTCGCCTCCTCCGGCGGGCCGAACTTCAACCGGAAATGATCCCCACGATGTCGGCGGCTTAGCCGAGGGATCATCCGACAGGCGTTGCAGGCCGGCAACTGGCTTAGGCCGTCCTCAGCGTGGTCCGGCCCCAGGCATTGGAAGCACAGGCGGCGCGGATCAGCCCCCGCGATTAGGCCAGGGCATGTCGGACAGGTCCGGTGTTCGAGGAGTGGAGAGTCCATGCTTTTCTTCTTTTTCCTTTCTCGTTTACTGCTCAGGTTATTTAATCCAGCTCGCTGAAGAGAAAAAGGATGACAGTCAAAAGGCGAGGCCTCCTTTTATACGGTGAGATGCGAGCACATTCAGGTAGGCCCGCCCCGGGGCCGGCTACGTTTATAGAAGTCTCAGTGGATGAATGCTTGCATGATATGATCAAGGGTTAGTACCCATAGAGTCCAGTAGAGGGCGGAGCCTGTGAGAGATATAACAGAGAGGATTTTGTTTTCTGACACTTTGTGAGTTCCCTTACACACCGGGGACACATATTTACGTATCAAATACATCCAAAAGTGCAGTTTGAATGATAGGAGAGCTTTAAGTAAAGAACATCACCAATTACGTTTAGTATATATATTATTTATATTTACGCATTATATTTAACTCTTAGACACAGCAAGACTAAGAACCCTTTCTGGTTGGCATCACTTTTGTTGCTCTGGATAGATTCATCTTATCAATTAAACGCACCATTTTAATACAGTATACTAGGAGAGGCCTCTTTCTCTTGGGATTCTCTTTTTTGTGGGGTGCAACAGGGGTCTATCATGGTCTCTTTTTATTGACTGAATACATGCTACCAATAGCGATTTACATTGCTACGCAAATGCTACGGATCTTTAGCATACTAGTATACTTTTGAGCATTAGTAAACTCCCTGTGCTGAAATACTTCGGAAGGCCGCTTTTGATCAAATTATTTGAATAAAATGTAAAATCTTACTTAAGCACAGCATGTTTTGGATGCTCTGTTTTAGCACTGCATCTGTACACATAACGGATCAATGTTATACACATATTAACAGGAAAATAGTTGGCGGTGCTCTTGGATTTTCTTGCAGCTTTTTATGTCATTGACCACAACATTCTTATTGCCAAGCTTAAAGTAATGGTTTTCCACATGTAGCTCTTGCTTGGGTTTTATCTTTGGTAGAACACAAAGAGTATTTTTCAATGGCAGTTTTTTCAGAGGGCAAACCTATTTCTTGATGTTTTCCTAAAGAAAGCTCAATACTGCCACATCTTGAGTACAAACAAATCATTGTTCGAATACAGCTAAGAAAGATAATAAACTCTTTAAATCGCAACAAAGAGTGCACCCAGATGAGTTATTTATTGTTTTTTCTGTACTAATATGTGAGATGAACAATATCATATATCATATAAAGTATGGGCATATATTAGTAGGACCCTACTTGATGACACCTGAAAGTTTGAGCACTAAAGACAAGATTGAATGCTATTGTGATGATAAAAACCTGATTTAGTTAAATGTTAGATAAATTGAGCCCAACTTTCTTGCAGTGTTCAGTGCGCTGCTGTGCAGTGTTTTGATGTCTGATAAAACCTCACAGATCTACATCCTGGATCGTATTTCACACACAAACTGAGTGGGTTTACTACTGACAGAGATAGAGCAACACTTCACAAGTTTTTCACCCAAATACCACAAATTGGACACACTCAGACCAAAACCAAATCTGTAAACTTTGAGGGAAAACTGACATTAATATGGAAGCAGAATCTGTCAGAGCATGCCACAGCCTGAGGGGAAAACTCAATGCAAGCAACTACAGAGCTCCTTCAAAGCTGCACTTGTCTATTGCTATCACAACCACATATTTCTATAAGTGCCTATAGATTCAAAGATGCACAAAAGCATAGTTATTGGCAATGAAATCATAAGTCCTGGGTACAGACAACAGTTCAACATACAATATACTCAAAGAGGACATATCATTCTTCTTTTCAGAATCATATTTGTATTTTTTGCTTCTGTTTCCAAGCTTTAATGTTCAAAAAGCTCTTTATTTTTCTCATACTGCCTGTGCTGCGGCACCTCTTTTCACCCTCTGTCTGAAACCAGAGCCCAGTCTGCTCTGATTGGTTAGCTGGCTGACTCTGTTGGTCAACTGCCTAGAGATGTGCCTGAAATGTCCCGCCCCTTAGCATATCAGGGACAATGTGTTGGAGCGCTAGCCAATAGAAGTGCAAGTGTTACACAATGATTTCCTTACGTTACTGAAGAATAAAAAGGATTACAATCAAGGCGTTTCAGGCAGGGCGGGGGAGTGTGTGGGAGAGAAATGGCAGACAGGTGCAAACACACTACAACAGCCCAATACATTTACATAAGGAGAAACGCGGTGCACCTCCTAAAACGATGCAAATATTAAAAACACAAATGTGCCAAAACACATGCAAATGAAGAAACACCTTCACCAACTTATCAACACATGCGCAGCATTTATAAAACATTTACCAACTTGAATAAACATGTGCAGCGTTTACTAAAAGCGCTGCATAAACAAAATGCTGCAAATAAAAAATGCTGCAAGACGCTGAAAACACAACGGAAACCATGGGACGCTAAAAAGTGATGCATATAGCTGGGACTGCAGCACTTGTTGACGTTGGGGAATATTAGGTTGGCAATAATATTGGAATAATCATGCAATCACCTTGTTAAAATAAGCCAATAAAACGTACATTTTAGGAAACTTTTTAACAACAGTGACAGTTGGCCAACTTTATAAAACTTCAACAACCGTTTTGGTCCCAACTGTGTTCATCACTTTCTGGTGTCTCCTGGTTTGAGTTGTTTTAAGCTTCTTGCAGTGCTTTATTATTTGCAACGTTCATTTATGCAGAACTTTTAGTAAACGCTACACATGTTCGGTCCAGTTGAGGACGATTTCTCGTCATTTGCATGAGTTTTGAAAAAGCAGCGCGTTTCTCCTAATGGAAATGTTTTGGGCAGTTGAAGCACATTTTCACCCTTCGGCCACCATACAGTAAGTAACTCCATCTCGCGTGAATTCTGGGATTTTATCCTCTGCAAACAACAAAAACAAAAACCTAAAAAACACACTGCAGGAAAGGGAAACCCCCAAAAAGCATAATAGGGCCATAATAGGAAGTAAAATAGTGCAACAAAAAATAGATAAGTGAGATATGCACATGTATAGAATTAAATAATACGTTTAAACAAAAAATAATGTAGGCTACTATAATGATATATAAATATGGATATTTGGAATAAACAGACATACAGATGAACATTGTAGTTTATAGAGTGTTGAGCTCACGAGTTCAACAGTAGTATTGCCTGTGGGATAAAACTGTCACTGAGTCTGGTGGTTATAGTGTACGAATAGGAACAAGAAGTTGTATATTATATATAAGTAGCCTAATTTAAATTGTAGCTAAAATGTGTGATTCTATGTTTTTTCTAACACGTAGCATTACCTCTAATAAACTATAGTTAATCTTGAGGTCAGTGGTTAGATCTGATAGCGGGGTGAAGTGATGTCGGTGCTGTAGGAGGAGTCAGGAGAGCTAGACAGAGAGAGAGAGGAGAAGGGGGGGAGAGAGAGAGAGAGAGAGAGAGAGAGGAGAGAGAGAGAGAGAGAGAGAGGAGAGAGAAGGGGGGAGAGAGAGAGGAGAAGGGGGGGGAGAGAGAGAGAGAGAGAGAGAGAGAGACACACGCACACATCCACAGAAGGGGCTCGGGAGACAGTCGCAGCGGGAGTTTACCGGGTGTTTTCGGGGAGATGCTGTCCCCACCGAGGCGATGGATCAGGGACCACTCTCCGGGCTCTGTCACCTCGTAAGTCCGCTCCTCTTCTGCTCGCTCTCCTGCTTCCCGCTCTCTGATTGTTTAACATTCCAGAAACAGCCTCAGCGGTTTGTAGGACGAATACAGAATATATTAGTTATAATTTGCTAGTAAAAAGAGACCCTCTCTCCTCCTTCAGACGGTCGGTCCAAAGTGAACTCATGCAGGCTGTCTGTAGAAGGAGTGCAACACTTAAGAAAACTTCAAGTCTATCTCTATTTCTGCTGTAAAACTGAATGTTAAACACAATATAAAGGAACGATTTGGTAGAAAGTTCCAGAGGTTTAAATGAGCTTTTGAACCGATCATACCATGGCTGAATTGAGTTAAAAATGTTTCTTATAACACTTACATTATGTGACCAAGACTCTTTTTGAATTGTTTCCAAATGTGTGCAAGTTACCTTAAAATTATCGACGTGAACACTAGTGCTAAATCGATTAGTTGCTTTATCAATTAGTAAAGTACGAGCCCCTAAAGGGACGTGGAAAAAAAAAAGTCCGGATGACGGGTTAGTATCTCGTTCTCACTAGAAACAAACCCGTTATCCCGACTTTTTTTTTCCTCTGTTTTTTTTTTTTTTTTTCCATGTCCGTTACGGAGACCTGGAAGGTTCATAGAGAGAAAAAATAAATAAAACGAGGCCACATAATAATTAGTGCGCACGAGATGTAATTCGTGGCCTCAATTTAAATGAAACGAGGCCACGTTTTATTAATTTGTGCGCACGAGATGTAAATCGTGGCCTCAATTTAAATAAAACGAGGCCACACTTTATTAATTCGTGCGCACAATATAGTTTCTCGTTCGCACAAAAAAGTTACCGGTGCGTGAAATAGGAAGTGGAGCGCACAGGAGACAACCGTTTCATTGCAGATTGTTATGTTTATGTGGGGAAATGGCAGTGCATACGCCTGTACATTATTTGAGATATATTTCAAACTCGGACTTCATTTTAGGGACATTTCGGCCAGAGGTGTAGAGCTATTTGTTTAAGCACCGGAGTCGCAAAACAAGACAGTCTGTGAACCAGTCTGCCTTGATCTATGAATTCATGTCCGTGACTCTCACAGTATCTGCTATCTGCGCGCAGAGAGCTGTGTCTTTTACGCAGCGCCTGCACTGTGTTTACCTTCATTAGAACAGCTGAATAGAGATCGAGGCTGCTACGTTTTAGCCGCACGCACACACACACACACACACACACACACACACACACACACACACACACACACACACACACACACACACACACACACACACACACACACACACACACACACACGATTATTCCCCCTATTACTCGTTTTATGAAGGAGATGTCCGGTCACCAGGGCGCATGATGTGTAAATAACCCAATTTCTGTTCTGTGAAACTGAAAAGGATATGACATTGTTTTTGTTACTTTCGTTGCAGTTGTATGTCTTAAATGTAATTTAGGTTAACTTCCTGTTTTATTTAGATGCTTTTATTTTGAAGGCAAGTTTACGCTGTTGACAGGAAGTTGTTGTTGCTATGGAAACGTGAAATGCTACATGATGTGTGTGTTTGTGCTCTGCTCAGCTCAGCTCTGTGTGGATGTCCGACACCGGCACCATGAACAGTAATTTACACATGTGTATTCCCAAGTGAAAGAAGTTCATTTAATCTCGATGTAGGCTAGTGCTAAATGCTGTCGGAGTGCACCGGAACAAACGCCACTATCATAATATCTTCTGAAAACAAATGCCCACACACACACACACACACACACACACACACACACACAAACACACACACACACACACACACACACACACACACACGCCCTGGCGACCGGACATCTTCATAAAACTAATAATATGGCGTAATAATCGTGCAGTTTGATGTGTCTAACCATAAGAAAGTATCTTGTTCGCACAAGATACGTATATCGTTAATAAAACGTGGCCTCGTTTTATTTAAATTGATGCCACGAATTACATCTCGTGCGCACAAATTAATGAAACGTGGCCTCGTTTTATTTATTTTTCTCTCTATGAACCCTCCAGGGCTCCGTAGTCCGTATTAAAGTGATTAACGATGAACAAATGTCTTAGTCGACTAAGGCCCCGTTTACATGGAGACGGTTCGGATCTGCTACTTTTTTCTATCGTCTAGACGGTTCGTTCACACGAGGCCGTAACGGAACCACGGAAACGAACCGCGGAAACGGACCCCTCAAACGATAACGGGTCCCAAGATGGGTAGTTCTGTTTCATATGGGTGTTGAGAGATGTATCCATAGATCTCATAATTTTGCTCTCAAAGTGCACCAGATTGATGCTTTTTAACTTCAATATTAAAAAAAAGAGGAGGTTAAGTCCAGCCCCCACTTATAAAAAAATTGCATTTTACCCCTGCTTACACATGCCGTGAGCTGATTATTGAGCCTTCATTGTAACGGCCCGTCCACACGGCGGCGTGCGTTGAAGCTTCAACGCTTCTTCCCATTCACTTTGAATGGGGTGACGTCACGCTTTGCCGAACTGCATTGTGGTTCTGTCGCTTCGCTTTGCTCGCGTTGCTCGCTTCAAAAGTTGAGAAAAGTTCAACTTTTGAAGCTTCGATGGAAGCGTCAGCCAATCAAATCACATGCCAGTACAAGCTCTAGCCAATCAAACCGTGTGCTTGTGTGTCCGGGGCGGGAGATTCATGTGATTGGTTGTTGGTCGAGTTTCAGACACGCCCACCGGCAAGCGTCAACGCACGCTGCCGTGTGGACGCTGCGTAACAGTCGCGGGTGTACTGTGTATGTGTGTGTGGGGAGCGTTGCAGTAGAAAATTCCACTGTAGCGCCCGGTACCTTAATGGGAAACCCTACATGTTCGAGCACCCTCTATGAAACGTCAAGCTACCCCACAGCACCCCCAAAAGAAAATCTCTGGCGCCGCCACTGGCTGCGGCACATGACGGTTTTGTGTGCCCTCCCATGAAAATCATATGCCCTCTGTAGATTTGTTCTGGCGCCGGGTCTGGCCTCTCCCCACCTCTCCTGCTCACCCCGTGTCACCCGCGTCATTGCTGATGTGTTTCGCCAACAACAACAACCGAGTGTTTCGAGCCAGGTCCCGGTATCTCGCAGGACAGTGCACCCAGCAGGAGCCTCTAGCTAGATTTGATCGATATGGACATAAACGCGAGTGAAGTCTAATCGGACAGGAGAGAGAGATCAGAGATCAGCTGCTGCTGACGGAGACACGCAGCTCTGCATGATCACCTGCAGCTCCGCCTGCTGTGATGGAGCGATGAGCGGAGCAAAACACACACTTCAAGTTAGATCATCACCCTTAGCTATTTTAATTACCTCTCAAACTACCTAAACTAGTTATAAATATGTTTATTTTTACTGTCGGGTCACTCATTACTGGATCAGCCAGCTGCATGAGACCACGGATACTGACGGGCTGTCAGGAGAGGGGGAGGAAAAGAGAGACCCCGTTTATTATTCTTATATTATTATATAGAGTCGTTATCAATTTGTTTTAAAGCTCAATAAATAACAAAGAAGACCTTTGACCGGCACTTTTCTAATTTTGTCCGGAACATTTAAACTTTAACGGACATGTTGACCGGCGAAAAAAACAGAAGGGCAGGCAACCATGGCAACCATGCTTGGGAGGTCTTCTTCGCTGCTTTTGGTGTATTTTGTGGAGGAAGTACAGCGCCACTTACAGGCCCGGCATATGTACTACAGCGTCTCCAGCGGGTCGAGTGGTCTCGTGTGGACGGACACGTTTATTGAGCCGATTGCGTGTGAACGGAATTTTTTTGATATCGAATTCGGTTCATTTTCATTTCCGTCTCCGTGTAAATGGGGCCTAATGCCTCACTCATTTTGAAAGATTTTGGCTACATGTGAGCAGGCATTCATGTTGTATTACCTAAAGGTGGGAGAAGTATTCATATCTTGTACTCAGTGGCGGCGCCAGAGTATTTTTGTTGGCTAATCTATGGTAGGGCTAACCAGGGCCGGCCCTTGGCATTAACATTGGAATTTACTGTGGAAGCGGCCGCAGGGGGGAGAGCTTTAGAGAGCTCTCTCCTGAAAGACTGAGAGGCTCTGATAACCTCAGCTCAGTGAGGTAAAAGCACACCTTTATATGATCATTATAGTTATAAAAAAATAAGAGAATAGATTTTCATCTATTCTCTTATAGTATAAAATACTATATGACAGTAAAAAAAAGTTGTTATTAATAAACAAATACAGTTTAAAAGGGGAGTGATTTGTAAAATATCCATAAATAAAAAGAAAATCTGTTTACAGTTCTGTTTCTTATAGATGTTGAGAGATGTATCCATAGATCTCTTCATGTTGCTCTCAAAGTGCACCAGATTGATGCTTTTAACTTCAACATTTAACAAAAAATCTTCCCGGGGGAGCATGCCCCCGGACCCCCCTAGAGGAGGTTAGGTCCCCCCCCCACTTAAATCATGTTCAAATGGATAGGATACTAAATACATTTGCACACATCTTGTGTCCATATCTTTCTGTTTTGGTGGTCATGCCACACCGTGCACGTGCATGCATGCGCGAGTCATAGTGAGTGTCTGCATTTTGGGGGGGGGGGGGGGCGCCAGCTAAAATCTTGCCTAGGGCAGCAAATTGGTCAGGGCCGGCCCTGGGGCTAACCCATACAGTGGTGGGGCTCATGTCAGTATTTGCAATGTAATTACATACACGCTATATCGCCCCCCTTGACAGTGAAACGCCACGCGTGATGTTTAGATTATTTCCCTGTCTCAATCAAAATGGAACTGTATGAAATAAAACGGCACATTTGTCTTGTAGTAAATAAACAGGGATCACTGTGAACGTGACGTATGATAGTACACGTTGAAGATCCAATGGGGATAGTGTGAATGGCGGTTCCGATTGATCTCAATCAGTAAGGCATGATGCAGACCCAACGTTTCGTTGCTCTGATTGGCTATAGGTCTATTCAAATTGCATTCGGAGGCATTTTGATCTGACCGCGGCCGCGCTGATATGATAACGCCAGAGAATTTCCACACCTTTAGTGTACAAAACTCCCCCACTACTGTCTTAGACCATTCCTTGCACCCCTCTTCTAGCATACGCCGAAATGGTCTCAACCATATTGCATCAGTAACGTGCACTTGTTGTTACAGCAGGATCAGTTTGTGTGTTGTGGACACGACCCGTATATTTTCGCAAGCCGTGTTCTCAACATTTAGCATTTTGCTTATTATTTAATTTAATTTGCTTACTTTAACATCATTTTTCATGGTGGGGCTAAGGTGGGGCTAAGCCATTTCTTGGTATGGCTGTAGCCTACCCCAGCCATACCCTGGCGCCGCCACTGCTTGTACTTCAGTAAAAGTAGAAGTACCAGAGTGTAGGAATACTCTGTTACAAGTAAAAGTCCTGCATTCAATATTTAACTCAAGTAAAAGTACAAAAGTATTAGCATCTTAATATACTTAAAGTGAAGGTAAAAGTATTCATTATGCAGCTAATTTCCGAATATTATATATGATGTGTTTTCATTATAATGATTGATCATTAAAGTGTTATCACAGCTGGTAAAGGTGCAGCTCGTTTTAATGACTTTGTGCAGGCTAGCTTGTGAATTTACTCCAGGTGGAACTAAAGTCTGATTTAAGACTTGATTATGTTTCACATCATTAATCCAAATCTGTGAAGTAACTAAAGGTATTAAATAAATGTAGTGGAGTAACACCATTAAAGGTGGGGTAGGTAAGTTTGAGAAACCGGCTCGAGATACACTTTTTGTTATATTCCATGGAATGCTCTTAACATCCCGATAGCAATGAATATCTTAAGTGCTTTGACAAAAAATCCATACAAAAATGTCATCTGTGGAAGCCGTAGTACTGTAAAAAGCACGACCAATCATTTTAGCCGGCCCGGCTAAAATAACTGGATGGCCTACCTGCCTGTCAGCCTTCCATCTGTGCGCGTTCGTGTGTGTTGGAGGAGGGGCTCTGTAAGGAGGTGGCGTGTATTTTCAAATTCTAGCGCACTCGAGCTGGTTTCTCCAAAATTACCTACCCCACCTTTAACCTATGCAAAACATGGAAATACTCAAGTAAAGTACAAGTACCTCAAAATGTAACTTAAAGGGAGGCAATGCTCATGACACGCATTTTTAAATAATTATCCTACGATAAAACAGACCAGTCTCTGCCAGTCTTTATTTATTTTTTTTAATCTGATGACGTTATCAGTGATTTTAAGCTGATTAATTACCGAAATAACATCAACCCTGTGGGCGGCGCCATTTTGACGAGTCACATGACTTATTTTACCGGACGTGACGTGAACTATGCGTTTGGACAAAATGACTCTAGTTACTCTCCATTGTTCTCACAATTCCATTGAAATATGCCTCATTGTATTTTGTTGCAAATAGGATATCTTTTTTATCGTAATGAACAGGTGTTCCTATCACAAATTATATTTCAAGATAAGCTAAGTTTCATTTTGACTTTTTAACAGCCAGTCTCAGTTCTGTCAAAATACTCACAGCTAGCTGAGTGCTTCTAGGGCATTTTGATTGTTTTCACCTGTTCATTGAGAAAAATGTCCACTTCATGTATATATTTATTCAGATTTTTTTGGCTGTATATATCTCTTTAGTGATTTATGTTGCCTGATACACGTCCTCGTGTTTTGGTTAATACATTTAATTTCATAGTCAATGTCAACATCATGCCACCATAATAATTAATCTGTGGTAGCAATATATGTATATTATTTACACTGTGAAATATCGGTATATCTAAGGAAATATGTATGAAATTATTACTTTTTAATGATGAATTAAACAAATAAGATGTTTGGCCTGAAATGAACGCTTTTCTTATTTAATATTCACGATTGATTTATCATCATCATCATCATCATCATCAGGCCTTTTCTTTTGGCATTGTATTTTTGACATGCTTGACAATCGGCACTACAATTTAAAAATATTGTGCATATGTTAATTTTAATTGTAAAGTATATAATGCTAAGAAGAAAGGGCTGTACCCGTCAAATTTACCCACCTTTCATTTATTGGTTCAACAAAGAGGTGCGTTTCACATCCTTCATGGCAACCAGTGCTGTTCTCAATTCAGCTTCTTCTAACACCACAGTGCCGAAGTCCCTGTGTAAACATATGCAATCCAAGTCGTCTGTGACCAGTTTATCTTCAAGCTCTTCAAGCTCATATGTTCATCAGAGGATTGTCCATGGCTACACACCGACTGCAAGTACACCATTCATGTACAGGTCTCCCTACTCGCCCCCCGAAATCAATTGCACGAGTAAAGGTCACCGTGCTGTTCATCCTCATCGTCACTGGATTCCTGACGGTTCTGGCCACTTGGCTCGAACCTATATGGCTGAATTCCCCCATCCAATCTCTCCACATTGCTCAAAACTTCTTCCTCGGCTGACGAGTCCGAACTCAAATACTCCGCCATGTTTTCGTCGAACGAGCTGTTCCTGTGATTACAAAGTGAACGCATAGATGACGTCACGACCTAGTTTTTTGGATCATGTGACTACTGAAAATGGCCAAAATGGCAGCTGCCTGACGGAATATACAGGTTTTGATAAAAAAGAGCTATAAAATCATTATTTACCGGGGAATATCGCTGATTTCTTCAGGGTATGGTTTAAACATAATGTTTCACTAAATACTGAAGTTTTTATTAATTATCTAATGAGTGGACCCTTCCTTTAAGTACAGTACTTAAGTAAATCTACTTAGTTAGTTCCCACCTCTGGTATTACCTTGGAAATTGTGATTCTTCCCTATTTCCTTACATTGACTAGAATGTATGATAAATCATTAAATCATACAAAATAATGAGCAAAGTTTTAACAATGAAACGTCTTTCACAGCCCTAAATATTAGTGGATAGGTATTATTATTAACAAATAAGCATTTCATTCCCGAGAGTAAAGTGAAACAAATGGACCATCTCAATAAACCAGCTTCACTTTTGTGGATTGTCGTCACAACCATACCACAGTGATCGAAGTGTACTGAGTCTAGATTCTTCACAAATACGGCCTCATTCATTCTAATTTAAAATGAGTGATTTTGTTACTGCTGCAGTTCAGTGCAATGTTACATTTTCTTGGACAAAGTTATGTTGTTTCTAGATTCTATCACAATTCAAAATGTATTAAAGACTGTACTGGTGATAATTAACAATTATCTCGGATGATTCACTCTTTTATATTCTGCATTGAGTGTATTGTTTCTTTGACTCTGTTGTGACTCATAGAGAGGTCTGTTCACTAAAGCCCCTTCGCAGATTTTGTGATATGTCATGATAATCACGGAAAAAGTATGTGTTTTTTAAGGCAGATGGAGAGTATTTAGCAAAAAGTGCAGAAAGAAATGACATGTTAGACTGCTCTTGTTAGTCTGAATATGATATACTGTATCTATCCAAAACTGTGGAGCTGTAACAAATATCCCAACCTCCACTGAGCCACAGTGACTCGGCCTTGGTTTTTTAAGTCCTTTATTCCCCTGACAATAAATTCCAACTCATCTAGAATAATGAGTGTAATTTCCTGTGAATCAAAATGACAGGAAGGGTCAGGAAGTGTTTCAGAGTTAAATATATGCTACCTGTGTTTGTGTACATATACTCTGTTGAAATATTCTCAGCGTTCTTGGTTATGAAAACCATTATTTAAGGAACAACAAACTGTCAGTTGAAAGGAAAACAAATCAAAAGTCCCAATCGGCGTCTCCTGGCTAACTCAGTGAGGTGCTGATATCCTATCGGCATCAGGTTCCTGCCAGTGCGAAATGTAAGCTTATCAGCATCAGATTACAGTCTTAAAGACTCCTGTTTCGGAGCCTTTAATTGTGTCACATGATCTTCAGTACGGATTTTGACCTGTTTTCGTGCAGTAGTATGTGTTTAAATGTCAAGATCACTGACCAATTCAAGGACCCATAGTCTATATTAACTTAAAAGTGTAGATTGAAAGGTTTTTTCTTGACATTATAAACAGCAGTTGGAAAATAAACACCTTTTTTAGCTGTTTGGTTTGATCCCACAATCTTTCTCAACAGTTTGCCCAGTTAATTGAAGCTTTAGAGAATAACCATTAAATCACAAATAATGTCTTTTACTTTGTTTTCTGGATCACTTCTACATGTTTTTTCTTGGATTGTTGGTTAGCTATCATCAACATATGCATTAAAAGTCTCAGAGGAGCTCAAAACACATAGGTCCTCTCTTTCCCGGTAGTTTAATGTGAAATATCTGCTGCATTGAGCTAAGTTGAGTCATTGGAAATAATTAGCGAGTGAAAATGGGAAAGTATCCTAAGCTGTTGCCTGTGCTATTAATCCTCTTCTGTTCCTCTAACTGCTCCAAAGTAAACTGACCGTGCTGCTATCACATTCTGCCAGGCTTCATATCAACAGCCTGGTGTTTGGTTTACAGACTAAATGGAAATGCTTTTCTCATGGTGACCTAGCTGGGAGAAAACCTCCACAGTGAGTTAGGAGGACGCATTGATCTGCTCTCTGGCTGGCTCTGCGTCTGCCTGAGCTCCAGCCCACGCTGGCAGAGAGATGCCTAGAATTCTTAGAAAAGACAAGAATTGCCTACCTGAAGCTACATTTTAACTTACACACAGAGGTTAAAAGTTCATGAGTGTTTGTGAGGGCTGCAAAGGGAGGCCTGGAGGAGATGTATGCCTGGCTCCAGATGTTCCTGTAGCCCGGGGAAACCTGTGGCTTTTTTCTCCCCTCTTATTAAGACCTGATGTCTGCAAACTCTTTGCTCCCATACTTTTACAACAGGCTCTGTCACAATAGAGTCTCACTTTACACCACTGCTGGATACTTTAAACATAGGGTTTCACTAATGTGCCTGTGGTTCACTTAATTTCCATACAATATGAAAATCACCTGGCAATTTCAATCCAGGCTTTAGATAAGGAAATTAAACAGTGGACTTTGTCACAGTCTGCTCCATCATTCACCAGTAGTTTTCCATTCACCTGTCTCACCTGTTAACCACACACACGTTTTTGCTCACTCTCTTTCTCTACTGCACCCATTAGTTTCTGCCAGTATTTAAACCCTCACCAGACACACACTCGTTGCCAGATCGTACTTTGCCTTCATGCTAGTCTTTCAAGCATTTGTTACCAGATTGCCTACCCGGTTCCGACCCTGCCTGTCCCTGACCTGCCTGCTCTGCCTGTTCCCTGATCCTGCCTGTCCTTGGACTATCCTGCCTTGCCTACTGTCTGACCCTGTCTGTACCTACGTTGCCCGCCTCGCCTGCTCCCTGACCCTCTGCCCAGCCCTGACTCACCTTCTGCCTGCTGTCCTCTGGTTCGTTTGCCTGCACATCATCCGGCTGTTACTGTTCTGCTCTGGTATTATTACCAATAAAGTACATTACCAATACTCCTTGGTTTCTCGAGTGCTGCATTTGGGTCCTTCATAAGATTGTGACAGGACTTAGTCTGTGCCTACTGATTACATGCAAAGCAATAACTTCACAAGGCACCATATACAGTATCCTACTGATAGGAGAACATTTAAATCAATCTGTTGAACTTTATCTGTATACCACCTTTCATAATAGGTTAGAGCAGTTCAAAATGCAGACAGTAAACAAATAACAAAAGACAAAAAGTATAAAAAACGACACAATTGAAGACGTATTCAATAAAAAAAACTAGAATTGAACACCTTAATAACACGATAAAACAGCATGCAATAAAAACCGGATTAATAACAATAAAATAGAATTAAAATGTAAAAGATTGGATTGACTTATTCTCCGATTTAACTTTGCAGAAACAGTTTTGGTTTCCATTCCACACTGCTCTTTTGTCTTCAGTGAAATGCGTTTATTATCAAAGAAAAATCAATAATGGTTTGGAATGTCAACACAAATATAAAATGACAGTGACAGGACACTTTAACAGCAAAAACAAATGTGTTATTCTTTTTATAATGTTGTGTATTTGTGTATGTATGTACACATAAGGAATGTTCATTAGAATAAGGACACATACTAAGAATCAGAGGAAACAAAGAAGGAAACACTTCTGTCTGACTACAGGGGCCCATCGCCCTCCTCTGGGCCTCATGATGAAGCTCAAATCATGATGTGACACGTCAAAGTCCTCCACTCCACATCAATCTCCACCCTTTGACTTCTGTGGTGTAGACACTATGTTCCCTTAAAAATGAATATAAAAAGTAAATTAGTATGCAAGCAACATACTTTCTGGAGGACAGGGTTGAACATGCAGATTGGTGTTAAATTCTGCCACAGTGTAAACTGTTTTTCTTGATAATGATCAAGTTCTAGCAGCATAACTTTCTTTCAGACCCACCAAGAACCAACACATACATAAGGCAGAGAGAGGAAATGGAATTGTGTGTGTGAGTGTGTCGATGTCTGGGTAAACCCTGACATCAGACACATGCACACACATCAATTGCTTATTTTTTACTTGCATGCCCTCTCATGCTCCTGCAAAAGTTTAATAGAGTACCAGATTTTGAATTAAACTAGTTTTAAACTTATAAACTACTAGACAAGCTGTTATAGGAAATAACTAAGCCTCATTAAAATGTTATATCACACTAGTGAAACTCTATATATCTGAGCTGTCTATAAAGACTCATGCCACAGACAGTTTGGCTCAGAGCCACAGACAGTGTTTCTTTTCCATCTGGAGCTGTGGTTGGAGATGTGGTTGGCTGCTGAACTCTGTTTATAGAAAGCTCTGGCTGCGCTAAAACATCCAACCAACAGAACATGACGAGGCCAATTGCCACTTCTCTGCTGTGTGGAAACATGAACTAGGTCCCAGCTCTTCCTTTTTAGGACTTTCTTTGCTAGTCTGATATGCTAAAACGCAACTTCCATTGTGCTGAGGTGGGGGTTTTGTCATTTTCACAGCTAGAGTTGGTTGGGCTGCACATGATGAGGCTGTTTCTACAAAACCCAAAACCTGTTCAATGTGAGTCCGTAACCTTTGACCTAGGGGTTAATAGGCCAGGGAAAATGAGTCAAAAAGTCTCCTGAAGGCAAAAATGTTATATGGTTGGGTTCAAACTAGCAAGCTCATCTGCCCCAATGGCAAACTAAAACCTAACTGGCCATAGTGACAGCGGCTGATCAAAGCCCACCACGGGAAATCAGAAGCTCAAATAAGTGTTATCTCTGGAAGTCAGTCTTTGAGGCTGGAACACCATGTTTGAAACCACAGGAGAAGCTCATGTCATTACAGAGACGTAAAGTTACAACCTGGACATCCTTTGTGTCAACCAGAAGTTGAGGGATTGGCTCTGGTCACAAAGCATCTCCAACATTTAAAACGTTCTTTAGTTAAGGAAGATGAAGTTCACTTCTGTAATGGGAACCCATCAGTGACCGACTCATCAGGAAGATTAGCAAATTGGACTCAATTCCTGCAAGCTCATCATACTACTATGCTATGCCCCAATATATGACTCTGAGGGACAAAAGTACCGGCAGGCTGAAAACAGACATGAAATGCAATGCACAAGACCACAGTGACTGTCAGGGTCCAATCCCTGGCACTAAAACAGGGAGGAAACTAACCCTAACCATGAAATAAACCTGAGGAGTGCCTACTGGGTTCAATTACGGCTTTGAGACCTTTGTTACATTTCATAACCCTCTCTCAAGCCACATTTCTACACTGTTTTCTGTCTGTAAAACCAATCCCAATGTACAAAGGTAGCCCACACAACGAACTGGAGTTTCCCTCATCCAAGGCATTTTACAGCAAACTCTACCATCCCAACCTTAGTTACTGATGGGCTATACCTAATGTCCAGAAAGTCCATTCTGAATTATCCCCAGTAAGCCACAGACCTGTTCCCGAGCAGTCTTTAAGACATGAGGCTGCCAAAAGACAAACTGTTAGACATTGTATACTTCAGTAACTGAACAGACACATTGAACCAGAAAGGCAGAACAAATTACTAAAAATTCCCCTTTCTCATAAAAAAAACCCTAAAACTGACATAAGCTCCTTCCCAGATTTGTTGCAAACAAGAAGATGCAATATGCAATTTTGACCATAGTTACCTCAAAGCTAAGACTGAAAGTACCCAGAACGGTTAGGAAGCAATTTAACAGGTTGTTTATTTTACATAAATGGGGCGAAGCCTGCTAGCTAGTTCAGGCAGTCAACTCGAGCACCAATGATACATTAACACGTGACGCACCTCGTCCCTCTTACAACCAACCAAACACATTCTCCTAAACATGCCGCTCTATTTAAGCTGCCAGGTCTTCCTGCCTCTGCCTCGCTAATGCTGCTGCTGCCACTGCTGTGTTCACTTGCTATTGCTGCGTTCATGTTCCTGCTGCTGTGTTTCATGTTGCTGCTGCTCGCCTGCCCCACCACCACCCCAGCTTCCACCCCAGCTTCCACCTGTAGGCTCGGGGGATAGTTATCTAATCATCACTCAATGTTCTTTGTAAATCTGTGGAGTGATGAGGCCCGAGCCTAGACGCCAAACTCAAACTACATGCTGCTTCTAATAAACATATTAAGAAACACGTGAGTTGTCGGACTGAACTAGTGAAGTTTGTGTAATTATAAAACTAAATGTTACCAAACCAAACAAGGTAGGAGCCAGGAGAGGAAGCACTAAGAAGCTATACATCTTTTTCTTTTTTGTATTTGAGAATAAGAACAAACAATTCCTGCTCGTAAACACAGTTGCAATAGATGGTTATTGTGGATATAGCTAATTCCAAAACTTTAATTTAATTGGCATTAACATTTCAAAAGCTTTGTCAGTGAAAATAAATAAGTACATGTAAAAAAATGTAACTTGAATGCTCATGGTGATGAGCATTGTCCACAGAGCATTCAAGAGTGCCTGATGTAGGCGCTCAACAAGAGCTATAATGTATCTCCTAAATTGTGGATCTGTACAGAAGTAGTTCCATTTATGTGCAGATGCTTGACACATGTATTATAACTTCTGACCAGTACATAGCTCTAAAGAACAACATTGTAGCTTGTAATAAATAATGTTAGTATTATCATTTAAAAAAAGATACTTGAAATGTTCAGGTTACAATCTTTCAGGAACTGTATTCACTAAAGGTTAAATGAAACAAAATAAAACACATTTAAGGAACAGCTCTTTGTTTATTTGAGGCAAAGTGCTTCTAAGTGTAGTGATCCAAAAAAACGATAATAAGTATTGTAGAAAATCATGAAAGAGAAATGTTATAATATAAATGTCTATTGTGTGTGTGTGTGTGTGTGTGTGTGTGTGTGTGTGTGTGTGTGTGTGTGTGTGTGTGTGTGTGTGTGCTTCCTGCAGGTGTGTGAGGAGGGGGCTGTGCAGCAGGCGGCACTCTCTGTGGATTCTACTCATCCTGCTCGTGGTCTGCATCGCCATTCAGACCTTCGTTGCCCGCCAGGCCAGGTAAAGTATGTAACAGACCCCCCCAGCATTACTGCTGTGCACATTATATATTCACATGGCTGACTGAAATAATAATACATCTCAAATATCATGTCCTCTGTATCATTATGGGGGTTATTCCCTATCTTTATTCAAGAGTGTGGTCTTTAAATTTGAGAGCATAATTTATTGATTTCGCGTTCAGATTATGTATTTCTTTCCCTCAAACCCTGTCCTCGCACTCAAATAGTGCCTGCTTGCGCTTAGATTTGCTCTGCTTCTGCTCAAACTGTACGCTTGCACTCAGATATATTGCTGCTTGCACAGATTTCCTGTGTTCCAGCTTAAAACCTTCTCCTCGCACTCAGGCTGTTTCTGTGCGCTCGTCAAATGTCTGCTCTCAGATTTCTGCTCTGCGCGCTTGGATTTTTTGTGCAACAACCCTGTCAAAATCCCTCAACCAATAGGAGGCCAGGTGTCCTTGCGGGTGCGTTCGCTTTACATATTAGAGCGTCCCGTAAGGGCGGTTACTCTTTGGTTTATAAACTCCCACCCTCCACGGCTTTATTAAATGTACTTCACTTGTTTCATTTACAACTTTTGGGGGGAAAAAGCACAGTTAATATATATATAAACTAAGCACAATCCGTCTAAAATAAGCCTATGTCTAAAATGGACAACATTGTTAGGAGATTTAAACTATACAGCGATTCTGCACTGCGGTCATCTCAGCCGTCTCTCGAGTTTTTTTTTCATATCAGCTGCTCTTCATTTTTATTCCTGCTATATTTGACCTTGATACAAATATTTGTTACCATAAATTCTTAATAACTGACACTGTTGGACTCGGTACTAGTTTGACTGCTACCAGAAATAAAATTCTTTTTTCTTCGTGAGATTGATCCTGTTGGACTCAGTACTAGTGAAACTACCCCCACAAGTACTATGAAGTACTTTTACTGTGTACTTTGTGAGTAATCCTCTGTCAGAGTCCCCTCCATAGTACATAATGCATGTTTTTCTGCTATCTTTGATGAATGATTTTACCATTAGTTCTTAATGAAATTGATACTGTTTGACTTTGTATTAGTACTACTACTAACAATACATTGAAGTACTTTTTAACGCTTATTAAAAATAGCAGAAAAACATGCATTCTTGTACTCAGGAGGGGACATTGACAGAGGATTACTGGAAAAGTACATAGTAAAAGTACTTCATAGTACTTGTGGGGGTAGTTTCACTAGTACTGAGTCCAACAGGATCAATCTCACGAAGAAAAAAGAATTCCCTCATCAAACTTAGCATAAGTGGCTTGATTTTGTTCTCAGGAGGGGACTTTGGCAGAGTATTTCTCAAAGAATACACAGTAAAAGTACTTCAATGTATTTTTAGTAGTAGGCTTACTAATACAAAGTCAAACAGTATCAATTTCATTAAGAACTAATAGTAAAATTGTATTTGTATCACTCATCAAAGATAGCAGAAAACATGCATTATGTGGCCTACTATGGAGGGGACTTTGACAGAGGATCACTCACAAATACACAGTAAAAGTACTTCATTTTATTTCTGGTAGCAGTCAAACTAGTAGGCTACCAAGTCCAACAGTATCAGTTTTATTAAGAACTTATGGTAAAAAATATTTGTATCACTCGTCAAATATAGCAGGACAACAAATGAAGAGCAGCTGATTTGAAAAAACATACGCGAGAGACGGCTGAGTTGACCACAGTGCAGAATTGCTGAAATATTAAATCTCCTAACAATGTTGTCCATTATAGACATAGGCTTATTATATTTACAGCCCTTAATAACATTTGTTTTCTGGGCTCAATGTGTGTCTTGGCCGTTTTCGTTGTGATCGCTAAATGCACCTTGTTTCCCCTTGTTTATAATATTATCACCGTTCCAAGCAAACGAGTGATTTTGTTTTGAAATCACTTCCGTGAGTTTCGCCCCGCCCCTCGCTCCAATGACCATTAGGCCATTTAGTAAGGTAAAAAGCAAAAAGGCCTCTCAGACGCCCTCCGTTTACTTGTTTAATAAAGAAAATCAAATGATCCGTAGATACACGGATTGTGCTTAGTTTATATATATATTAACTGTGCTTTCCCCCCCCAAAAGTTGTAAATGAAACAAGTGAAGTACATGTAATAAAGCCGTGGAGGGACGCTCTAATATGTAAAGCGAACGCACTATTGGACTATCCCTCAATTGGTTGAGGGATTTTGACAGGGTTGTTGCACAAAAAATCCAAGTGCGCAGAGCAGAAATCTGAGAGCAGACATTTGACGAGCGCACAGAAACAGCCTGAGTGCGAGGAGAAGGTTTTAAGCTGGAACACAGGAAATCTGTGCAAGCAGCAATATATCTGAGTGCAAGCGTACAGTTTGAGCAGAAGCAGAGCAAATCTAAGCGCAAGCAGGCACTATTTGAGTGCGAGGACAGGGTTTGAGGGAAAGAAATACATAATCTGAACGTGAAATCAATAAATTATGCTCTCAAATTTAAAGACCACGCTCTTGAATAAAGATAGGGAATAACCCCCATATATCATACCAATGGAGATTTAAACCCATGGGTCATGAATATGGCTAAAGCTTGGAAATGTGATCCCAATATTTTCAGGCCAATACATTCTTGCAAAAATATGTGTTCATTTCCAGGAAAGTATACTTTCATAAATCTATATATAAGACAAATGTGTTACTACCACATTATTTAATGATGTAACATATAACATCAGAAAATGTTGGTGGGAAAAAATCCTTCTATGACTAATTATCCTCATTTTACAGTTTAAAAGCTAATTTCTTTACGCCAAGAAATCCCAGGAATCTTATGGCTGATAAATGAAGGGCAAGTCAGGATACTGGGCTTATGATATATCACCTTTAAGTGTTTGCAAACATTTTTACAATTTACATTGCAACCTAGCAATATAAAATGTTAATTTGACATTGTAATGAGTATTTGTGAACCTGATAAATGTTGTAAAATATTTTAATGACTTCTCACAGGAATGACAAGCTGACAGGACTCCCACATCTGAGATTCACTGCCAACAAACAGCACCTGTTTCCTACAGTGCAAAATGTCTGGGAAAGCATCCAATCACTTACTGCAAAGACGGACGTGAAGTCACCTCAGACAGACAGAACTGCAGATGTTCATCAACAGAATGAGGGATACCGAAAACAACTGGATTATATTCTGTCAAAACATGTGGACAACCTTGCTATAGACTCTCAGACGGACGCAAGGAAAGTCTCTGCTGGGAAGCCTCTTCTACCAAAACACGGAGCAAGCCTTGGACTTCAGGTTCCTCTGGCTCTCAACAGCACTAGGAAACGTTTTATTTCAGACACTCCCAATCCGCCTAGTCTTTTAAAGGATCACATCAACAGTGTCTCTACTAAAGAAACCTGCCACCCAAAGTCTCATATTGTTTTCCTGAAGACACACAAAACAGCAAGCAGCACCATCTTAAACATACTGTATCGCTATGGAGAAAGCAGGAACTTGACTTTTGCTCTGCCTCTGAACAAACACAGCCAGCTGTTTTACCCGTTCTCCTTTGCTTCACATTTTGTGGAAGGTGTCAGCAGCCGAAGTTTGAGGGAGTTTCACATTATGTGCAACCACATGAGGTTCAGAAAATATGAGGTGAGTGTCATCAGAAAACCAATCAAGTTCAGTTGTGGAACTGTTTTCATGCCTGAGCTTTACTGTATATATATATGTCTAAATGGACTCCTGTGGGCTGTATGTGGAAAAAACTATTGTAGAGGGCCTTAGGGGTAAATGTGGGTACTGTGGTGATGGATATTTTGCGTGGGTCTAGAATAATTTTAAATGTATATACCATTTATATAATGATGGTATATAATGGATGGTCAATAATGACAAAGGAAAAACCCATAGTAATCTTTCCCTTTGAGACCCACCATTGGTGAATGGATGTTATTTAGGTATTTAGGCAAGCCCAGTAAATCTTACCCACTTTGGCCCCAGTAGCTATGGTGGGTTTAGAGTTTGGGAAAATAATATTTACCAGTTTCTTGAGATATAATTTCTCTTAACTATAAAAAAAAAGCTATGGTTGGTAATAAGCTTAAGAAGCTAGCAAGAGTACAGTGGATTTTGAAATGATTCCAACTTAAGAAGCCCAGCCCAGTGTCATAAAACCTTTTCCAATTAAAGTAGGTGGAACCACTAGCTCCAATAGTAGCTAAATGTAGAGAGACATTTTCCCAAATTGGCGTACTGTTCAGCTAAAAACAGCCACTACCCCCAGTTCCCCTCATAAGAAACCTAAATGAACGTAAACACCAAACACTGTTGTATGTTGTACTCACAGCTGTCAAGCTAGCAGCTTGTAGACTCCACTGAAACCCACTAAGGGCACAGGCCAAATGAAATGATTGGACATACTTATTAAAGTCCTGCAACGGCCACAGATACCAAGAGTATCATTTAAAGACTACTTTCAGGATATAGAGAGAGATTTAAATTGTACAATTAAAATGCTTTGGGAGAAGATTACCAAACCTAATTTTTCTTGAATTTTTCAGCACTCCGTCTCTAAACATCTTCCTATATTTTGTCCCAGGTTGCCAAAGTGATGCCTAGGGATACCTTCTACTTTTCCATCCTGAGGAACCCTGTGGCCATGATGGAGTCCATCTTCATCTATTACAGAAGCATCCCAGCCTTCCACAAGACTCACAGCTTGGACAACTTCCTCGACAACAGTTGGAAAAACTACAACTCATCGGTGACCAACAACCACTATGCTCACAATATCTTGGCTTTTGACTTTGGCTTCGACAACAACGTTGCACCTGGTGCTGATGACCTGGAGGAGAGAACCAGCATGGCCATTGCAGCCATTGAACGAGACTTCCACCTTATTCTCATCTCTGAATACTTTGATGAGTCCATGATCCTGCTCAAGCATGCCCTCTGTTGGTCCCTGGAAGATGTTGTTTCTTTTAAGCTCAACAGTCGCAGTGAAAAATCCCGTCACCCACTTTTACCAGAAACTGCAGAGAAAATAAAGAGGTGGAATTCTTTGGACTGGAGGATCTACCTGCACTTTAACACCTCATTCTGGCTCAAAGTCGATAGTCTTGTTGGGCAAGAGCAGATGAAGAGAGAAGTCTCTCAGTTGAGAGAGCTACAGACTAAGCTGGCAAACAGCTGCCTGAAAGATGGGGGGGCAGTTGACCCGTCCAAGATAAAAGACGTGAGGCTAAAGCCCTTCCAGTATGGAGCAGCTGTAATTCAGGGATATAACTTAAACCCAGACTTAGACACACAGACCAAAATTAAATGTCAAAGACTTATAACTCCAGAACTGCAGTACACAGACCGTTTATACACCCAGCAGTTCCCAGAGCTGGCCGCTAAGCATAAACAAGAAACTAAGGGGTGTCTCCACGGCGACAGCGCTCTGACAGGACTGGTATGACTGGAAGAGCCTGGGCAAGGGACGCCCATTACAGACAGATGATGAGACGCAAATTCTCTAATCTAAAGAACCAAAAGGCCTTGACAAGTGCCCTGTTACCACACACTGACGCTAACAACAATACAAGTATGCCATGATTGGTCACTGCGACTAATTGTCATGGTAAATCTTTGTTTTAATGGAGCAGCTCAGTTTTGTCTCATACTATATTTCTAGAATTACCCTGGCATGGTATTATCCATCATATCCAACAAAATGAAAATGTTAAGATGGACCAAACAAAATATTGTTTTGCATTTGTTATAGCCTTACAAATACTGAAGCTAAAAATGTAAAGGTGTTCTTTAAGGTGATGATACGGGAGTTTTTACATGTGTTAAGTTAAATTAAGTTAATTTGAGTTAGGTTATACTTAAGTTTATTGTCAATTCTACTTACAGGTTATAACCTGCTAACTAACAGTTCAAATCTATGATAAAAGCAATCAACTTTTACCGGTTGCTCTTTCCATCTCAAGTAAATATAATATCCCTTATTCTCTTGTCTATTCCAAATAATGGTAACTGTCCAGCCTAATCAGTCATTTGACCAACTATCATAAAAAGGAAAACACCATTATTCTCCTATCAGCAATAAATCATTGCACAACAATATCTTACAGTACCAGAAACTGATGGGGGGAATAGAATGTTTTTTGCTAGTGCTAATAAAGGTAGCGCTAGTTGTTTTTATACTATCCCAACCAATAGATCCATAGTATTGCCTTAAACCCACCCATGATATAATCCCTTGGTTTAAATGTCACCCTTCCCACAGAGCGGATAACATCAACAGCACACTTGGCAGACTACAGTAAAATAGCAATGCAGGAATTATTAAATTATTTTATCAATAACAACAATATGAGGCTATAATGTGTTTAGTCATTTCACTTCTGCCAGTCAACACACATTTCTTATTACATTTAACTTTAAGAAATGTATCAGTTAGATAAGTCTGTGCAGTTAACTCTTCAACTGTTTCATGTCTGAGGTCTGTTTACATGTTGTTAAATGTGTCAACGCACCAGATGTTGAAACAGCTGTTTCTACCAGCCTCCCTCTGCAGATTTTGACAGAGAGTTGTTCAGGAATTCACAACATATCTGACATCGTAAGATTTCATGATAAATACAAGTATTCCGATTATGAAAGCGTGACTATACGTTATTACAGGCTGCAATGTGGAATGGTTGGACATAACAGTTCTCTATCCCTACTACCTAACGAGCATTCTACTTAACAAGCTAACAAAAGTTAGCTATCTATCCAAACTAGCTTTAGTTCCCTACCTATCTAACAAGCTAGCTGAGGAAATGTTAGCTATGTTTCAAAATAGGTAGCTAACGTTAGCATTCTACTTAACAAGCTATCTAACAAAAGTGAGCTATCTGAACAAAGTAGCTCAAGTTTGCTACCTATCTAACAAGCTAGGTAGTGAAATGTTAGCCATCTTTCAAACTAGGTAGCTCATGTTAGCATTCTACTTAAAAAGCTATCTTACAAAAGTGAGCTAACGGAACAAAGTAGCTTAAGTTTGCTGACCTAACCAGTCTTTTAGTGAAAACGGGTAAAATGATCTGCGGATACAAATATGTGATGCATAATAATACAGGGTTTGGACCAGGTGCATGTCATAAGACTGGCAGTTTCACGCAACCTGATGCACTATTTACCAGTTGTCAGAATATTAAGTTAAAGCCAGCAGTCTAAACGCTGCTAACATGTTCAGATGCACCACGCATTAGTCTCTGTGAGACCAGGAGCAGAGCCTGGTGATGTGCAGAAGAATCCTCTGGGGATATTGTGGGGGAGGATCAGGTTCAGGCCTCCAGCCTTCAGTCCTCCTCAGGCTTAGACCTTCCAAGAAGGCAGAGTCTGATGTGGAGATGATTCATAAAGAGGGAATGTTATTTTTGTGGTCTACTCATTGGTTGTCTATATTTGATTTCAATTCTTGGTTTTGTTTCCAATGGTGCAGAATAAATGATTGTACTGAAACCGTTTCTCTAGATCCTTCTTGTTAATGTTTTATATACCGAGTGTGATATTCAGAGGGATATGAGAAGGAACCTTACTAGATTTATGGTGGAAGCGTCCATTTAGTGTCACTGTCACACTTTAGCCTTTAAAACATTACCGTAAAATGTTTACTTCGTGTTAAGCTAAAGTGGATTCCCAAAGAAACTAATCCTATAGTGAAGGAAAAATAAAAGTTGTGTAGAAACATCCATCTGTAGGCTAAATTAACAAAAGATAGAGATTAAAGAAAAAAAACAAAGACAACGAAACCAGAATCTGAATCAAAACCACATCCAATATTAGACACATTATGGCTGTGTTTTGCTGCTTTAAATGTTCCTGTTTCCTGTTTTATAACGTGAAAACTTTATCTTTTTATTAACATATATTCTGGTAAGAAACCATATTATTAATTTGTCCTAGTTATGATAATGTTATTTGATCTTGTTAAATCAGTATAATAAGGAACTCAATTAATATAACGCGATATGTTGATCTAATAAAAGGTTTCTCATTAAAAACAGGTTATTTGTTATTTACTCATATTTTCATTTATGAGCCAGGTTTTTCTTTGTTCCAATAAGTGCAGTAATGCATACAAAAAAAAAAAGTAAACTCTTACAGTGTTAAGACATTGTATACAATTGTCCAGGTCCCTTTTTATCCAAATCAGTTCTCATATTCTAAAATGACTAGGAGGTTAGGAGAATTCAAAAGGACTTGAAATGAGTCATTTGCCCCCGTCATGTCCCCACCACTTTTTAAAAGTATAACTTATAAATGTTCTGAAAAATAGAGTGCACACAGAAATGTAATAAACAAGAACACTGGCTTAGTGTCGAGATGTGCAATTTGGACACATCAGTAAACTTTTAATAGAAAAAACATTTCTCCCGCTGTGCAGCAGCTGAGGAGAACAGTTGGTTCAAGACTCAAAAAGACGGAGATCATTGGCTTCCTCAATGATTGTCCCCCCCCCACACATATATAATGGTTCCTAGGAAAACAGTCTGTAGCCTGACTCTGTGAATCCTGTCTATACAGGTGTTGCCAGCAAATAGTAATTAAACTAGTGTGTACAAAAAAAAGTGTGGTGCGCTATACAGTTTTATTTTGATCTGAACAAAGTGTCCCACCACTTTTGAAAACAAAGTGAGGCCCAGGATCAGAGTCAGCTGTCATACACTCTGTGATGCTGTACTTCCATATCTCAGGGATGTGTGTTTGAGGACAGCCTCAGTGGTTTTGGCTCGATTTCCTCTCACATTTCTCCGAAAGATGTCCATGAAACCTCCTCAAACTTCCCCTTTTAAGCAAACTAACCCTTTAAAACCTATAATATACTGCGGGTTTTCCATCTGGCAATTGTATTTATACAGCACCTTTCAGCACGCGACAATTCAAAGTGCTTTACAAAATGAAAACAAAAGACATTTAAGAATAAATACAGCATAAACACATTATTAAATGGCATTTAAAAAAGCAAAGATAATGAAATAAATAAACACAGCAGGTACAGAATACATGAATAAAAGACATACTGCAGTGTGAGTATGAACAGCTCAATTAAAAGCAGCGGGAAATAGATATGTTGTTAGTCTGGATTTGAAAATTGTTCCAGATTGTCGGGGCATAATAGCTAAACGCTGCTTTTCCATGTTTAGTTCTTATTCTTGGAACAGAGAGCAGACCCGACCCGGAGGACCTGAGACTCCTGGATGGTTCATAGTTATGCAGGAGATCGTTTATATACCTCGGTCCTAAGCCATTTAGTGATTTAAAAACTAGCAATAGTATTTTAAAATCAATTATTTGGTCAACTGGAAGCCAGTGTAAAGACTTCAGAACCGGACTGATGTGATCCACTCTTTTTTTTTGAAATTCTCTTTTTATTCAGCTTTTCACATGTTTACAGTCATAGATAATACAATATTCTCTGTAAGCCTTCTGTAGTTAACAGTAAAATCACAAATCAAACTTACATATTTGTGGATAATACAGAGGCAGGCCTCACTGACCTTCAAACATGCTATAACATATAGAAAGAACATAAACACGAACAGGGTTATGGGGTGTACCTGCAACTTATTCAAACAAGGGGGGCATAGAAATAAAAATACTAAAAAAAAAAAAAATATAAAAGTCCCTTCTAGACAAATGATGGTCGTATTGGTGTAACATATATTAACCATTTTTCCCATCTATACAAAAAGATTCCTTGTTGCAGTCTCAAAGCAAGGGTTATCCTTTCCATCTTAAAAATATCATACACAATGTCAATCCACTCATCCAAAGTAGGTTTTCCTGGTTTTAACCACATTCTGGTGATGGCCTTCTTGCAAGCAGCACTCAGGATTCGAAACAGATATCTATCTCTAGAGGAAAACATTTCTGGTGGTAAAGCACCCAAATATAACGATTCAAATTTAAATGGAATGTCTACCTGAAAAACTTTTTGTAAAACTCCATGAACCTGCTGCCAGAAAAGATTCAATGATGTGCAGGACCAGAATATATGAAAATGGTTTGCCATAAGGCATCCACACTGTCGCCAGCATGCAGAGGAATTAGTGTAATGTCTCTTCTGGGCTGGAGTAATGAAAAACCGTATGAGGTTTTTCCAACAAAACTCTCGCCATGAGTTTGAACGTGACGTTTTCCATTGTATCTCACATAAGTTCTCCCAATCTTCTTCCTTCAGAACTAAATTTCCTTCCCTTTCCCATTTTTGTTTTACATACAGCGAGTTACCTTTTGTTTGTTGTAAACTCCTATAGATTTTTGAGACAACTTTCTTGTTTGAGCCCTCAAGATAGGCATCTTTAAAAACTTTTAACAAAGTGTTATCCCAGTGCGCTTGTGTACTCTCCCTCTGTATTTGATCGATGTGATGACGAACTTGAAGGAACCTTTAAAAATCATCACGTTTCAAGTCAAACTGCCCCTTCAGATTCTGAAAGCTGTTCATGGACCCCTTGTGAAGAAATGTGCAGTAGGCTGTCAGGCCTTTTGAAGACCAACACTTAAATCTTGCATCCCATCTTCCAGGCAGAAATTCTAGATCATACACACACCATCTTAAACCCTCAAGTGATTTTGAGCTACCAGTCTGTTCCACACCTTAAGCGACAGACAGATCCATGGGTCTCAGTTTTTCATCAAGACCTTATCCCCAATTGCAGCTTGAATTGGAAATTCCTCCGATATAGCACTCTCAATCTCCTTCCATCTAGCAACGTACTTTGGATTGCAACAGCATATTAATGGTCTCAATTGAGCCACAATATAGTAATCCTTTAAACATGGGAGTGCGACACCACCCTTGTTTTTAGCCAATTGTAAACTCTGATATTTAAATCTTGGCCTTCGTCCCTGCCAAATGTACCTTGAGATATGTTTATCCCATTCCTGAAATTGTTGGTCAGACAGTTCTAGTGGAAGGGACTGGAAGAGATACAGCAGTCTCGGCAAAATAACCATTTTGACCGATTCAATGCGTGAACTAAAACTGAGAACAGGAACAAGGTCCCATCTCCTTATGTCTTCCCTAATCTTTTGGTTCAAAGGTAGGTAGTTAAGTGAAAACAGTTTTGTCAAATCTATTGGAATATTTATTCCCAAGTACTTCATGGATTCAGCATCCCACCTCAATGTATAGTTTTTCTTCATATTTACTGAGGGGCAGTACTTAAAACTCAGAATTTGTGTCGTCAAAACATTCAGTTTATATCCAGAGAAGGATCCATATTGTTCTAAAATTGAAAATAACTGTACCAGAGATTGTTCTGGGCTGGATAGATACACCAATATGTCATCAGCAAATAAGGAGATCTTTTGTTCCACCCCCTTCATTACTATTCCCTTGATCCAGTTATTCTGAATAATCCACTGGCTCAGAGGTTCGATAAAGATTGCAAACAAGAGAGGGCTAATTGGGCAGCCCTGTCTCGTTCCCCGCTCCAATGGAAAGGAATTTGAAACGGCTCCATTCATTTTGATTCTCGCCCTGGGTCTATCATATAGAGCCTGTATAGTTTTTATAAAGGTACTGTGAAATCCAAATGTATTTAAAACTCTAAACAGGAAAGTCCAATTTACACAATCAAATGCTTTTTCTGCATCTAGCCCAACTAATACTGCTTCCAAATTACTTCCAGTTATATGGTTATATGTAGTGTCCTTCTGATATTGTCCTGGGTTTGTCTTTCTCGTACAAATCCTGTCTGATCAAGGCTAATCATTTGTGGTAATAATCCCTCTATTCGTTTGGCTAGTATATGGGTAAAGATTTTATAATCCTGGTTCAACACGCTAATTGGTCTAAAATTACTGCATTCAGTTTTATCCTTTCCCTCTTTTGGAATAAGTGAAATGACTGCCTCTTTCCAGGAGGGGGTATAATGTTCTCCTTAAGAACCCAGTTAAAGGTAGACTGCAACATAGGTACCAACGAATCTTCCATCACCTTGTACCATTCGAAGGAAACCCATCTGGGCCTGGGGCCTTATTTGATTTAAGATGTGCTATAGCTGAGCTAATTTCTTTCTCTGTTATTTCAACTACCATCTGACTTCCCTGCTCACTAGTCAGTTTAGGCAGATGTATCCCCTTAAAGAAATCCTCCATTTTCTCCCCCATCAATTTGAGGTTGGGAGTATAGCTTTCGATAATATCCTTCAAAACAATTTTGTATTTCTTTCAGTTTATACTGTATGGAATTAGTAATAGGATTTTTTATTTTGTTAATTGAATTCTCTGCTTGTTGTTTTTTCAGCCTATAGGCTAATCATTTACTGGCTTTTCCTCCTCCTTCATAGTATTTCTGTTTTGTGAAAATTAACGTTTTTTGTACATCTTTAGTGTACATCTCATTTATTTCATTCTTCTTCTTTTTGAGCAGTCCTCTTATTATCTGATCATTTGGGTCTTTATGATTTTGTTCCAATTGTTTTAATTCTCCTTGTAACTTGTCCAACTCTTTTTGCTTGTCTCTTTTTAAGCGAGCACTGTATCCAATTATCTTCCCTCGAAGCACAGCTTTACATGCATCACACAGTACTGGAGGGGAAACTTCACCATTATCATTTTGTTCCAAGTCCTCAGTGATATCCTTCTTCATTTGGTCCCTCATATTATTCAGTAAATATGTATTTCATCTCCATAACGTGTTTCTTTGATCCTGCTCCAGATTACATTTTAAATAAATAGGGCAATGATCTGAAAGGTCCATGATCCCCATGTCGCAGCCCCCCACCCTGTGTAGATCTTTACCAAAGGTTAGAAAATAATCAATCCTTGAATAAACCAAATGTGGATTAGAAAAAAAAGTATAGTCCCTCTTTGAAGGATTTATTTCTCTCCAGACATCTACCAAACCAATATCCTCCATTGCCAAATGGATTTTCTTGTTTATCAGCTTGGGCTGCCCAATATGCACATTTGAAGAGTCCAGTTTAGGATTCAATCTTATGTTTAGATCCCCCCCACAGATTAGGACCCCCTGAGTTTCTGCTATAATTAAATCAAATATCTGTTTAAAAAATGTCCAATCTGAATTAGGAGGAGCATAAATATTTAGTAGAGAAATCAATGAACCACCTAGATTTCCTCTCACTAATATATATCTCCCCTCTGTGTCCTTCTTTTCAAACGTGGGTTCAAAACTAATATTGTTGGTAATTAATATTGCCACCCCCCTCCTGTGACTGTGGTCAAGCCAGCCGTCTTTCACTTTTGCGTGGTCAAACCAGCCGCCCCTGTATTTCGAGTGCGCGATTAGTTACACGTTTACGGTAATGCAATAAAACAGCCCTGGGGAGCTGTTGGAATTCACCTTACATACAGAAATACTTTAAATTAAAGAATTAATTATTCCCGGTAATGAACTGAATGAACATCGAATCAATATGAGGTTTCGTATGTACAATATTATATAGTTTCCACTTTAAAGCTAACGCTAATCCAACCGTGTAATACTTCCGGTTAGGAATTCAAAGTAAAGGATGTCGTGTGGTTAATTTACATTATTTGCAATTAAGGAACAGGACAGTAATTTATGAGCCTACTATTAGGACTGAGTACTTCATAGACTACTTGCAAACATAATATGAACTACTTTTACTGTGTACTTTTTCAGTAATTAGAGTTTCAAAGTCCTCTCCAGAGAAAAAAACGATTGAGCATTTTCGTATAACTTTGATGTGGGATAAAAAGCATTTCTTCCATAAGTAGTTTATGAAACTGCCAGGTTTGTACTTAGCACTTCTTAGAATACTTGCACAAATAATATGAACTACTTTAACTGTGTACTTTTTTTCAGTAATTTGAGTTTGAAAGTCCTCTCCAGAGAGAACAAGAATGAGCATTTTCGTCCATAAGTAGTTTATGAGTCTGCCATGTTTGTACTTAGTACTTCTTAGACTACTTGCAAACATAATATGAACTACTTTTACTGTGTACTTTTTCAGTAATCCAATGGCAAAGTCACTCCTAGAGAATGTAATATTTCCACCACCATGTTTGACTGCTGGTTTGATTCACTTTTATCATTCTTTCCTTAAGATAAGATAAGATAATACTTTATTCATCCCGAAGGAAATTGTTGTGCCAGAGTAGCAAAATACAATAAACACAGCAGCACAACAGCAAAACTGTACACTAAAAGTGCAGCAAAAAGAGCAATTGAACATCCACAGACAACATGAAACATAGAAACATAGCTGGTCACACAATCAATGCAATTATTAGCAGTTATTTACTAGTAGTGCAACACATAAAACGTAATGGCAGTTACGTAATTGCACGTTATCACAGCATTATTAATAATACTAATAATAAGTAATAGTATTGCACGTAGTTATATAGCTGCGAGTGTATTGTATGTATATTGCACATAGTGTTGGTGTGAAAGTTCTCAGTTCCCTTTACTTAAGGGTTAGGAGTTAAAGAGTTTGATGGCCACTGGGAGAAAAGACCTCCTGTGGCGCTCCGTGGTGGTCTTCGGTAGTCTCAGTCTGTGGCTGAAAGTGCTCCTGTAGGAAATCAGTATGGCATGCAGGGGATGAGACCCGTTATCCAGAATGCCGAGAAGTTTCCTCAGCATTCTCCTCTCCGACACCACTGCCAACGACTCCTGATCCACTCCCAGGACAGAGCCTGCTCTCCTGATGAGCTTGTCGAGTCTGTTGGCATCAGCTGTCTTCACTCCGCTGCCCCAGCACACCACAGCAAAGAAGATGACACTGGAGACCACGAGTCATAAAACATCTGCAACATAGTGCTGCACACGTTAAAGGACCTAAGTCTCCTGAGGAAATACAGGCGACTCTGTCCTTTCTTATAAACGGCGTCAGTGTTCTTACTCCAGTCCAGTTTATTGTCTATGTGGACTCCCAGGAACTTATAACTGTCCACAATGTCCACATCCATGCCCACGATGGTAATTGGGCTTGGGGCGGCACTCCGCTTCCTGAAGTCAAACACTAGCTCCTTAGTTTTTGTGACATTGAGCTGCAGATGATTCTGACCGCACCACTCCACAAAACTGTCCACCACACTCCTGTACTCCGCTTCCTGATCTCTGCTGATACAGCCCACAATGGCAGAGTCATCTGAGAATTTCTGCAGATGGCAGGACTGTGAGCAGTGTCTGAAGTCTGATGTATAGACTGTGAACAGGAAGGGAGAGAGGACCGTGCCCTGAGGAGCGCCCGTGCTGCTCAATATAATGTTAGAGGTGGTGTTCTGCAGTTTCACGTACTTTGGCCGAGCTGTGAAATAATTAGTTATCCAGCACACCAGTGGAGCATCCACCTGCATGTCCAGTAACTTACTGCTGAGCAGGGCAGTCTGATGGTATTGAAAGCACTGGAAAAGTCAAAAAACATGACTCTCACAGTGCCGCCTGACTTCCCCTCAAGGTGTGTGTGTACTCTGTGCAGCATGAAGATGATGGCATCCTCCACTCCAATACGAGGCTGATATGCGAACTGCAGGGGGTCTAGTGATGGTGCGACCACTATACGGAGGTGTTTAAGGACTAGCCTCTCCAGTGACTTCATGGCATGCGATGTCAAAGCCACCGGTCTGTAGTCACTGTGTGTGCGTGGATGTATCTTCTTCGGCACAGGAACCAGGCATGTTGTCTTTTCATCTCCTTACACATACCAATCTGTTAATGCCACAAATTAAGAGGTGGAATGTAACTAAGAAAGTTAACTGAAGTTCTGTAATTAAATAAAGTTTTGAGATACTTGTACTTCACTGTAATTTCCATTTTATGCTACTTTATTAATAAATAAATTCTACTCCGCTATATTTTCCAGGCAAATATGGTAGTTTTTACTCCACTAAATGTATTTGTTAACTTTAACTTCTATGTAGTTTGACGATTAATATTATTAATATAAAATAAAAATAAACGAATAATATGATGTATGGTTATAGATTAAGCGACCCAACAGTATATACTACTGTAATTATAATGATTCCCACCTTTACCCGCTGTAACATTAAAGATGAACACATTAAGGCATCAATAATTATAATCCAGTAATATATATTATTCTTAAATGGGCCATTCTGCACTACTGTTTCTCTAAGTACATTTTGATGCCAAGTCTTGTACTTTTATTTAAGGAAGGTTTTGAATGCATAACTTTTACTGGTTGAGTTCAAATTGAAGTTTGTGTTTGAAGATGGGACCGGCCATCAAGAGCAAGGGCGTTATGGCTGGTGTGATCCCATGTTATACCCATTTTACATGTTTTAAATAAACTTATGAAGACATTTACAATTAACATATGCATCTTTATAAATATACCATGTTATGCAATCATTACTTATGTTTTATTTATGGTTATTTCATTACATGTTAGATGTTTATAATCATTTACTGGTCCATGCCGCTTTTGTGCTTTTTTTTTTAACCTACATAAATCATCTCCCTCTTCACGTGAGTAGTATTTGTTATTGTGATAGACTCCTATCTTTCCCACCAATCAGCAAGTGCATTGTCACAGAACCCGCCTATTCACCTCACAGCCACGCGTTATGACCATGTGATGAGCCATTTTGGCAGTGATGACTTCGAAGTTGCGTTCATTTGTTTCCAGCATATAATATATTTCTTCACTGTGCAATTTGAAATTCATGATGACCCATCGTCAAGGGTAAGTATATTTTTCCCTACCAAAGTTAACGGACTAGCATATGTCATTTGTATAGGCTTTCTCTACTTTGGAAATAGCAACTTCTATAAATTGAAAAGAAGTTACTTAAGCTATTTCATATGTAGTGAATCCAATTGTTTGGCTATGTTATTTCAGGTGTGTTATGTTTTGTGTTGTGTTATATATAGAAATAGATTTGGCCCATATGTTTTTATAAGACGTGAAAAGGCTAGTTAGTTTTGGCTAGTTTCTAGGTTACCTTAACGTGGCGCGGATGCCTACATCGGCCATGAACAGCGACAAGTATCAACCGATATGGTTTGCTAAACTATTATGTCTTGCTTGGGATAAATAAAAAAAAGGCGAACTATCCTAATTTTTTGTTTCTGCAGTGCGAGGATAGCTGTATTAGCACACGGACCGCAGACGCGCGCACGCAGTTCAGTTACTGCAGTCCGAGTACTGAAAACGGTTGCAGCCATTAATCAATATCATGTACAAAGATATCATGGTTGTATAATAAGACCCTATGGATGTATAATAAAAAAGTATTGTTAATATACATCCATGATAGCATCCATGATATATATAGAATCATAGATACCGCGTTAGCGATTTGACGTTAATCTGCGTGTCCGCCATTGGAGAGCTCAACTTCTGTTATTGAAGAAATCCAGAGATGCAGACTTCTCTACAAAGTCGACTGTAACTCACTTAATTATAAACCTATTTTCATGACATTCGGTTATAAACGTGAAAAACTGAACATGTTACTGGTTACTTATAGGAATTAAAATTCAGTTACTGAATTATATAAATATATATATTTTTTTCATATATTGTGTTTTAGTATTATATTATATGATTGCATTGTATACTGTGTTGTTATTAAAAATATATAACATATATACAATACTACATAGGCCTACAATGTAGTGAGTCAAGTGTTTGAGGCCAATGTTCAGTGCAGTCATATGTAAACAGAAAATAATTGCGCTCGAGATCTTTATATCTTTTCTACAGTCTTCTTGATCTTTATACATCATGATATGTATCATTTTTGTAACTTTGAGTATTTTTTTTCTTTACAGATCGTTTACTTTTTCAACTTTTGGGAGGGTAAGTATTACTTCTTTTTGCACATGTATTGATAGCTTAGACACATCTTTAAATAAAACAAACAATTTACCGTTTTCCTCCTTGTTTGAATAGTCCAGAAAATTGGTAAAGAGTGCAACGGACATTCTGTCATGCATCCAGAGGCTGCAAGACAAGACAAAAGGGCCCCTGGCAGAAAAAAGCACGTATCCAGAAGAGAGTTTCTGGGGAATTGTCTGCAAGGACTTAGGAATCACCAACATCCCAAGTAATAGGATTAGAATAAAAATGCCTACCTTCAACATCAACAGGTAATCATAAAATATATATTTTTTTATGGTTATTCCATTATTTTGAATTTTGTTTGCTTTCGTGATATTTTTTAATCTCCTTGAAAATGTATGAAATGTACTGTGATTATAATTGAAGAAAATATTCAATGCTCATACTATGATATCAGCATTATCTATTACTCTTAACCTGTTTTGCTTATGGGGTGTGGGAATACAGGGCAGTGTGCAAGCGGAAGTCGACAAACCAGACACGTCGATTGTGGTGCCACAAGATGGAACTGAGTTGGACTCAGCCAGCTGTGGACCCAATCCTGAAGACATGCCAGATGTGAGCCCTGAAAAATCCCAAAATGACACAAACTCAGACTCAGCAAGCTGTGAGCCCCTGCTGGAAGTCCGCCAAGACACAGATAACAGTCTTTCATCACCAAATGACAATGAATCATCATCTGTGGATGACAGCCAAGAGGTAGACTTAGATTATTTTAAAAAAGCTTTGGAAGTACGTCAGTTTAAGTGGGTTAGAATGAATTCTTAAAAAGTTAAATAGCTATTAAATAAACTGTTAGATTCCCAGCTTTCAAATGTGTTAAACATTTATATTTTTTAACAACAACTATTTTGGGAGTATTGTGAATGACATTTGCTATTTCTGAGGGATGTCCTTTTACAGAAAAAAAAACATCTTCTTATCTTTACATTGTATGATGAAATTTGCAATATGCAGTTCAAGTTTGGATTTGGCAATTGGATATACTTGAATGCATATTCATGCATACCAGCTTCTAATCTACCTTTCTTACAACTTGCGTTTGCAGAATACCAGCAGTGCCTGCAGTAGTAGCATACCATCCATACTGTAGTTTTGGTTTCAAGAGGCAGTGTGAAAATGATAGGCTCTATGACAAAAAAGCCACTGTTTACCTGCACTGGGTACTGCCGTTTTGATGACTGTCAGGTTCAAGTAAATGTGAAAGTGAAAGTGGAAAGTGAGTCATCCCTCAAGGCTGTTGTCTGCTTCCAGGGGGGCATTGTGCGGCACAGCCTTCAACAGCTGAGAAGGAGGCCAATTAGAGCTGAAGAAAGGCAGCTGATAGCAGACACTCTTAGCTCTAAACTCCCAAGAAGTGTATATTTACAAAGCTTGAACAAGTTGGAGGAGACTGTTCTGCAATCTGGTTGCAGAGATGAGGTGCCGACAACTGGAGTCTTAAAGACTATATCTTGGGGTGAAAGGGAAAAGCAGAGGAGGCACGGAAATGAGATGGTGAGTCTGCCACTTATGTCTGAGGATGTTCAAGACAAAGATGACCAGTGGATTCAGAAGGTAATCCTGCAGCCAAAAGGTGTCATGCTTTGGTCTAAGAGAACAATTAGGTTATTCCATGACAGATCGAAGGAGGACATTGTCTACCTATATGCCACAGGTAGCATTGTTAAAAAGGCAAAAGGGGAGAGCACACCTTTTTACATCTACGAACTTGTGGTCAGAAATCCAGTAAAAGGATGCTCCCCTGTCCCTGTTGCCACATATGTTACCTGTGAACACACCACAGCATCGATAACATACTTTCTTGGCTCTTTCATCACAGACTGTGTCAAACAACATGGGCCAAAAATTCGCAGAAGACCAGTTATGTTCCTTTGTGATGGCTCTGTAGTTTTGATGCAGGCAATGGCTCATAATCTATGTGGCCTTAGTCTCAATGAACTACTATCACAATATTATCACATTGTGACGGGACAAGGAAAGGAGCATGCACTTGCACTTACTATCCTACATAGATGCCTGAGCCATGTCATGAAAAACGCAAAGGACCTCTGCAAAAAACAGTGAGTGATGTCTTCAACTGAATATGATTTAGTTATATTTTAGTTTAGAGTATAGTGGCATTGTAATAATATTAATTCTGTACATTTTTCCTCACAGTGCCGCGAAACACTATCGTCTGTGCATGCATGTCTTCGGGCTGATGACCCAGGCTACTACTCTAAAAGAACTGGATCAAGTAGTAGTTAGTGCCACCGTGCTGCTGGCAAGTCCATGCGGTGGGGAAAATGTTGAGAAACATTTTAAAGACCTTCAGACGCTTTTGACAGCAGTTGCCCAGCCAGTCATTGATGACTCAGGCATTGCTGAGGAAGACTTTGTGGTAGGTAATCTTTGTAGAATTGTAAAATAAAATTGTATAATGGATTAGTTGTCAACTATTAAATTAATCGCCAACTATTTCAAAAATCTGTTTGAGTAATTTCTTAAGAAATAGTAAATATTGTCTAAAAGTAAATATTCTCTGATTCCAGCTTCTTAAATGTGAATATTTTATGCTATATTTACTCCTTTATGACAGTAAATTGAATATCTTTGAGTTGTGGACAAAACAAGACATTTGAGTACGTCATGTTGGACTTTGGGAAACACTGATTTTCTGAGATTTTATAGACCAAGCAACTAATCGATTAATCAATAAAATGATCGACAAATTAATTGACAATGAAAATAATTGTTATTTGCAGCCCTAATGTTTATGTGTTTTTCTGGGTGCTTTGAGTATTTCCCTTTTGTGAGTTATGCCTAAATAGGTATAAGCTGTATGGACTTTTTTCCTTTGTAGAAATGTTCAGCAGATAGTAATTTATTATAACTGCAGTCCATGAAAATACAAAATACACAATTACACGGACCAAAGAATTATAATATTGTAAGTAACATCTGGTTTAGTACTCAAAAATGCACCAAAATACAAAACAATTACATGAACGTGATTATGTGTCTTACAGAATGATTTGGGCCCAACACCGTTTGACTACCACTTTAAGGATGTCATCCAGCAGGCATCATTGGATAAAGTTGGAGAGCCAAATGAGTACTTTTGCCCAAACTTTATCCCCAAGCTGCTCAAGTACTTTCTGCCTCAGGCTGCTCTGTGGTCAAGACTACTACTGGGTTAGTTAACTTCCTCTTCTTCATGTATGTATCATTTTAAGCTTGTTTTTCCTATAATTAAAGTTAGATGCTTCTATGGCAGGTGACCTTGGACGTCATGGAAGAGGTCCCTTTTATGAAAAGCTGTCAAAGAGGTTCAAGAGAGTTGCCCAGAAATCAACACAGGTAAACTTGAACAAAAAAACATAATTACAGCTAACCACAACTTTATGACATGGCTGATATCCATACAGTTGTAGGCACAATAATTCACCAAAGAGCTGTTATCTAACAGAACTACACTAAAGACAACATGACCCAGAGGATTATGGAGAAATTGACACTACATACGTGTAACATAGTAGCTGATGTGAAAGTATATATTCATTTCTTTGCATAGCAGAATTACTTTAAATTAGTTGTAGCTGATTGACTCCCAGAACTGATCTGTTGTTAAAATGTAACAATGAAAAAGCATCTGTTATGTCTGTTTCGTTTACATACCTTTAATATGTTATCCATTTTTACAATTATATGCATGGACTGAACATATTAAAATAACTTTTTGTTAATGCAAATTACATCCCATTACAGGTCAGAATCACTTGCAGGACTAAGACATAACCTCAGGTTTAAGCACCAAATATATTATTGAAAACATCAACTAACCATAGGTGATGAAATTGCCATCACATAGTTGTCTAGTTTTGCCACATATCCACTAATCTGTGCCAATTTATACAGAATGCAATTGAAAATGTTGTGGAAATATTGTCTTCCATTTATAGTAACTACACCTATTGCTCTCTGTTTATTATAATTAAGACCCACAGGGTAGATGTGGAACGGTGGAAACAGAGGAGGAGAGGTGTATATGTTACACCAATCACAAAGCCTTTTGATTTCAAGAAATCTAAAGCAAAGAAGGTAAAGGAAAGGTTACTTCATTGATCACCATTTTTTAAAAGTGATGCTATGTGTTTATATAATACAGATAATATAAAATGTTGACGTCAAGTACATTTGGGATTATCAGGTTATGAAGAAGATTCTCAACCCATCTCTGTCCACGTCCAACCTCAAAGAGGCACAGGAAAAACACAGAGACAGCTTTCCACAGCACACACCATCTCAGGTTAGTGCCTAACATTTTGCTGCATTTATTTTGAAATGTCCTTCAATTGTAAAGGATGACAGAATGGCTTTTTTCATTCTACTAGAAAGAACAAAGAATTAGAGTTCTTCTTTAAGAAGATCTCATGATGATCTTATGAAATGTTGTTGATGTATCTTGTAACTTTTCCATTTGTAACATTTCTTGTCTCCAACTTTTGTGTTTACCATGACATGCTATCCCTCCCATCTCATTCTGAGGAACATGGACAAATAGTGAAATAGCTAATGTACATGTTTTATAATGGGGTGATGTTTGTATTTCATGGAATTATCTGTATTACATTGTTCACAGCTCAAGTCCCCCCACCAGTCAACATCAGTCATCACTGATGCACATGAACAGAAGCCCTCTCCAGAACATGTGACATCACAGGTCAATTTTCTTAACAAAGCATTATAAAACCTGTACTGTGGATACAAAAAAATATATATTTTAGGAATAATGTATTTTTTAGATTATTAACATTAATCCAGGGATGATACTACAATTAGACTGCATCATTTTTAATATACTGACATTGTACTTACAGTAGATGCCATTCTGTCTTTATGTGTACAGTGTGATACAGAAGGAACTGACTTGTCCAGTGTCAGTGTAGTGGAAGATGCACCACCCCTGCTGTTTTCAAGTGAAAATGTGAATCTGGATTCCTCAGCAGGAAGAAGCATGCACCAAGTCAAGACGTTGTCAGTTGAACTGTCTGAAACTGTCAAAGTATGTGTATGGAAGGCAGATCTCACAACATTCGTAGTTGATGGTGTTGTCAATGCGGCCAATAAGAACCTGCAGCATTACACAGTATTACATATAAATGTTTGAATGTATTCAGAATAACTTTGTTTACTGGTCATAACTTAATATGTCTGTTTTAGAATATACGATTTTACAGTTAATATGTTTAAACTTAAAATTTCCCTTTTTTCTGAATATTAATTATGTAGAGTTTTGGATAATTTATCATAAATATAGTAAGACTGATTTTTTTTTACTTAAAAAGTTGTTAATTTGTTTCTGCAGCTGACATCAATGTGGAAAAGGAAGGACTCTGAAGTTGTAGTTGCTGTGCTCCCCTCCCATATTAGAGGGAACAATTTATTGATCCACCACAGTGAGCTACGCACTCTGAGACCTCACCAGTGGCTAACAGGCGAGGTATTTTGTGGTTAAAACAATATTACCCACAGTAAAAAAAAAAGTTTAGTATGTAATTGTATTATATATTTTATTAGTGTTTAATCCGCTGTATTTTTTTTCTGTCTTCATCTCAATTATCGGATTTAGGTTATTGAGGGCCTATTCCATCTGTATGCCAGCCAGTTCAACACTGGAAACACAATTTACATACTCAATCATTACACAGCAGGTATTATACTTTTTGGACAACGAACCCAGCTCAGTCGGCACGGCTTGCCAAAGGTAATGTGTGTTTTCATGCCTTTTACCTATCCACACCTTGTAGAGCCAAAATTGGCTGTGAAATGGCTTACTTGCATGTGTACATTTTGTGTTATAGTACTTTGGGTTTTCTATTTTGTAATTTAATATACAAATTGAAACAGCATGATTTATTTTTTAATAAAATAAGGCATCATATTCCTAGGAAAACTTAAAAAAAAGTATTTTTATTGCTGTTATAGATCAACTTTAATGATTATCAAGCCGTGATCGCCTTTGTAAATATTGAAAGAACACACTGGAAGTTGCTGGTTAGTGATTGTTTTCATTCAGAAATCCCTTTCATTTGAATATGTATATATGTTTGATGCTGTTTTGAAATAACATCACTTTTTTTTTAGTACTTATTTCCCGCCATAAGATCAGTATTTTTGGTTGATCCAGCGGCAAATTCCAAAGAGAAAGCAGACTCGGAAAATGCTGCGAAAAGAGTACGGTAAGTCAGCAAATTAGATATAAAGTGATCTTAGAATTATATTTAGTGCTTTCTGTTTAAGTAAACATGTATAAGTATGTTAACAGAAGTTCCCAAACCCACACCACTGAAGCATTTATTTTGTGCTTGGTGGTCTCAGCTGTTTTTTTAAATGATATTTCCTTATCCCGCCCTTAGTATCTGTGTACACAATTCTAAATGAAGTAGCTCACTAAGCAAGGTAACCTACAATATTTTCCAGTGTCCATACTGTTCGGATGGAGTGTTTTTATTTTACACAATATTTAAAGATTTTTATTCTACATGTGTCTGTTGGAAGTTACATTAGAGACTATTCCACAATGTGTTTTACAAAGGGAATACTTCAAGATGAGGAGGACCTGCTATGGCAAGGAGGACTGGGGACTGTCAAATGGAGAGGAGCAACCATGCACCATCCAGTTCAACGTGATGGCAGTAGCTGTGGGGTCATTGTTACCATGGTAACGTAGTTTTTTACTTTAACTACTATATGTAATATTTATGCTTCTATATAATATTTATGCTATATATATATATATATATATATATATATATATATTCTTATATTTATTTCAGTGTCTTGATTATCATACAAGTTTAAAGTATAAAATAGTCAATGATGTTAAAAAATAAGTCATTAGTTTCTGAATTATCAATTTTCAGTTTATTTTTTAGGGGAATTGTGTAAAAGTGATGAGAGGGCTGGTTGTTGACACAGCCCATGTAGTTTGTCATGTACATTCTTCAAGTTGTGTTAATTACCTCATTACAACTATTATTTATTAATAGTTTGATCATTTTTATTGAAATATCAATTCAATTTTGGAATTTTACTGGCAAAAACAATGTAGCGCAGATGACAAGTGTGATTCTGTGTGTTGGTGTGTAGATGGCAAGAGCAGTGATGGAGGCCTTTCCTGCATTACCAGTTATGTCCTTTGGGACATCCAAAAAGGAGATGGCTTGTGAGAGGAGAAAGTTTGCACTTTCAATACTCAATGGTTCAGGTTTGTAAGTCATTTGTCCTGCTTTATGTTATGGTTCTTAGTTAGTTGTTATGGAAATGATGAACTTCTATTAATCCAATGCAATCAAACAAATCTACAATAACTACAGCCTGTAAAATTGCCTTTGAGTCCACACACTACTGCATTTATAGCCTACAGCATCATTGATTTTAAGCACAGGGCCCAAACCAAATATTCCATACATATCTCAGTTGAACCCATAACTTATATTTCTCTCACACACACTCCATTGAGACATTAACAGTTGAAGAATAACTTTTTTTCCTGCTGCAATAAGGAATGTAAATACTGTTAAACTGTCACGGTTTGTGTCAGGAGAGCAGGGAAGAGGAAACGAATACCGATTGTACCAGGCATCCAGGAACAGTTTATAGGTGGTTTATTGGAAAAAACCAGAAGCTTACAGGCAGAGTGGCAGGAGGCATGGGTGAAATATGGAACACAAAACAGGGCTTAGAGTGAAACAGTGACAAATATAAATTCCTGCATTTTTTAATTTGTTGCATACAGGTCATTGCCTAGTAATGTTTAGAATATTACGGATTGTTTATGTATGTCTGCTTATATGTTGTTCTGTTCACACTGTACATAGTCTTCTTTTTAAAACATCCATCCTTAAGGAACATATTAAACCTGTGTTGATGATCCCATTCATGATCCATTTAGAGTTCATAAGCCATAATTTACAGCTGAACAGCTGCATAGAATTTGACTGCACTTCTGCTGCCAATAAACTGTAAACTGTATACATATACAGTATGTCTAAATAACATATTTTCTTTCCTGCAGTGTTTAACATGGAGAACAACTGTGCAATGTGCTCTGCCTCAAAGCCCCCAGGATCTGGGCCTCCCACTACAGATTGGGTGAGTGTTTGTCGTAGTGTAGTTATAATAGGGCTTCATCATATTCTAATCAAATTCAATTTATGATATTAGATGTATTTACAAAACTGTTGAGTCACTGGGTCTATCCAGATCAGGCGGTCCAGCGAAAACGCCGCAGGGCCATGCTTCGATTTCTACTTTTCAGCGCATGCCGAATAATTTTTTTACGGCAACCTCGTGCGTCGCCCAAGCTGCAGCCAACACACATTAACTCTATTCAAAATGACTGTGGAACCGATATAAATTGATTTACTAACAAAACAGTCAAGACAACTTCTCTCAGATAAATGGTAATGTATATACATTGTTTACACATATAATGAACAGAGAGAATATAAAATGTGATGAGTAGTGGAATAGGGATACTGACAATTCTAATCATGTCTAATAGCAACATATTAAATTAAAGTGTAACTTCACCCCAGGTTTGAGCCTAAGTCCACCCACATGATGACAATAGCCTCAATGCAGCGTTGACAAATATGACAAAGTTACATTAGCTTGGAAAATAGCAATATGGGGCACTGAATTAGCGCACCCCGCGGTTCCTCCACCTCACTCTACGCCGCTGGGAGACTGACGGTACATGTCCACCAGATCAGGCCTGGAAACCAAGTTATACCTTGAGGCAACACTCCTAATGGAAAACGGACCACTTGGAAAGACGTTTGTGTGTGTTATCTGCTGTTGTCCTCTTGCACACACCAACATCCTGTAAGTCACTATCAAAATATGGGAAGCAGGGAGAAGCAGGTCATATGCAATACATAACTGACCAATTAAGAATACCAAAAGGTAACTACATTATAGTGATGCAACATGGGGTTTTCCCAGAACTATAAATCTTCTAGCTATAACTACCTAAAAAACATTTGTATTTGAAAAACTGAAAATGTAGACATAATATAGTTATTTTCAGATATGAAACTGGTGTTTGAGGCGAGTATGCTACAGACTATAGCTACATGTAATAAAGTTGACATGAATCTAATTTTGCCAAAATGATTCTCTATTGCACTTCATCATTTCATCATTTCATCATTTCCGATGACAAGATGTATCAGATTTGATGGTCACTCATTTCATTTTACAGATACAGTGTGACACCTGTGAAAGATGGTTCCATGAGCAGTGCCTGGGGATGAATCAGGACCAACTCCAAGAATCCAGGGCAAGCAATTGGAATTGCTTTCTCTGCAACTAGGGCAGAAGAATGAAGAAAAAGGGGAAAACATCTGTTTGCCTGTTTTTGTCATACATACACAATCACTGAATGACAGTGTTTCAGTTGATAAGCTTTCATTTTTTGTTTTTAATATTTGCTCATCTCCTATGCTTATCTATGTAGTTTAGTTGGATATTCATATTTTAATTATTGGCATGACTACTTACTTTTAATAGAACGTATATATATAGTTAAAGGTGTTCATATTTATTTTATTTTCAAATATATGTGTTATAAGTATCTAAGTTTATTGATATTATAAATGTAAAAAAATGTAAATAGTAATTTTGTATTTCAAATAGATCATGCTAATTTCAAAGATGCTTGTATGTGTGTGTTTATTGCAACATCAAAGCAACCTTAGGTAAGTTGAATATCAAAAGCCAAAACAAAAGTTCAAAAACAAACGATAAAAAGTCTAGTATTGGCACGTGCTACTACAGTTAAACTGTTTTAAAGGTAAAAGTTCAAATATCTTCTTGCAATACATCCAAAACATTTTTTCACTGTGTTCCGTTACATTTTGACAATGCAGTCTAAAAGTATAATTAACCAACCCTGTTCATTTGTGCTAGATAATCAAAAACAAAACCTGTCATTCCACAACTACATGTTCATGACTTTTTGCTAAAACTATTGTATTGATTCAATCATTTAGAATTGCAATGTCATTGTGAAATAGAAATGTTAATTAAAAGGAAAAAGAAAAATCTAAACCAAAGTGGCCAAGAATAAGTTAACATTCCAAGAAAGTATCACTGTCTATTGCACACATTAACTCAAAGTAATAATAATAAATGACCTCTAAAGTGATCACTCCACACATCAATCAGCTCCTCAGCAAGAGCACGCCACTAGGGCGTGGAAAAGGGAAGTGTTAGGTTTCATTGCAGTTCTTAGTTAGAAATTGTCATTTTGACTGTATTGTCGTGAAACAATGACTATGAGGGGCTCCCTATGTCGCGGTGTCAGCCGTATCTCCAGTTGGATTGCTGGTGTTTTCCCCTTCTGCTGTGTCTCCTGTGCTCCCTTGTCTTTCTCTCTTTCTGTTTGTTTGAGCATGTGTCTTTGTCGTGGAGCTCCTCTTCCCCTCCAATCTCCCCATTTGATCATCAGCCTTAACGCAAACTTCAAACGCGGTTTCTCATCCAGTCTTCGCCAGATCGTTCAGTTAGCCAGTGAGGTACTAACACTCTTCTGCCTCCTTGATTTAATGTGCCTTTTTGATTCCTTTTGTGTTGTTTTTACTTTTGGTTAATCCTGCTCTCCTTGTGCCCTCAGGTCCACTACCACTTTGTCTGCTTGCCTGCTTCACCTAACCAACTGCTTACCAGACGCTCAACCATATCCCCTGCATTCATTCCACTTAGCCCCTCTCCAGCCACCAGCTTGCCAGCCACACTCACTCCCTCCCTTTCCTTCTTCCCTGCTCTGCCCGCTCTGCCAGGCTTCTTAACACTTATCCAGGCAATATTAGGCTCATGAACTAATAAAATAAATGTTTTATCCCACATCAAAGTTAGAGGAAAATGCTCATTCTTGTTCTCTGGGGGGGACTTTGAAACTCAAATTACTGAGAAAGTACACAGTAAAAGTAGTTCAAATTATTTGTGCAAGTAGTCTAAGAAGTATTAAGTACAAAACTGGCAGTATCATAAACTACTTATGGAAGAAATGCTTTTTATCCAACATCAAAGTTAGACGAAAATGCTCAATCTTTTTTCTCTGGAGAGGACTTTGAAACTCAAATTACTGAAAAAGTACACAGTAAAAGTAGTTCATATTATGTTTGCAAGTAGTCTAAGAAGTACTAAGTACAAAACTGGCAGTTTCATAAACTACTTATGGAAGAAATGTTTTTTATCCCACATCAAAGTTAGACGAAAATGCTCATTCTTGTTCTCTGGAGAGGACTTTGAAACTCAAATTACTCAAAAAGTACACAGTAAAAGTAGTTCATAGTATTTGTGCAACAAGTTTATGAAGCAATAAGTCCTAACATTATTCTCATAAATTACCCTGTTCCTCAATCGCAAATAATAGAAATGAACCACATGCCATCCTTTACTTTGAAATCCTCCCCGGAAGTGTTCCTCGGTGGGATTTTCTGTAGCTTTAAAGTGGTCGAATATATAATACTGCACATACGAAACGTCATATTGATTCGATGTTCATTCAGTTCATTACCGGGAATAATTAAAGTATTTCTGTAAGATCAACTTGTGAGACTGTATTCGAAAGTCACTTCGGTTAATTACAACAGCTTCCCAGGGTTTATTGCATTACTGTAAACCTGTAACTAATCGCGCACTCGAAATACAGGGGCGGCTGGTTTGACCACGCAAAAGTGAAAGACGGCTGGCTTGACCGCAGTCTCCTTGGCCAGCCGCATATGATGATGAGTACTGATATTTAAAGCCTAGTCTTCTTAATTTAGCATGCTCTGTATCCGATAGATGTGTTTCCTGCAAGAACGCCACCTCAACTTTATCTCTTTTTAGTTTGGTTAATATCTCACTTCTCTTAATAGGGTTTACAAGACCATTCACATTGTATGAGGCTATTTTAACAGCTTGCATTCAGAGTCTGATAAGGACAATATCAGTGAAAAATACCAACCCAAGTTTTTACAGGTAACGAAAGATGTATCCTAGGTAACACCCCATTGACTGCAAAGAACAGCAGCAAAAACAGGAACATAAGAAAAAAAGAAAAATAAGACTTCCAACTGTGGGGTCTTCATATTGAGCCTGATTAAGCCCTGATGAGAGCCATATGAAATCCGTTTTATTATTTTCCAAATTCCGTTTTTTCCGTTTTAATATTTCAGAACTCTGTATTTTGCTTTTTACGCTCATTTTACCATCAGAAATAGTGTCTAATAAGTGGGAATGAATAAATGGCCACAATTTAATAAGATATAAAAGTCTCTTTTTTAATGTTTTAAAGTGCTTATAAGCTTCAAGTAAAGGGATGTCTGACTCGGCGCAAACAGCTACAAAGTCCTGCACAAACTCTCGTCTTGAATCTGCTGACGAGGTACTTGCTGTAATTGTTGTTTGAAGTGCTGGTGTGTTTTGGGAAGCACGGTGTTTTCCCTTGTTTCTGACATGGCTTTTCGAGACTAAATGTAGGCCTGTCACGATAATTAATTTTGTTGGAAGATAAATTTTCCTGGAAATTATTGCGATAAACGATAATATTGTCGCACCGCTGTAAGACCATTTTAGACCACTGACATAATGATAATATATAATAATAATTCAAGTACATCCTTTCAAACAGAACTTTTTATTGAACATTCAACATTGCAAATGAAATGTGAAATAATATTCAAATATATAAATTATATATAATAAATAAAACAAATACATTTAATTATAACAAATTAATTAAAATCACACACAACCAAAACAATCAATAGACTCAGGCTGGAAAACAGAGCTCTCTCTCTCATATATATATATATATATATATATATATAAATACATAAATACATAAATACATAAATATGAGCACACATTGTCTCACAAGCAAAAAAAAAACAATACATAAAAACACCCAGAGGCCTCAACAGGCCATATCCAAATCCGTATTTCAAAGATTTCGAGCAAGGAACACCAACATGTTTGCATTGTCTGGCAAATGCATCTTTGATTATAAACTGTCGGGAAGGTGGGGGCTCTCCATCTCCAGCTGCCGTGTTTGCTCCCAGCTGGGAAAACGGAATGGGGTGGTTGTGTTTCAGGTGCAGTTTAAGGTTGGTCGTATTGCTAGCTTTTGTTGCTACCTTTTTAAAACAAATGCGACACACCGCCCGGCTCATTCAAGTCCGTAGGTTCGCCTCGTTGATTTGGCTTAAATCCAAAATATTCCCACACCGGAGATGTGGTTTTAGGTTTTGCAACCACTTCCATTTAACTTCAAATTCCCCTCGAGTAAGTCACACGTTGTCTCCTGCTTGTCTCTATATTATTATTTTGGTTGCTACACTGCTGCACGCGGAGTGTCCTGACCTGGCTGTGTCATGGGCTGTGTGTGAGCCCCGCCCCTCACAGCGCGCCGGGCTGGCAGCCACAGCCGCCGGGCTAAAAAGCTGGTCACATCCTTATATAAACAAACTCGCATGTAAACGGCAATTTATCGAGCTCAGAAAAGTTATCGAGTCCATTTTTATTTATCGTACGATAAGTCAATTTATTGATTATCGTGACAGGCCTAACTAAATGATCATCGCACGTATTTTTGCGGGTCCAATCCACGGTATGTTGACAATATTTACAAAACAACTTATCGCCGGAGGCATAAAAATCATTCGGATACTGCTGTGCTCTGAATTGAGGGTTTAGTGTGGAATTTCGTAGCTTTTTAGATGATGTTAATACCGAAGCAGCTACACGCTTGGAAATTGCTGTGTTGTTGTGAAGCAGTGTGGAAGTGACGTGTGCGTTGTAACACGCTTTAGCGTCCCGGTCATGTTTGCTTTGCACCAAACGTTCCATCGTTCTCCCGAAAACGGAATTTCAGTCCAAATTATGGCAAATTCTGCAATATTCCACGTTTTACAGTTGATTCCATTTTTATTGGTCAATTCCGCGATTCCGTCCGCGATTCCGTGAATGCGGATTTCATATGGCTCTACCTGATGGTGATAGGGCTCTGAGGTAAAGCCTCCCCACCTGGCAGGTGGGAGAGGGCCTTCATATCCTACTTCCATGTTATTGTCCATCTGTCAGCTGCATGGCTGAAGATTAATACCCCGACCCTTACAGAATATTCTTAGTTATAGCCTGTACAATGCTTCTTTAGTGTGCAGAACGTGATTATAGTCTTAAGTCTCTCTTGTGGGAGCCAGCTCTTCGGCTTCCACCGAAAATAAAACTCACCTGTTTATCGGCAAACGGCAGCTTTCAGTTCACTTCCATTCACGCTGAGTCCTTGTGCCGAAAGGCATCTAGCTTCTCCTTGTAGTTAACATTCCTGCCGGCTCTGTCCACGGTCCCCGGTCTCTTGCTTGTGCGCCAGGTAATTCGCTGGATCCGTTCCAAAAGTGAATCTGGGTGCTTAATGACCGACACCGGGAGCCCCCTCTTTGCCATATCCTCAGTCGCTTCCTCCGCCGATCCGTATACGACAATTCCCTCCTCATAGAAGACTCTTAACCTGGCCGGGAACGGAGTTTGAAATCTTATCTTCCTCACCCTCAGGACCGTTTTCGCTTCTGCATACGCCTTTCGCTTTCTTAACACATCAGGCGCTCAGTCATTATCCAGATTTACCCTCCTTCCGAGATGTTGAAATCCTCGCTTTTGCCAGGCCAGTCTCAGCAATTCTTCTTTCGTCCTGTAGCTTGACAGTTTGACTACGATAGACCTCGGCGAGACTTCCCCGGGCGGCTTCGGCATCAGGGCGCGGTGCGCTCTCTCAACTCGTAGTTCAATGTAGCCGGGAGTCCAAACCCTCCCTCAGCAAAGCCTCCACAAAAGTTCCCATCGACGGGGAATTATCCTCCGCCCCCTCTTTGACGCCGTGGATTCGGATATTTTCCCGTCTGGACCGACCCTCCAGGTCCATTAGCTTAGCATCCAGATGCACCTGTAGCTGTAGCAGCTCCGTCACCGCCTCCTCCGCCACCTGTAGCCATGTTTCAGTCGCCTCAATCTGCCCTTCTGCCTCGGCAATTCTAGTGTTAGTCTTGTTTATTTCTTTACGAATCTCTTTCAGCTGCTGACCGTTGTCTTTCCTGAACTCTCTCAATTCTTTCAGTATGAGGCTCATGTCCGCTCTCCCAGTTTGGTCTTCCTCGAGGTGCGTTGGAGTGTCATCGTCCCCCACCACGCTGCTAGCAGAGGAAGCTAGGCTAGCTCCGTCTCCGTCAAATAACTCAGTCTGCATTAGTTTTTTACTCTATTTTTTAGGCATTCTCAAGACCAACACTCTTAAGCCAAAGTGTAAAATAAATGTTTTATGTATTCCGGTTGTAGTTGGTAACTTTTAGCACCGAATGTCGGGAGCACGATCTTTAAGCAGCCATCGCGTCGCTCACCAAACCGGACGTGATCCACTCTTTTAGTGTTTGTGAGGACTCGAGCAGCAGCGTTCTGAATCAGCTGCAGCTTTCTGATGGATTTTTTTGTGAGCCCTGTGAATACACTATTGCAGTAGTCGATTCTACTGAAAATAAAAGCATGGTCAAGTTTTTCTAAATCCTGTTGCGACATTAGTTTTTTAATCCTAGATATGTTCTTCAGGTGATTGTATGCAGACCTAATAACTGTTGTAATGTGACTCTTAAAATTCAGGTCTGAGTCCATCACTACACCTAGATTTCTAGCTTCATGAGTCACTTTGTAGTCTGCCGACTGAAGCTCTGCGATTACTTTTAATCGGTCCTTCTTTGCTCCAAAAACAATGATCTCAGTTTTTTGTTTGTTCAATTGGAGAAAGTTCTGAGTCATCCAGTCAGTGATGTGCTCAATGCGCTTGCTCATTGTTCTAATCGGAGAGTAGTCTCCCGGTGTCATTTTAAAATAAATCTGGGTGTCGTCTGCATAGATGTGATAGCTTATCGCTGCTTTTAATAATTTGAGCCAGTGGTAGCATATAGATATTAAAAAGTAAAGGTCCTAAGATGGAGCCTTGACGAACCCCGCATGACATATTTGTCAGGGTTGATTTGTAATTGCCTATTGAGACAAAGTTTGTTCTGTCCTTTAAGTAGGAACTAAACCAATTTAGAGCTGATGCTGAGACTCCCACCCAGTTTTCTAGACGGTCTGTTGTGGTCAACAGCATCAAAGGCAGCGCTGAGATATAATAATACTAACACTGATATTCTGCCACTGTCTGTGTTTAAATTGATGTCGTTTAAGACCTTAACAAGAGAAGTCTCAATGCTGTGGTTTGGTTGAAAGCCCGACTGAAACACATCAAAACCGTCAGTTAAAAACATGAAATTACTCAACTGTTGAAAAACAACTTTTTCAATCAATTTGCTTAAAATGGGAAGGTTTGATATTGGCCTGTAATTATTCATTACGGTTGCGTCTAGGTTATGCTTTTTTAGGAGCGGTTTAATTACTGCAGTTTTCAGGGCCTGTGGAAATACACCCGAGTGGAGAGACTTGTTTACTATGTGTAGTATATCTGAGGCCAAGCAATGAAAAACAGTTTTGAAAAATCCTGTCGGGATAATATCGAGGCTACAGGAGGAGGATTTCAGATGTTGAATAATGTCTTCAAGGTCTTTAGCATTTATCAGACGGAATTGTGTCATGATGTCTGAATTGACTTTAGGTGAACACAGGGACAACACATTTGCTTTACCTGATACCGAGGAACTGACTGCTTGTCTAATTTTCATGATTTTGTCAGTGAAGACGGAGGCAAAATCATTGCAGGCCCTGGTGGATAGAAATTCAGAAGCTACCGACACTGGGGGGTTTGTTAGTCTGTCGACGGTAGCAAACAAGGCACGTGAGTTGTTTTTATTTTTGGTAATCATGTCAGAGAAGAACGATTGTCGTGCCTTTTTTATTTCCTGATTATAGACGCAGAGTCTCTCTTTATATATTTCCAAGTGAACCTGGAGATTTGTTTTTCTCCACCTGCGTTCAGCTTTTCTGCACTCAGTTTTTTAATGAATAAGTGAAATTTAACAACATGTAAAAAAAACTATATGGTGCAGAGCAAAAAAGGGTTACCTATAATCACAAGTATTTCCAAGAATAGCAAAATATAGACAAATATATTTACAATATAAAATAATATGTTCATACAAAACAAAATATATATGTTTATATTAATTAAAAAAAATCTTTATTCACTTTCAACATTTAAAAACGTTTTTTCTCGGTATTATAGGATATTTATATTTTTGGCTGTTTATATATTTTAATTACTTTCTGAAGTGTCCCCTTTTTCTATTTTCTAAATTGTCAAGTAATTCATCATACAAAATATTAATATTAATAATAATAATAATAATAGAGATGATAATGATAATAATAACAATGATGTTACATTTTGCCTTTGGTTTTCATAATCTCTCTCTCTGTCTTTTATTTAAATATTTTTTAAATCAAATTCAGAGTTGTATTTGCATGAACGTCTAACATCCAGGGTTTTAAATAATGTTTATGGCACACTGTATTAAAGAGGATGAGGACAGAGTGAACTGAGATGAACATATGCATATTAAGTGTCCCCCCCTCTGGTTCTCAGGGTCACAGAGACTACAACACCAGCAGCAGAACACTGAGCGCTGAGCATCTCACTGTGTAGAAGGTGGAGTGAACCCCAAAGGGGTCTCAGTGCTTCAGGAGGGTTTTGGTTGAAAACATACACAGAGAATGTTGGTCCCTAACTGCACACCAATACTCTCCTGTGTCTTGCAGTGATACATTATAAATGACCAGTCTCACATCAGGGTAACCACGCACAATGCCACTGTTCTGATTGAATGGACTAAAGGTTCTTCCTTTGGTTTGTTTTGACTTAAAGAACCAAACATGAAACAAACCCTTTTCCCTATCTTTGCATCTGAGAGTGACTTATTCTCCCTCGGAGAAGAGCTCTACAGCAGGGGACCAACAGTATGGACCAACAGTCCATATGTGTTCATAGTAGTTAAGGTACTACAAGAGTACCAACCTGTGTGATTTAACGTTACCGATGTCAACACCAGAGAGTAGTTTTGGTCAACAACAGAGTGGTTATGTTGTCCTTGGTGAATTTTGAACAAGTTGGTGTTCCAATATGGAGCAGGGTTCGAGTTATGTGGGAGCCAATGGGAGCTGAGCTCCCACAAGGAGGGGTCTGAGCTCCCACGGACGCAGTGAAATCATACATCTGTGGGGGTCGCTAATACATTGCCAACAACCATTATTTTAATCACAAATAATGCATGTGTCAATTTAATGAGTATTATCTACGTTAACGAGGTAAATAGGATAAATGAAAAACATGTTTTCCAAAAGAACTACGCATTCTATTGAATGACAATATGCCTGCACTGCACCTTCAAGGTCCGCAATACATTATTGCGCAATCTATGCCTGTGAGCGTGCTACGCGAGCAGAGATGATGTGTTATGCGTAGTTTAACCTGTTCATATTTAAGTTTGTAGCAAGTAGAGGGCTGCTGCTGCTGTGTGTTGTGTGTGTGTGTGTGTGTGTGTGTGTGTGTGTGTGCGTGCGTGCGTGCGTTTTAAAGACCCCCTTAGAGCTGAGTTTATAACTCGAACCCTGATATGGAGGCTTGTCTTCACTGAAATCAGTGACAGGGCACTGCAACTAGGGTTGGGTATCGTTTGAATTTCCACGATTCTGATTCCGATTCTACTTTTCGATTCCGATTCTTAACGGTTCTCAATTCCGATTCTTTGAGGGGCAGGGTAAAAAAATGTTACATGCTTCTTCCACCAAAAAAACAACATTTATTCGAGAAACTTTTACACAGGTTAGTTTACAGTAATATCCACATTAATCAGTCTGTTTATATTCACTGCTATGTAACTTTAACCTGAGAACCACTGAAGCTACAACACAGCAACAGTCCAACTTTTAAAGGAAACCCCTCCCATTCAAAAACAGTTCTTGTTGAGAAAAACAAGCATATCTGCCTTCTCAGGCAGTATGCGTGAGCGTTCAGCACAGATTGTGTCACCAGCAGTTGAGAAAACACGTTCACTGGGTGTAGAGGAAGCCTGGACACATAAATATGAGAAGGCCATGTCTGACAGGCAAGGATAGGTTGTTCTCATGTTCCACCACCAGGCCGCAGCGTCATCAGAAGTAACTATGCGTGGCATAGCCTTGTACATGTGCAGCTCCTTCTCTACCTGGTCCTGGATGGACATGGAATTCTGCTGTGGTGTCACCTTTTGGGCATCCTCATCAGCAAACAGCTCCTCCAATGGGGTCATTTTGGGGATTTGCAGGGATGCATTTGCTAAATGAATAAAGAACAGCATATCACACAAAAGGAAACTTCCATTCAAAGCATAGATCATGATTAAGAAACCTAGCATATATATATGTTTTGCAAACATACACTTACATTCTCCTCTGCCTCACTCTCCATTCCTTCCATGTTCTCGTCACCATCTCCTCCACAGTCTAGATCTGTTGACTACAGATAACAATTGACATTATGATCAAAGAGTTTAATGATTGAGGAGACATTATTTGTTCATGAATAACATTTCACCTTCTCAGAGTCGGTCAGCTTTTTGGCCAGGAACTTCCCCTTGATCCGGTCCCAGACAGCAGCATTATCGTCATCTTTTGTTTGAAGCGTGGGTCCAAAGCAGTAGCCTCTTCCAGAAAGCTCCTGATTTCATCACTCTGAACACAATTATTGAAAATGTAGGATTAAGTCATGAATATAATTATTTAATGTATTCTTCATTAACTTCTTTATAGCCTCAGTTCTTTTACCTGGTAACTTTGACAGATTTCCCCAAACTTGCTTTTTAAGGTTGGACACAAATACTGTGTCCCCATCAGCAACAGTAAAATGCATCTCAAGCTTTTTGAGAATGGCAGAATCTGTCCAGATGTCGGGTTCTTTTCCGAAGAAACGCAGAGGGTGGACGTGTACATAACCCTCATCAGTCTGATGAAGTCCTCTGCCCGCCTGAGGTCTTCGTCAGTGAACCGGACAAGTCTGAGTGATAAGAATATTTGTATTATTTTTAACTATAAGTTAAAAATATTACATTTTAAACAAAAACAATGCTGTTTGACAAGGGAACTGCTCCTCTTTAAATCCATCACTTATCCACACTAATCAGTATAGTTTACATTGCTAGCTACTTTTTAAGTCATCTACATTTGCATTACCACATGCTTATAGTGACAGCTCTCTGCACTAGTTCTGGTGGCTAGACAATCACTTCCCTGATAATGAAGTATTAGTGTTTCGTATGAGTCATATAACTATAAGCTACTGGATGGCCATTTTCTTTTGGATCCATAAAGTAGCTATCTTTTTTATCTATCAGTCTGACTACCTGTCCCTCTCCATAGGCTTTCTCAACCGTTGATCCAAGCTGGCTGCCTGAATTGCTGGGTATTGCTCGAGAAATCTCTCCAGCATTAGGTGGAGAGAATTCCAGCGAGTTCTCACATCAAGTATGAGCGAGTGTTGAGGCAGCTCTGACAAACAAGAAAATCACAAATACTTTAACATATGGGATTTCAATTTAACATAGAGTAGTTATCATTTGACATGTATGTTTTACATAGTTTTTGAAATGTTAATACCTGAAAAACGCATATAGTGCTTTGTATTGAAAAAAACATAAGCATTATTTAATTAAATACAATTCACAACAATCAAATGAATGTAACTCAGTGATTCTTACTTAGGATATCCTGCTTCTCCTGGAGCACGGTCTTAGCCATTGATGACCTCTTAATCCACACAACAATTGCACGGATCTTTGCTATCCATTGAGACATGATGGCCAATGCGTAGAGACTCTGTGCTGCCAGATTCAAAGTGTGAGCAAAGCAGCCCAGCTTCACAAATTGGAGCCTGTGTATGGCTACATCCATATTTGCAGCATTGTCAACTGTGACTGCCACTATTTTGTCAAAAATGCCAACATCTGTCAAGACATCTGCAATCTCCTCTGCTATGACGATTCCTGTCTGGGCTTTGTAGACAGCCTTGGTTTGGAGCACTTTTTGCCTCATTTTGCCCTCCACTAAATAGTGTGCTGTGACAGTAAGGTAGTGGTCTTGTGCAATACTAGTCTAGCCGTCAGATGTGAGGGCAACATAGCTAACTTCACTAAGCTCAGTAATTATATTTGACTTTTCAATCTTGTACCAAGATGGTATTAACATATTTGTCAGACAATCTCTGGTAGGGGGGGTGTAGTTGGGGTTAAGAGTAAAAAGCATGTCCCTGTAAACACAAAAACAAAAATGATATTGTTATTGTGGGTGAGGTCTGGGCAGCTAGAAAATTAGTATAATTGTCTTTGCGTACCGAAATGTAGGTGCTTCTACTTCTGAGAAGGGATGCAGCCTTTTCACCACAAAAGCGGTGACTTTTCTGTGGCACTCCTCACGTTTCTCGACTGTCATCTTTCCCTTTGCTGCTAAGGTGAATGGGTTGACACGGGCTGGGACGGGCTTGTTAGCTTGAGCCGTTGTAGCCGCGCAACTACGCGACCGCAAACTTTCATCTACAAAAATATAGAATATCCACACATTTTACACACAGCCTCTCAAACAAAACAACCATCCTTTAGTTTTGAGTGATGTTAACTTAACATACCTGATTGCGAGGGCTCCGCTGAGGAAGCGCTCGGTGTTGGTTGAGCCGGGACGACAGCGGAAGACGACGGTGGTTGTGAGGCGGACGGAGACTGGCGCAACAGGTTGAAAACGGTACACTCCTTGATCTGTATACCGTGAAGACGAAGGTGTTTTGTCATATTGGTCGTGGTCCCTCCTTTGCAGGAACTAAGTTTGGAACAGGTGTTGCACTCTGCCGACCCATTGTCTTTCCTAAAAAAGTGAATCCACACTTTAGAGCGTCTACCGCCATTCATGATCGGTGGTCCCAGGTTACGCTGTAGAAGTGTAGGTACAACGCTACATTTCCCGCCCCGTCGCAGTCATACAGTGGGCTACGGAGAGCGGCGAGAAACATTTCCTCAGGCATCGAAAAGCGGAACCGAAATTCACATTTCTAAATGATGCCGTTGGAATCGAAATGGAAATCGGTACCCAACCCTAACTGCAACACAGCTGTGTCTTCCACTGAGTGTTAGATCAACTCTTCTTCCAGATCATAGACTACAGGGTGACTGCTAACACACTGCAGTTGGTTCATCACTAGACAGGTGTATAATCCGAGGTCAGTTGTTGAGAAGTTGGATATAAGTAGAGCTGATGTGTTTTTCACCACTTGGTATCTTCATCTACTGTATCATTGTCCATCACTGATGCCGTATTGTCCCCAAAACTCTGTCCCATATTTCTTGTTCATATCGATAATCCAGTTTGAGCCACTGGACATCCAGTTTGTCAGCTGCTCCAGAGCAAGACAGGTATAATGTTTCTTTAGTATCACAACTGCATCTCTGATCTCACCTATTGAACCACAAACATGAATGACATGAAAAAAGCACTCCAATTGGTACAGGCCAGAGTCTGAATAGGTCAGGTTCTGGATCATGTAAGAAGAAATATTGGCCATGCTTACAAGTCGTTTTTTTCAGGTCTTCAGGTACTGAGGAGTTCTGGGGCCAGAGGTCGAGGTGTTCCACAGGAACAGCTTCTCCTCACCAACAAATCTAGAGATCAGGCAGGAGCTGGCCTCCTCTGAGAGTATGAAGGTGTAATACCTCATTCACACCAACGCAACTCCGGTTCAAGCTCCGTGCTAGAGCTTTTTAGGTTCAGAACCGGTTCTTCGGTTTAGCTCCGGCTCTTTTCACACCGCTCAGAGCCCGACTGGTGCTGCGTCATTGCGTCATCGTTTGCGTCATGACGTAACCGTTTGCGTGCCTGCTTCATAAAGCCAAACCGCGCGGAAACCCCTCACAGCTCACACCGACAACAACAACAATGGCAGATTGTGTTGAAGCGCTACTCATTTTGGTTTTGGTAAAAACCAGCGGTTGCCATCTCTTTCTGCATTGTTGGAGAATTGCTTTGGACCGCGTGCTCCCCTCCAGCTTCCTCTGTACCTCTTCGGAAGACCAGATTCCCAGTAGGTAGCTGGTCTCTTCAGTGGACCACTGCTGCTTGTTAAGTTTCTCCATCGTTGTGTACAAACCGGATAAAACGCGGGCTTTGTGTGTTGTTCAGGAGTTGATCCCGCCTCGACGTAAGCGTGACGTATGCGGTGCTTTTGCTCTAGCCGGAGAATTTTTTGGTGCTTGAAACGAACCGGATTCCGGAGCTAAGAGGCTGCTCCGCTGCGGTGTGAACAGGAAAACCCGGTGCTTTTCAAGCTCCAGCTCCGAACCGGCCCTGAAACACCGTTGGTGTGAATGAGGTATAAGAGTCACTTTCCTTTCCGATGATGCTGGGTTCTTCAGCGTGGATGTTGCTGATGAGAGCAAACAGCAGGACGGAGAGCTCTGCGACTGCAGCCATTCTGCTCGGAGGTTTCCTCGTGAGTGTTGTGCAAACACTGACTCCGTTCACTTCATAAGATCTGTGTCAACCCTCAGCATCAGCATCTCATTGGTGTCCGACAAACGTGACTTCTTTATATCATCATCAGTGGAAACTTTGAAGGGTTGCGGTTATCAAGTAATCTCTGGGTTTCAGACTTACCTCAAAGCCACACTTTGTGTCTAGACTTTTGAGCTGAACAGTTTGTTATATTGAGTTGCACAGGAAGACATTGATCTGATGGTTGGAGTTGAGGTTGTTCAGATACCAGTTTGGGCGAATGGGGCAATGATGAATAGTTGTTGTCTACGAATGGAAGGGTTGGGGGTTTGATCCTGATGTTAATTGGGCAAGATACTTAACCCAACGTTGTTCCCGATGGCATGGCCGATGTGTGTGGATGTTAGTTTCTTTGAGCAGTTGGCACTTTGTATGGCAGCTTTGGCTTTTCTATGAACGGCTGTTAATTGGTAAATTACCTAAGAGGGTAAAGACTGGGAAAGCGTTATAGAAGTGCAGTCCAACTACCATGTTTTTAAACCATGATCTACAAGAATGTTCTGTTCTGACTTTCTGACAGGTGGCATATGCTTTATTTACTTGCTATGCTGAATGAAAACATCATTTAATACAATAGCATCAGTCCCCACCACTTTTTAAAAGTATAACTTATAAATGTTCTGAAAAGTAGCATGCAAAAGAAATGTAATTAAAGGTCCCATGTCATGCTTTTCTGGTTATTACCCGTCCCCTTGTGTGTTATGAAGGTTTTTCTGCATGTAAACGGTCTGCAGAGTCACAAACCCTGAAAGTACACCCTGTAGCGAGTAAAACTCTAACATAGAAAATACCTCCCCAAATGCCTCGTTGGAGATTTCTCAGTTTCTTCCGGGTACGAGCCGACGTCAGCTCGTAGCCGGAAGAGCTATGGCCACACCCAGCGGCGCTGGCCGCACCCTCTGCCAGCCTAACATTTACTGTTGGAAGCTCTGGTTCAGTTCACAATCGATCCAGTCATGCCAATGCCAAGGACTTGTTTCCTGAAATGTGAGGGGAAATCTCAGCTGTTTCTCTTACCGACGGAAGAACCACGACGAAGTCAGTGGTTGACATTTCTGTTTAACACTGTTCCTTCAGAGGTTTGAAGAATGTTACTGTGTGCGTGGCATTTCACAGACGAAAGCTTCTCCATCCTTGCACAGCTTGAGGCTGGATATGCACGGCGTAGGCTACTGAAAGACAAGGCTGTTCCTACTTTGTTTGGACCGTTTCCACCAGGGGAAGATTCGGGTACACAACCTGTACGTTTGCATTGTTTTTTGTGTATTTACCAAACAAGGTATCTACCACGACTGTTTAAATGTGTAAACGTGTTTCGGGCTGCTAAGCCATTGACGCAGTGCTAACTGGGCTAACTAAGTTTCTAGCGTTTCCATAACTCCAATGTCAGCAGATGCTCTTACATACATGTATGTCATAGCAGGAGAATGTCTGCATTCACACACGAAATACTCACAGACAGTATACTCCGGGTGATTTACCGTACGGTCAGTCGCGAAATGTAATTACATTATAGCTTGAGTTCCTAGCGTGTATGCTACCGAGGTAAACAAGAAGGCTACTAAGAGCTAGACATGAGTTTGATAGGGAAAACACTGTTTTTATGCCAGCTACAATGAATGACCGAACGTAGCAGACTACCCGTATAAGATTGCAATTGTAAACATGTTCTTGCTAGCCTAGACTAGCTGTTGTTCATAGTAGATTGGCATATTACACTGAACAAATAGCAAACGTAGGTTAGCATATTAGCTGGCAAGCTAACTGTGTTGATTAGATAGTGTGGTGATTGACATTATTCACCCACGGAACTATGGGTTGGGGTATTGTTCCGCACGGACATTTGAGTTAACCGGACTTCCTGTTTCCCCCGGTCTTATCTTCCCGGGCTGGAAGCTGTTTACATGTTGTTCTGATGTTAAATAAAAGTCTAGCTTGTACCTTTGATACCCCGCCTCCGACTCCTGTCTCTCGGCACTACATTGGTGACCCCGACATAAGTCTCGTAGAAGGATCCGAGACTGAACCGAGCATGGCAAATAACGCCGTTTTTTTCAAACTGCCGGAGTTTTGGGAGACATCTGCGGCTGCATGGTTCGCACAGGCGGAGGCTCAGTTCGCCTTCCGCGGAGTAACTGATGACGCATCACGCTATTTCCACGTCGTTTCGGCACTGGGAAGCTCCACTGCGACCCGGACTGTGGGCTTTATTACATCTCCCCCTGCCCAGGATAAATATGCAGCGTTCAAGGCTTTCCTGCTAAAGACTTTCGAGCTGTCACGGTTGGAACGGGCCCGACGCCTGCTCGCTATTCATAGCCTGGGAGACAGCAAGCCTTCTGACCACATGGAAATGATGCTTTGTTCATAGAACTGTTTCTTCGGCACATGCCGCCGCATGTTCAGACAGCGCTCGCTAACACGGCTATTACTGAGCCACGCGCTTTAGCCGAAGAAGCTGACCGGTTCTTCCTGGCCACCCAGCGTTTTACCCCTGAGGTGCTGGCCCCGACACGCAGCGGCTCCTTCCCTGGTAGAGGCATGCCACCTAGCAGAAGCTCCGGGGCCGACGTCAGCGACTCCAGCCCTGGCCTGTGTCATTACCATGCACGCTATGGGGCGAAAGCGAGGATGTGCCGTCCCCCCTGCACCTACAAGGCAACGGGAAACGCCAAGGCCTGCGCTCGGTAGTGGCCGCGAGCGTGGGCACATCCAACCGGCTCCTGTTCATCAGGGACACCCTCTCTGGTCGCAGACTCCTTTGTGACACAGGAGCCCAGCGGAGCGTCCTGCCGGCTACGGTGGAGGACGCCGCCGGTGGGGGCCACGGCCCACCTTTAACGTCTGCTAACGACACCCCTATCCGCACCTATGGCACAAAGACAGTGGACCTGTGTTTCGAGGGTCAGCGGTTTAAGTGGGATTTCATCACGGCTGACATCTCCTTCGCCCTCCTTGGCGCAGACTTCCTGTGCGCTCACGGACTGCTGGTGGACGTCAAGAACAGCCGCCTGGTGGACGCATTGACGTTTGCCTCGTTCGCATGTACCCGCGGCGAGGCGTCATTCAGCGGGCTCTCCAGCTCACTCTCACAGGGTGACATGATGGCCAATGCGTAGAGACTCTGTGCTGCCAGATTCAAAGTGTGAGCAAAGCAGCCCAGCTTCACAAATTGGAGCCTGTGTATGGCTACATCCATATTTGCAGCATTGTCAACTGTGACTGCCACTATTTTGTCAAAAATGCCAACATCTGTCAAGACATCTGCAATCTCCTCTGCTATGACGATTCCTGTCTGGGCTTTGTAGACAGCCTTGGTTTGGAGCACTTTTTGCCTCATTTTGCCCTCCACTAAATAGTGTGCTGTGACAGTAAGGTAGTTGTCTTGTGCAATACTAGTCTAGCCGTCAGATGTGAGGGCAACATAGCTAACTTCACTAAGCTCAGTAATTATATTTGACTTTTCAATCTTGTACCAAGATGGTATTAACATATTTGTCAGACAATCTCTGGTAGGGGGGGTGTAGTTGGGGTTAAGAGTAAAAAGCATGTCCCTGTAAACACAAAAACAAAAATGATATTGTTATTGTGGGTGAGGTCTGGGCAGCTAGAAAATTAGTATAATTGTCTTTGCGTACCGAAATGTAGGTGCTTCTACTTCTGAGAAGGGATGCAGCCTTTTCACCACAAAAGCGGTGACTTTTCTGTGGCACTCCTCACGTTTCTCGACTGTCATCTTTCCCTTTGCTGCTAAGGTGAATGGGTTGACACGGGCTGGGACGGGCTTGTTAGCTTGAGCCGTTGTAGCCGCGCAACTATGCGACCGCAAACTTTCATCTACAAAAATATAGAATATCCACACATTTTGCGAGGGCTCCGCTGAGGAAGCGCTCGGTGTTGGTTGAGCCGGGACGACAGCGGAAGACGACGGTGGTTGTGAGGCGGACGGAGACTGGCGCAACAGGTTGAAAACGGTACACTCCTTGATCTGTATACCGTGAAGACGAAGGTGTTTTGTCATATTGGTCGTGGTCCCTCCTTTGCAGGAACTAAGTTTGGAACAGGTGTTGCACTCTGCCGACCCATTGTCTTTCCTAAAAAAGTGAATCCACACTTTAGAGCGTCTACCGCCATTCATGATCGGTGGTCCCAGGTTACGCTGTAGAAGTGTAGGTACAACGCTACATTTCCCGCCCCGTCGCAGTCATACAGTGGGCTACGGAGAGCGGCGAGAAACATTTCCTCAGGCATCGAAAAGCGGAACCGAAATTCACATTTCTAAATGATGCCGTTGGAATCGAAATGGAAATCGGTACCCAACCCTAACTGCAACACAGCTGTGTCTTCCACTGAGTGTTAGATCAACTCTTCTTCCAGATCATAGACTACAGGGTGACTGCTAACACACTGCAGTTGGTTCATCACTAGACAGGTGTATAATCCGAGGTCAGTTGTTGAGAAGTTGGATATAAGTAGAGCTGATGTGTTTTTCACCACTTGGTATCTTCATCTACTGTATCATTGTCCATCACTGATGCCGTATTGTCCCCAAAAACTCTGTCCCATATTTCTTGTTCATATCGATAATCCAGTTTGAGCCACTGGACATCCAGTTTGTCAGCTGCTCCAGAGCAAGACAGGTATAATGTTTCTTTAGGTATCACAACTGCATCTCTGATCTCACCTATTGAACCACAAACATGAATGACATGAAAAAAGCACTCCAATTGGTACAGGCCAGAGTCTGAATAGGTCAGGTTCTGGATCATGTAAGAAGAAATATTGGCCATGCTTACAAGTCGTTTTTTCAGGTCTTCAGGTACTGAGGAGTTCTGGGGCCAGAGGTCAGAGGTGTTCCACAGGAACAGCTTCTCCTCACCAACAAATCTAGAGATCAGGCAGGAGCTGGCCTCCTCTGAGAGTATGAAGGTGTAATACCTCATTCACACCAACGCAACTCCGGTTCAAGCTCCGTGCTAGAGCTTTTTAGGTTCAGAACCGGTTCTTCGGTTTAGCTCCGGCTCTTTTCACACCGCTCAGAGCCCGACTGGTGCTGCGTCATTGCGTCATCGTTTGCGTCATGACGTAACCGTTTGCGTGCCTGCTTCATAAAGCCAAACCGCGCGGAAACCCCTCACAGCTCACACCGACAACAACAACAATGGCAGATTGTGTTGAAGCGCTACTCATTTTGGTTTTGGTAAAAACCAGCGGTTGCCATCTCTTTCTGCAATTGTTGGAGAATTGCTTTGGACCGCGTGCTCCCCTCCAGCTTCCTCTGTACCTCTTCGGAAGACCAGATTCCCAGTAGGTAGCTGGTCTCTTCAGTGGACCACTGCTGCTTGTTAAGTTTCTCCATCGTTGTGTACAAACCGGATAAAACGCGGGCTTTGTGTTGTTGTTCAGGAGTTGATCCCGCCTCGACGTAAGCGTGACGTATGCGGTGCTTTTGCTCTAGCCGGAGAATTTTTTGGTGCTTGAAACGAACCGGATTCCGGAGCTAAGAGGCTGCTCCGCTGCGGTGTGAACAGGAAAACCCGGTGCTTTTCAAGCTCCAGCTCCGAACCGGCCCTGAAACACCGTTGGTGTGAATGAGGTATAAGAGTCACTTTCCTTTCCGATGATGCTGGGTTCTTCAGCGTGGATGTTGCTGATGAGAGCAAACAGCAGGACGGAGAGCTCTGCGACTGCAGCCATTCTGCTCGGAGGTTTCCTCGTGAGTGTTGTGCAAACACTGACTCCGTTCACTTCATAAGATCTGTGTCAACCCTCAGCATCAGCATCTCATTGGTGGTCCGACAAACGTGACTTCTTTATATCATCATCAGTGGAAACTTTGAAGGGTTGCGGTTATCAAGTAATCTCTGGGTTTCAGACTTACCTCAAAGCCACACTTTGTGTCTAGACTTTTGAGCTGAACAGTTTGTTATATTGAGTTGCACAGGAAGACATTGATCTGATGGTTGGAGTTGAGGTTGTTCAGATACCAGTTTGGGCGAATGGGGCAATGATGAATAGTTGTTGTCTACGAATGGAAGGGTTGGGGGTTTGATCCTGATGTTAATTGGGCAAGATACTTAACCCAACGTTGTTCCCGATGGCATGGCCGATGTGTGTGGATGTTAGTTTCTTTGAGCAGTTGGCACTTTGTATGGCAGCTTTGGCTTTTCTATGAACGGCTGTTAATTGGTAAATTACCTAAGAGGGTAAAGACTGGGAAAGCGTTATAGAAGTGCAGTCCAACTACCATGTTTTTAAACCATGATCTACAAGAATGTTCTGTTCTGACTTTCTGACAGGTGGCATATGCTTTATTTACTTGCTATGCTGAATGAAAACATCATTTAATACAATAGCATCAGTCCCCACCACTTTTTAAAAGTATAACTTATAAATGTTCTGAAAAGTAGCATGCAAAAGAAATGTAATTAAAGGTCCCATGTCATGCTTTTCTGGTTATTACCCGTCCCCTTGTGTGTTATGAAGGTTTTTCTGCATGTAAACGGTCTGCAGAGTCACAAACCCTGAAAGTACACCCTGTAGCGAGTAAAACTCTAACATAGAAAATACCTCCCCAAATGCCTCGTTGGAGATTTCTCAGTTTCTTCCGGGTACGAGCCGACGTCAGCTCGTAGCCGGAAGAGCTATGGCCACACCCAGCGGCGCTGGCCGCACCCTCTGCCAGCCTAACATTTACTGTTGGAAGCTCTGGTTCAGTTCACAATCGATCCAGTCATGCCAATGCCAAGGACTTGTTTCCTGAAATGTGAGGGGAAATCTCAGCTGTTTCTCTTACCGACGGAAGAACCACGACGAAGTCAGTGGTTGACATTTCTGTTTAACACTGTTCCTTCAGAGGTTTGAAGAATGTTACTGTGTGCGTGGCATTTCACAGACGAAAGCTTCTCCATCCTTGCACAGCTTGAGGCTGGATATGCACGGCGTAGGCTACTGAAAGACAAGGCTGTTCCTACTTTGTTTGGACCGTTTCCACCAGGGGAAGATTCGGGTACACAACCTGTACGTTTGCATTGTTTTTTGTGTATTTACCAAACAAGGTATCTACCACGACTGTTTAAATGTGTAAACGTGTTTCGGGCTGCTAAGCCATTGACGCAGTGCTAACTGGGCTAACTAAGTTTCTAGCGTTTCCATAACTCCAATGTCAGCAGATGCTCTTACATACATGTATGTCATAGCAGGAGAATGTCTGCATTCACACACGAAATACTCACAGACAGTATACTCCGGGTGATTTACCGTACGGTCAGTCGCGAAATGTAATTACATTATAGCTTGAGTTCCTAGCGTGTATGCTACCGAGGTAAACAAGAAGGCTACTAAGAGCTAGACATGAGTTTGATAGGGAAAACACTGTTTTTATGCCAGCTACAATGAATGACCGAACGTAGCAGACTACCCGTATAAGATTGCAATTGTAAACATGTTCTTGCTAGCCTAGACTAGCTGTTGTTCATAGTAGATTGGCATATTACACTGAACAAATAGCAAACGTAGGTTAGCATATTAGCTGGCAAGCTAACTGTGTTGATTAGATAGTGTGGTGATTGACATTATTCACCCACGGAACTATGGGTTGGGGTATTGTTCCGCACGGACATTTGAGTTAACCGGACTTCCTGTTTCCCCCGGTCTTATCTTCCCGGGCTGGAAGCTGTTTACATGTTGTTCTGATGTTAAATAAAAGTCTAGCTTGTACCTTTGATACCCCGCCTCCGACTCCTGTCTCTCGGCACTACATTGGTGACCCCGACATAAGTCTCGTAGAAGGATCCGAGACTGAACCGAGCATGGCAAATAACGCCGTTTTTTTCAAACTGCCGGAGTTTTGGGAGACATCTGCGGCTGCATGGTTCGCACAGGCGGAGGCTCAGTTCGCCTTTCCGCGGAGTAACTGATGACGCATCACGCTATTTCCACGTCGTTTCGGCACTGGGAAGCTCCACTGCGACCCGGACTGTGGGCTTTATTACATCTCCCCCTGCCCAGGATAAATATGCAGCGTTCAAGGCTTTCCTGCTAAAGACTTTCGAGCTGTCACGGTTGGAACGGGCCCGACGCCTGCTCGCTATTCATAGCCTGGGAGACAGCAAGCCTTCTGACCACATGGAAATGATTGCTTTGTTCATAGAACTGTTTCTTCGGCACATGCCGCCGCATGTTCAGACAGCGCTCGCTAACACGGCTATTACTGAGCCACGCGCTTTAGCCGAAGAAGCTGACCGGTTCTTCCTGGCCACCCAGCGTTTTACCCCTGAGGTGCTGGCCCCGACACGCAGCGGCTCCTTCCCTGGTAGAGGCATGCCACCTAGCAGAAGCTCCGGGGCCGACGTCAGCGACTCCAGCCCTGGCCTGTGTCATTACCATGCACGCTATGGGGCGAAAGCGAGGATGTGCCGTCCCCCCTGCACCTACAAGGCAACGGGAAACGCCAAGGCCTGCGCTCGGTAGTGGCCGCGAGCGTGGGCACATCCAACCGGCTCCTGTTCATCAGGGACACCCTCTCTGGTCGCAGACTCCTTTGTGACACAGGAGCCCAGCGGAGCGTCCTGCCGGCTACGGTGGAGGACGCCGCCGGTGGGGGCCACGGCCCACCTTTAACGTCGCTAACGACACCCCTATCCGCACCTATGGCACAAAGACAGTGGACCTGTGTTTCGAGGGTCAGCGGTTTAAGTGGGATTTCATCACGGCTGACATCTCCTTCGCCCTCCTTGGCGCAGACTTCCTGTGCGCTCACGGACTGCTGGTGGACGTCAAGAACAGCCGCCTGGTGGACGCACTGACGTTTGCCTCGTTCGCATGTACCCGCGGCGAGGCGTCATTCAGCGGGCTCTCCAGCTCACTCTCACAGGGTGACAAGTTCCAGCACCTTCTCAGTGAGTTTCCCGACTTGACGCAGCCCACCTTTTCCGCTGCCACTACCAAACACGGGGTAGAGCACCACATTGACACTGAAGGCCCCCCAGTCTATGCTAGGGCCCGGCGGCTCAACCCTGACATGCTGGCGGTCGCCAAGTCGGAGTTCGACAGCATGGAGCGTTGGGCATCATCGCCGCTCGGACAGCCCTTGGGCTTCGCCGCTCCACATGGTCCCTAAATCAGCCGGTGGCTGGCGACCGTGTGGTGACTACCGCCGCCTTAACGACGCCACTACGCCAGACCGCTACCCGGTCCCTCACATCCAGGACTTCTCTGCACACCTGGCGGGCAAGCTGGTTTTCTCCAAGGTGGATCTGGTGCGGGGCTACCATCAGGTTCCGGTGCACCCCTCAGACGTCCCCAAAACTGCGGTGATTACGCCGTTCGGGCTTTTCGAGTTCCTGCGTATGCCGTTTGGACTTAAGAACGCAGCTCAGTCCTTTCAGCGGCTGATGGATTCGGCGCTCAGAGACATGCCATTCATTTTCGTCTATTTAGACGACATCCTTGTCGCCAGCTCCTCCTCTGAAGAGCACCAGGCACATCTCCGTGTCCTTTTTGCGAGGCTCAGCCAACACGGCCTGATTATCAACCCGGCAAAGTGTCAGTTCGGGTTGTCCTCCATCCACTTCCTCGGGCATCTCATCAGCAAAGATGGAGCCGCCCCCCTCCCATCGAAAGTGGAGGCCGTGTCCGCCTTTCCACGACCGCCTACAGCTCGGGCGCTCCGAGAGTTCCTCGGGATGGTGACGTTTTATCACCGGTTCATCCGCCGGGCGGCCCACACCATGCGCCCGCTGTACGAGGCCCTCAAGGACAAGTCCCCCGGCCAGGCCATAGACTGGACGGCTGAAAGGGAAGCTGCTTTCGATGCCACCAAAGCCGCCCTGAGCGAAGCCGCCATGTTGGCTCACCCGTCACACAGGGCCCCCATCGCTATCACCACCGACGCGTCTGACTACGCTGTGGGCGCGGTGCATGAACAATGGGTCGACGGCGCCTGGCAACCGCTCGCCTTTTTCAGCCGCCAGTTGACTCCCAGGGAGCGCAAGTACAGCGCTTTCGACAGGGAACTCCTTGGTCTCTATTTGGCGGTTCGCCACTTCCGTTTCCTGCTGGAAGGCCAGGAGTTTGCGCAATAATTTTGGATCACAAGCCGCTTACTTTCTGCATGTCCAAGGTGGCCAAGCCGTGGTCCGCCCGACAGCAACGCCAGCTTTCGTACATCTCCGAGTACACCACGGACATACGACACATCGCTGGCAAGGCTAACGTGGTCGCGGACTGCCTCTCCAGAGCGGTCATCGGAGCTGTGCAGCTGGGCCTCGATTACCTCCGCATGGGCGCTGACCAGGCCTCTGACCACGGGGTCCAGACCCTCAAGGCCTCGGTCACGGGATTGCGACTGGAGGAGGTCACGGTCGGTGACTCGGGCGCGAAGCTGTGGTGTGACATCTCCACGGGCCAGCCTCGACCGCTAGTCCCTACGGACTGGCGCCGACCCGTTTTTGAGGCGGTTCACAATCTTTCCCACCCGGTAGGAAACCGTCCGTGAAGTTGGTGTCGCAGAAGTTCGTGTGGCAGGGGCTTAAGAAGGACGTGAAGTCCTGGGTCGACTCATGCGTGGCTTGTCAACGGGCTAAAGTCCACCGCCATACTAGGGCCCCTTTTGAACTGTTTGCGGTTCCTGAGAGGAGGTTTGACCATGTCAATGTCGACCTCGTAGGTCCGCTTCCCCCCTCTCACGGTTTCACCTACCTGTTTACGATGGTGGACAGGACGACCCGCTGGCCCGAGGCCGTTCCCCTCACCTCGACGTCAGCTTCCGACGTCGCCCGCGCTTTCATCGGCACGTGGGTGGCACGCTTCGGGACCCCGTCTGACCTCTCCTCTGACCGCGGTTCTCAGTTCACCTCGGAGCTGTGGAACGCTGTTGCTGTGGGTTTGGGGGTCAAGCTGCACCGCACCACCGCATATCACCCCCAGGCTAACGGATTGTGTGAGCGGTTTCACCGATCCATGAAGGCGTCACTGCGTGCCGGATTGACAGACGGCAACTGGGTGGATAAGCTCCCGTGGGTTATGCTCGGCCTCAGGTGTGCCCCCAAAGAAGACCTGCAGTCCTCGTCGGCGGAGCTCGTCTATGGCCAGACGCTACGGGTCCCCGGGGAATTCATTCCCACCGCCACTGTGCCCTGGTCTGCAGCCGGGCAGCGCTCCTCCCTGCTGGAGACCGCCGGGACATTCACGCAACCCAGCTTTCCGGGTGTCCCCCGGATTACGGTCGGCGGATTTCGTTTTTATTCGCCACGACGCTCACCGCGGTCCCCTGCGGCCCCCTTACGACGGTCCGTTCAGGGTCATACGTCACGGGGACAAGAGCCTGGTGGTGGACGTTGGTGGCAGGCCTGAGACTGTGTCCGTCGATCGGATTAAGCCTGCTCACGTGGACGTTTCCAGGCCGTTGGAGTTGGCTCTGCCCCCACGTCGGGGCCGCCCTCCCATGTCCCGCCCCCTGTGGGGATGCCCTCGCCCTCGTTGGCGCCCCTGCCCCTGCCCTCGCCTGCGGCCCCGCCCTCCTCGGCCCCTGTGGTCCGTACGCGCCTGGGTCGGGTGGTACTTCCTCCCAGGCGCGAGGGTTTTGTCTATGGGTGAATTCTGGGGGCGCTTGTGTGGTGATTGACATTATTCACCCACGGAACTATGGGTTGGGGTATTGTTCCGCACGGACATTTGAGTTAACCGGACTTCCTGTTTCCCCCGGTCTTATCTTCCCGGGCTGGAAGCTGTTTACATGTTGTTCTGATGTTAAAAAAATAAAAGTCTAGCTTGTACCTTTGATACCCCGCCTCCGACTCCCGTCTCTCGGCACTACAATAGATAGATTAGATAGATACACACTCCTACCACAACTACTACTAACGAATCTAAAACAACTAAGTTTCTCTAATATTTTGTGATTTGCATTTGATTTCGTCCAGACAGATCAGGAAACTCCTGGCGTATCTGGCGGACAACACACACACGGGATGACCACTCTGATGCCTCGTCCTAAAAAGCCCCAGCACCAGCTTACAAAGCTGCGATAGGCAAGATGCCGAAAACGCCTATAAGGGGAGGAATGGATGATATACAGTGTATATATGTATATTATTTACACATGTTAATTTTGTACATTTCTAAAAATAAAGTTTGATGGAAATACTTAGTATCCTTTCTTCCCTGAATTATTTGCTCCTATAACATATCATTCATATATAGCAAACCATGATTTGATTTCTCATCAAACAGTAGTAGTTTATTACGGGTAAAAATAACTTACTCTTCTATAACAACAGTTGTAGGTACAGTTCGGTTAGTTAGCGTATAAAATATACGGCTGTTCCGACGCCATTATAAGACTGATGTTCCACTCAGAGCGAGCCGAAAAAAGCACTGTTAGACATGGGCGGAGCCTCTCTGGTGGTTGACTAATCAGAACAGAGTGGCCGAGCTGAGCAATCGGAGCACATTGGGCTCACAGGGAGGGGGGGGCAAGAGCTCCAACGAGCCGTTTAGGACAGAGAGTGAATACCGGTGAATACACATACTTTACAGAGATGTTGTATGCGAAACCAATGTGAGTTTGGAAAATTGCACAGTATAAATCTATTCTAGTAGACCTCAACAATGGAATTATGATCAGTGGAAATGGCCATGACATGGGACCTTTAACAATCATTACAATCAATGATTTAGTGTCAAAATGTGCAATTTGGGCATGTTCGTAAACCTTTAAAGGTCAGCTATTATGCAAAATGCACTTTTTGATGTCTTTTATACATAAATATGTGTCCCCGTTGTGTCAGGAGACTCACAAAGTGTCAGATAATCCAACCCTCTCTCTTTTCCTCCCTACCCTCATCTATAAAAACGGGGGTACAATGGAGCTGATCCAGATTTGCTGCGGTCATGACGTCACTAAAATGTGGACTGGCTTTACGTTGAACTCCTGGTAACGTTCCGCCCAACCTATCGTCTCCTATCAGAAACAATGCACAACGTTTTTTGGAAGTTATATGATCTGTGTTTACATTAGAAAGCATTGCTAACACTCAAAGCTAACGCTGTAGGCTACTGGAGAGAATATGTGTAAAGAAGCCGGATATAAAAAAGGTACTGTCCTTGTGGTAAACCTGCGAGAGAGAAAGCGTTTGAGCTCCATACTTTTTCAGAAATAATTCTTGCTGTGGTTTGGAACATAATATGGCGTTTAATCACGGCAGCGTTTAGCTGAGTTTCTGCTGGTAGACAGAGCTCACTGCTTGCATGCGGAAAGGGGCGTGGCCAGCAGCAGCTCGAGAGGGGCGTGGCCAGCAGCAGCTCGGTTACATTTAAAGCTGCGGACCCAGAATCAGCACTTTTGTAACAGGGCTGAAATAGAGGGGTATGAGGCATGGCTACAATGGGTGATCTGTTTGGTATTTTGAGCAAAACACTTCAGAGACATGTTTTATAGAGATATGGCCCTATAATATATTGTTCAAAAATAGCATAATAGGTGAGCTTTAATAGAAAATGTAAGCAGCGGGGCGCAGGCACTTTAAAAAAAAGTAAACTAAAAATAATTCCTCCTGACTCTGCTGACTCAAAAACATGCGGCAATGTTGTTTGGCCTGAAGTTAATGTTGTCTTTTTGCTTTATTTAGAGAGTTCGAGAATGCGTAGTTTAAAAGGAAAAATAAATCTTCTGGCGGAGGATCCCCCCAAACCCCCTGCAGGGGTTCGGTTTGCAAACATCGTTTTCACATGTGAGTGTGCATTTGCGCCGCTGTGGAGAACAACCGTGTTGAAATAGATGGAGATCATTGGCTTCCTCAATGATTGTCCCCCCCCCACCACACACATATAATGGTTCCATAGGAAAACAGTCTGTAGCCTGACTCTGTGAATCCTGTCTATACAGGTGTTGCTAACAAATAGAAAGGGAACTAGTGTGTACAAATAAAATGGTGGCGTGCAATACAGTTTTACAAAATTTCCCCACCACTTTTGAAAACTATCCGACGTAATTATAATGAGCCAGCTGATGTTATTAATGTGCGTCTGCTGTGGGGATACTACAGTTTTATGTACAGAGGACTACTGTAAGCGCAGTAAAATAGATACTTTGCACCGTGCGCTATTATGGTGTTTTTTTATGCGGCTTTATGAATGTGGAACAACAGTGAAACATATATTCTTCATTCAATTGGAACTGAAATAAAAAAAGTAACTTTCTTATTTCTCCTTTTGATTATTATAGTGTTGAATGTTCAAAACAAAGCACAATTGGCAAGTTATGGCATAAGTTGTCAAATGCTTAATAAGCACCGTAACTTTCATGATACACATTTCTCGGTCACGATCGGTTGTTTCCGTGAACGACCGAATGTTGTGTCATGGTAAATGTTCAGAAAGGTCCAGTGTTTCCTAAGCTAAAGGATATTATAAAGGAAGTTTCAAAGCTCCTTTCCTATGATGTAGACTAGAGAATCCGAACAGCTCTTATCATGGCTGACACTGAGGGACTTTTGGGTCATTTCACTCCATTAGGAACCTTCCTAAACTAAACTGACAATTCGAACGCAACCCTGGACTAACAGTGCAGGTCATTTCAAAAATGCTAATAATACATGAGATGAAATCCCACAATGCATCTGTAATATTTGAGAAACACATTTGACAAACAGGGGACAGATTGAATTTACATTCAACATGATAATTGAACAACTAAAATAAGTGACTCTTTTTATGCTACGCTGCGGTTTGTTCGAGTAGATTAATCGATATATTTCCCGATGTAGTTCTATAGCTTTTTTATTAGATTAGCCCAAACAGTTTTCACACAATAAACAAACCAACAATGAGAACAATGTACCCCAGGAAACCCTCTCTAATGTCTGGAAACACTGTAAGCACAGTGCTGAAGGATGAAACAATTACACCTAAAAAGGGATTCAACCGGTTACTCATTTCTTGAAGCAGTAATATGATTCAGCCACAAGATGGAGGTCTTGTCCATCTTTAATAGCAATGGCTCTGCATGAAACAAGGCTGAAGTGTTTGATTGCTACTGAGAACTATGTTCTGACAAGGTCTCCAATCCATTGTCTGTTTACTTTGTTATTAAAGGAAGGTTTAAACACGGTTACTGACAGCTTCTGGCATGTGTCTCTGCTTCAGCACGCAGATATAGTCAGCAGTGTGTCTGTGAGTGTGTTCAAGAAAATGCTTGTTGTTTTTAATGACTTGTTTGTTCATCAGTTGATTTGTTTATTTAAAGGATCCCCATTAGTTGAGGCAATGGCAGTCAGCTCATTTTCTTGGAACCCAACCTGACAATAACACATTATATGATGAACAGTAATAGAGACATCCCCTTGTGGCAAACATTGGGAATCCACTCTCAAAATGACTTAACATCCTTTTAATTATTTTACTTAAAGAACTTTAACCTTAAAAAAACACAGAACAAAGTTAAAGAATAAATGAATTGATGAAATAAAGTTGTGGTGTTGTGACGTGTCTGTGTGTGTGTGTGTGTGTGTGTGTGTGTGTGTGTCAGCTCTCTGATCCACGATGGAGGGCACCTGTGTGGAGTTGTGGGCTGGGCCTTTGAAAGAAGCTCCTTACTCTGCCCACTTCCTCCTCCACACCATGAAGCATGGCCCTGTCTTTGTGTGCCCAAGTTTTTGGTGAGTTTGGTTTCAGTTGTGTAGCAGGTTTATTTAGCCTGCGCGTGCTGGAGAGACCAGCACCACTTTTTTATTTCTGTGCGGTAACCCCATACATGCCAACCTTTTCAAATCCAAAAGAGGTAGGTTTGCGCACGGCAAATGTGCACGCCCAAATTAGGTAATCAGAAGAAATGGAACCCCAGTAATTACATGTATAAACCATGTATTTAACATAATTTAACATACAATTATGCAATATATTATATTGCATAATTGTATGCATTTTTCACAAAAAGTGGTAGTTTGGTAAACAGTGACATCAACGACATGTTTGGTCTGTAAAATGTCCGAAAAGTAAAAGAATGGGAGATAAATATCCCAAAATCTCCACATTTTATTATATTTTTTGTGTTTGTGGTCCTCTTTCAGTTGAGACACTGTAGGTGAAGGATGCTTCAGGAAAAGACCAAACACTGGATGTCTTTCAGTCGCCAACATGTGTTTTCGAGAGACTGATATTAACGGGGAAACCCTGCAGGACTCAAATGCCTCGTCTCTGTTCCCTTAAACTCATTTTGGAGTGAATACCCATCAGCCCCGGGGGTAACGCTGCCCTTCCTCTGCACGTTGTTTCACTTTCAGAAACACAGAGGACTGTTTGTATGATGGGATCACAGACACGCTGCAAACGGTTTCCGCTAAAAGTCGAGTCCAGTGTCTATGGAGCGCCAAGGGGCATTTTTATTTTTTTATAATTTGGGAAGATTGAAACTCGGTAGGGAAAGCCAGCTAAATCGGTAGGCGGTAGAAACATGTCAAAAGCGGGAGACTACCACCCAAATCGGTAGGGTTGGCAAGTATGTAACCCTGGGCGGCCCCTGGCGTGCCTGGGGAAGCCGACGAAGACTAGTGGAGGTCAAGTTGGATAGAAATTAGTTTTCTTCTTGTGTGTAGACAGTGAGAAAACCAGGTAATGACTAGTCAATTTCATTTTGGTGGCAACATGTGGAGTCAGAGGGTTAGAGCATCTATCTGTGTGGTAGTGTTACATTGTGTAGCAGCGATGAACTGTTTTATGTTGTAGCACGTATCTGTGTGGTAGTGTTACTTGGTGTTGCATTGTCTTTTGTGGTAGTGTTACAGAGCTTAGTTTTCATTCAGTTAGCACTTATCTAGTTAGGAAGCTTATTCTGTGCTACCTATAGGATTCCTTGTAGGGCCATTATGGAGTTATACCTGGGAGTATTTTGTGAGGCTCCTGACCCAGAGCGGCTTTTACATTGCACCAAAGCACAGCTCTTGTCACTTTTTGGAGGAGTTCGGGATTTAACATTTTCTTTGCCATTTCTACACTGTAGCTTCTGTGCATGTGACATTAAAGCCTTTGAATCTATTGATTCTCTCACCATATTGATGTGGGTTCAACCTCCCGTAAGAAGGATGAAATAAGAGTCCAGATAGTATGTTGCCCAGGGACTCTGAGTACAGGAAACTGCATGGTAGTAAAACAAAGCAGGAAACACTGCAAACTCAAGCTGAGCAGTCACTGCATCTGTGTGAGCTGGAAAGCCAGTTTAGGTTTAGGTTTAGGTTTAGGTTTAAGGTTTAGGTTTATGTTTAGATTTAGGGTTTAGGGTTTAGGGTAAGGCAGCTCGAGCTTCAGGCAAAGGAAAAGGAAGAGATGAGAAGGTTGGAAATGGATAGGTTGTGGTTATTAAATGAGGAGAAAATGTTGGAAGTTAGGTTTAGGACTAAACCTGACACTGGTGCATCTCTTTCCTCTGCTCCCCAATTTAATGTTGGTAGGAATATTAACTTAGTTCCTAATTTTTCAGAATTTCTTTGGAGCATGTAGTATGTACTTTGGGCTGGCCTAAAGACGTCTCCATGTTATTGTTGCAGTGTGTACTGACAGGGAAAGCACAAGGGGCCTATTCCTCATTGACACTTGCTCAGTGTTCTGACTAGGAAGTTACTAAGGCAGCCATCTTGCGTGCCTATGAGTTGGTCCCTGAGGCCTAAAGGCAGCGCTTCAGAAGCTGTCGCAAAGATGAGAAACAGACTTTTGTTGAGCTTTCCAGGGAAAAGGAAATCTTGTTTAATAGGCGGTGTTCCTCTCTGAAAGGTGAGACCAAAGAACAACTTCAACAGTTAATACTTTTAGAACAGTTCAGAATTTGCGTCCCTGAAATGGTTTCCAAATGTCTGAGTGTGCATAGAGTTTCTAAGGTGGAGGAGGCAGCTGTGCTAGCTGATGAGTATGTCTGGGATCACAAAGCAGTTTTCAGTGACAAATCTCAGAGACAGTTTTGCCTTCGGCCTTCTCGTGTGAAAGCCAGTAACAAAGGATCTGGTGCTTCAATTTCTCCTACAAAGCAAACTAATTATAATAGATGGCAATCTGAGAGGATTTGTTTTTACTGCGAGAAACCTGGTCACCTTATAGCTGACAGTCGTGCTCTGCATGAAACACAGAAAGCTTCAGTCCCACCTCAAGTTCACAGCGTTGACAAGGACAAGGTCCTTACTCTACCCACTTCCTCTTCCCCATCCAGACCATGATACATGGCCCTGTGTTTGGGTGCCCAAGTTTTTGCATTTTCTTTGTTCAATAATAAATTCCTTGGTTTATCAACTCTAACCCTGAGTTTTGCTCCCCGTGTTGCGGCTTTCGAGCTGGTCGAAACAGTGTGATGTATTGTATGTAGGGTTATGGGATCATTGTCCCTCGAGGATGAATTACAATGACTTTGCGTTGCAAAAAATAGGAAATGTACAGCAAAAATGCTAGGAATATAATCATCCCGCTTTTTTTGTGTTCTTGAATGAAGGGATAAAAAACGTTCACAGCAGGAATCAGAAACACAAATGACGGATTCCAACATTGTTATCGACACGCTACTTGATAATAGAAAACAGATTATCTAAGGACCTTTGCAATCGTTCTGTGTCTCAGTGACGTCCGTCTCGGCAGTGTGAGACAACCTCAAACCTGGTTTAAAAACTTTTCACATCTTGAGATGGCCTTATTAAATATTACATCATCAGAGCCAGCAAGGCCTTCTCTCCTGACCTAAACACTACAAGAATCCCTGACTAACCTTTTAATATAGTTTGTTCATTAACATGTATTAAATTATTTCTAATAGTCTATTCTCTTCAGTTCATAGCTTTTTCTCTGTGTTGCGCTCGGTTGCGCTGCGTCCAGTAATGGTTATTTATGTTGGAGCTTTTATCCAGTCATCTTTAAGTCAGAATGTGTTGCTGGGTGAAATAAATCTGCCCCGAGCCCTTCAGAATCAACAGCGCGGGCTTGTAGCTTGTAGCTTGAAACAAATGGCAATGAAACTGTTGCATTGACCAATCAGATTTCGAGTTGACGACACCGGGGAGCATCTAGTAGGTGTACAATGACGTCGGCATTTTCACCTCTGCTGGCACAGCATCTGTAGCGTCCTTAGCAAACTACACAAGGTAAATGTTAGAAAAATATCACTCGTCACCAGCTTGAGCTTCAATATCAGGATACATGTATTTATTATCCTTGCAAGAATGGAAGTAATCATCACATACAGAGCATTTGGTACAACTAGTTCCTGAACAGTGTCCTTCACATGCTGATATACAAGAGAGGGAGTTACACAGTCACAAGATGGAGGAATACTGGTTCAAAGCAGTATTCAATGTTTAGTTTTAGATTAGCTCAGACCCACGTCAGAAATGATCATGATTGTCATATGTCTATCTCCATAGAGGCTGAATCATCATGTTAATCACATAGCTATCATATGCCCAAAACAGTGTGTCCTGACGCTCTTCTAGGTAATAATCATACATCCTGTCATGTACACAGCTACAGTTGGGCCTTTGTTATCATGTGCTACTCTGATATTGAAAGAGTACATTCAGTATTTCCCAACAGTAAACAATTTGCGTTTAGATTTTAAAGCTGTTTTTTCAACCCTCAATGGATGACAGAGGAGGAGAAATTGATTTGGTGATGCTAGCAGGCCTCTGACAGCCACTTCCAATTCACTAACTACGAGCGGTACCTTGGCTCAGAAAACTACTGAAGGCCTAGGTGTGAAATGCACGGCTCGCTACTGGTATATTTCATATAGTTTTAAAATGACTTCTGCAAAAACAAAACTGCAGCACTTTCTTTTGGTCACTATCTATCCAATGACGGTTAACTTGAAATCGCTTGCACTTTTCCTCAGGGCTAATTAGCAAATGTTAGCATAAATACATGCTAAGTTTATATGAACAAGGTTTATGCTAGATGAATCTTAGTTACACACATTTCTTTGCCCAATTTGAGCCTTATTTCTTCGCAGATGACAGATGCACCCCTTTTAACAAAAATGGTTACAGCAAAATCCCCACATAGCCTCTCTATAAATGCTGATGTAGACAAACTGTAGCCACAGGCTTATTGGGAAAAATAAAAAGCCTGGCTGTATAAATGTGAGTTCCCTAATTACTTTCATTGTGAAATTTGACTGGAAAATTCAATGGGAACGTTAATGTATGTTATATGAGGCACAACAGGACGGACTTCACCTTCAGTTTTACTGGTTGATCCTTTGTTTCCAGCAGGTTTACCAAACATGTGCTTCTGTGACTGCATTTTATTTGTGAACGTATTGATTTCCTACCTGCTGTTGTTCTATATGAGGTGATCCTGAGGGTATGGGCAAGTCCATATATATGTATGCATGATATAAATAACTCAAGCGCCGCAACTGTGTGTGTGATATTTATTACCAGCAGCTTCAGCAACGCTGGCATTATTTTCACCTTGGGTTAGGGTTATATAATAATATGTCATTATGGCAGAATGTGCTCCTGGAGACTAATGCTGTCGCGGGAACTACCACAGAAGTGGTTTTTCCAGATATTTATTTGTCTGTAAAAACATTTTGTTATTGTGATAGGGTTGCAATCATGCAAGATACAGTCATGAAAATTGAAGGTTAGAGTTTCCAAAGAGGACACGGGGACATTGGGTAAACAGGACTGACAGGAGTGCTAGTGAGTAGTACTCAATGGGCTTTATCTATGTGAATAATTAATACAAGGGACATTAACAAAGGGCCTCCATCAGCTCTCACACACATCCTCCCTTTGCATTCTAAAATAAAGGGGTTGAAAATAAGGGCCAACAAAGAACAACATCTCAGCTTTTATGTCTGCTATTAGCAAGCTGTATACTCAGGAGGTTGGAGCAATTATCTTAATAGGATGGCAGTTTTCTCCGGGTGCGTTATACCTTTTGGGGGAAAAACAAGGTGCTTTAATGGAGGCATGGCCATAATTGGTGGAAATTGAAAAAAGTAAGTGGGTGTTGTTGTGTTGCCGCTTGTGTAATAAAAGTTTGAAGAGCATTTAAACACTCTTTGTTCTGCTGTGCCAATGGAGGAGTTTGATACCTTTAATTTCAGTGTAGCTGCTGTTGGACTGAGGGAGGTAGCTGGAAACAAAGAGTGATACAGACTGGTCATTCAACACTGCACAATACTGCTCCCCTACCTGGGTTTCAGTTTTATTGCATTTCCTCGTGCAATTAGATTTAGCCTTCAGCTGTTTTTTTTAGGGTAGCTCATAATGTTCAAGTTAGTGGAAAACCATGTGTGAAGAGCTGAGGGACAGCAGAGCAAACTGCAATTTATAAACGTGGGTGTTCGGGTGAGCAGGGTGGGCCGGGCTACCTAAGACATTTATTTTGTGACAATTACTGATCAGTATTACGTTATTAATTTTAAAAGAAAAAAGTTACATAACCTGGTTATTTAATGTAACTTTTGGATTACTTCAATATCAAAATATGCAAATAAAGACGAGAGAAAAATAAATATCAATATTCTTCAGACAACAGAACAATGTAACCTTAGAAAAGCCAAGATATCTTGTACCAAAAAAGCGTTTTTTTATTTATTTAAGACACTTTCATGATTTTGAGCATTTCTTAGTTTCCTTGTTTTGTGGCCAAGACTCATTCCGTGCAAATATTCACCTGTAAACTGCGCAAAAAAACATAGAGGTGTCATAGGGATGTTAAAGGTAGGGTAGGTAAGAATGGAGAAACCAGCTCGAGTGCGCTAGAATTTGAAAGTACACAAAAACAAATCTGCCCCTTCCTTCAGACTTTCTTACAGAGCCCCTCCTCCAACACACACGAACGCGCACATGACCAATGATGGCACGAGATAAGTTTGTGCACGAGATGGAAGGCTGACAGGCAGGTAGGCCATCCAGTTATCTGCAGATAATTGGACTTGCTTTTTACAGGGCTTCCATAGATGAAATATTTGTATATATTTATTGTCAAAGCATTTAATTTATTCATTGCTATCGGGATGTTAAGAGCATTCCATGGAATATAACAAAGAGTGTTTCTGAAGTGTATTACCTACCCCACCTTTAACAACTTCAATTTGACATTGTGTTTTGTTTTTTTTTAACTTAAGACCATAAACAAAAAAAGAGGTTTCTGAAAAAAGAAAAGTAACACCGCTAAGATTGTGGAGTGTTATTATATTATCATTTATCATTATTTGAGCAGCCTCTTCTAACTTCTTAAACATCTTAGCCTTAGCTAGCTGGTTGGCTTCAAGTGGGCGTGTTTCAGCAGCCATGCGCCCCTGCTTCACCCCTGTCCATTATATAAGGTGGGAGCAGGTGGGAGGGGAGTTAGATGTTGACGTCTCTACTAATATTTGATCGGCGCTGCTGCCTACTTTGGGCTTTGGAAAGGCACTGCAGAAACCATATATATACAGATCATGGCCCCTAAACCGGAATTTGTTGTACTCTATTGTGGCAACGTGAGATCCAGTTTCCGTTATGTGAGGTGCCAACATAGCTCTTCACCAACATCATGCATCTTCCCTTAACACCCCAAACATTTCCTTGTGTCAAAGTCTGACTATGATTTGACACTGAAGGTGCTGTTAGGAGGACACAGATTTGTTCCAGTGGAGGGCACTGTTTGCATTTAAATCTCTATGAAAGCTTCAGCACGTTAGCATTCATGAGTTGATGTAGAGCTGGACGGATGCGTATACAGAACTGAATATGTCCTATGCAGCTGAAAGTCTAGGGCCAGCCTCGATTATCATAATGACATCATTATCATTGTGCTCCATTGTAGGACTATGGCTGGTTGGTACGAACCAGATGGGAAGGAGATATTGTATTTCTGACATGCAAGCATATTCTCCAGTATGTGGAAAATGGAAATATATTAACATAATAAACACAAGCAGGATTCAAGTTGGAATCGAATAAATATACATTGACTCACACAGAGACATACCTACAGTAGGGTAGTATTATTCTGTTTTCCATTTTGGTTGTGTCTATGTATGTTGTATATTGCATACAAATAACACAGCAGTAGTGGATTTGTTTTTAATAAAAGCTGCAAATAAACTCAGAAGATAAAGGCCATTATAGTTGGACATGTTGTTGTACCCCGGAAGTTAGAGTAGTGAACAACAGCACCTTCCTAATTTTTAAGCGTAGATGAAATCACAAGAAATTAAAACGCTTAAAACGCTTATGACAGGCTACAAACAAACTAGCATGACTCACATCAGCAGCACTAAGCCTTCGGCCTGATGACGTTTAGAATTTTAATTTAGCCAGGGCTTAAAGGTGTCTTCTGACGTATTTCCTGTTGTTGAACAAAACTCCAAAATCTAAATTAAGCTTGTGTTAGTTGCAGACTTATTCTTTCCTCGCTTTAGAACGCGTTGTAACAACCCTTTAAAGACTACTGCAAGCACAAGCCAATTTCCCACATGCACTGCAACCATGAAAATGCTGACATTTACCGGTGGAGTTGTATGTGAAAATGCAAATGTCTGAATCATTCATCATCAGCACAAATCATCTGAATTTGCCCTGCCAGATCCTGAATTCAAAGTAAGTGTGATGTCCAATTGAGCCTATGTGTCAGTCACTCAAAGATACGTGTCTAGAATGCTGGGTTTTAGTGATTTATCAAAAAAGTAATGATCTTAAAGATTTGCATTTAAATAAATGTCCGTTGCCTGGTCTCCTTTCAAATGCTTGTATAGCCTCAGCAACTACATATCAGAAAAAAACACTATGAATCATTCAAGAGAATAAAGGATGAACAATTTGTATTATTTTTTTATAGGGATCGTTTTGTGACAAAATGCAAAATGTGTTCAACGTCATGATCAATTTAAAAAAGGTCTGATTTGAGCCTACAATTATAAATGTTAACTATAAATAATATTGATGAAAATGTATTCCTTTTCTTTCCCTCACATCCCTTTTCCTTGTCCCTGAAAACCTCTCAACTTCTTTAACATTTCTTCTGGCACATTCTGTTTGAACAGTCTGGCTTCAATCTATGGCAGCTTCTGTTTGTTTTCCTAAATCAAAGAGGAGAGAATGGAAAGGCATTAAAGAGCCTCAGAAAGGGTGAAGTCACAGCTGGAGAAAAAGACAGATGGAGGTTTGAACAGCTTTTCTCCTCAGACGCCTCTTCCACTTTGACTGATTTAAGAACAGTACCTGCCTTCCCCTCACTTCCTTCACTGGATGCATCCTGCTAATAGCAACATATGTTAGACAATGATGAACCATGCATCATGTGTGTTTTTCTTTTCACTCTGTCATATGTCAGAACAACAGTGCTCTGCTCCGTTTCTTTCCCAATAAGAGCCTCCCACGCAGAGTTCTCAAGCACCCAGTCTGTCTGCCTCTGTTACATGATCCCAGTCTGTCTCATCGAGAGCTTTGATAGCAGCAAAGCTAATTGGAATCTAGCTTATTTTTCTTTTTGGATAGATATTATTCAGCCAGTTTTGCTTTATTCTGTAGTAACAGCCAATGAGGTCAACATGTTTTTATATATTTCTCCTGTTTCGAGGACATGATACAACACAATTTCCCGCATAATTCTGTCATAAAACACTAGACAGATACCCATACAAACATTAAAATAAGGTTAACATCCTCTGTCGTCATTCTTCCATTTCAGATCAGATATGAAGTGATCCTAAAGTGATAGTGTACAAAGTCGATCAATATCTATCATACGATTAGTCACTGAACTGAATTTGACTCATCAGACAAATTTACTGTATTTTTTTCTCAGTTGTGTCTTTTTAGTACAAAATGCCTTCTTTGTGTTACTACAGCTCCAGTGCAGCTCAACAAGGAAACGCTGTCTGTAGAAATACAAAGAGAACATTTTTAAACCAATAAGTATGGAAGATTTGATCATCTCGGTCTGCTGGAGGCACATACTAGCTTCAGATAAACTTTGAAATATATCTTTGAAAAGAACAAGGACTGTGTCTTTTGTCACATCTATTTGAACCATGTTCATAATGTTACTGGGTTAAAGGGTTCATTTACTTAGCATTTTACAACACCTGCTTGTAATGAAATATAAGTTGTAGCCCCTTCCTGCTACACACATGTAGAACACATATACAAATATTGAAATTAGAATTAAATACAAAAAATATCCCTGTGGCAGTGCGGTGGTGAGGTGTTCAGTCAGATAATAAAAGCATGATGCTAACCTGGCTCTTGGCTCCGAAGGAGAGACTTATGAACCAGAGATCAAACCCAAGTCAGAGGGAATTTGTGTAATTTGTTGTTTTGTTATTGCTTTTTGCGTTTCCTCTCCCCTGTAGTGTGTTATATGGGTATTAGTGCATGTAAATGGTCTGCAAAGGCTAAAATCCCTGTGTTTCCTCCTTTGTTGACTTCCATAAATGGTTGACCAATCACAAAAGAGCTGGCCAGCTACTGTAAGCAATCAGAGCAGACTGGGCTCTGGTTTCAGACAGAGGGTGAAAAGAGGTGCTGCAGCACAGGCAGTATGAGAGAAATAAAGAGCTTTTTGAACATTAAAGCATGGAGACATGTCACAGGAGAGAAAGAACATACAAATATGAACCTAAACATGTGAATAAAGTGTCCTCTTTAATAAACCTTACCTAACCTTAATAGGCCTCAAAATTACGATATCAATCGATTGAATTCTGAATGGGAACTTGTTTCTTCTCACATGCCTCCATTGGGTTAGTGAAAACATGTGTTTGGGAAGTACTGAGCATTTAACAACCAGTAAAATGAGACCTGGATTATACTGCACGGGTTGTGTGAAGGGTTTGTAAACGGGAATTTTGATAAATAGTTTTGCTGGAGGCTTACATAGCCATGGTCTTTTAAGTGTACCCACAGTCCACTTTTACATTATATATGGGGTTTTGCCTCTGGTCATAACCTGACTGTCCATGTTCATGACACCTGCACCTAAGGAAACTATTTCCTTCAATAACTTTGTCATAATATCGTCCTTATTTTTCAAGAAACTCACCCATTCCTGGTATGTTGTACCTGAATGCCTGATTTCACTATTGAATAGATCTCACTGACCAGCAGGAACAAAGTTTCCCTCGTGTTACTGCTGACAGGTTTTGCCTCAGTCTTTACCGCAGGAGAATAGGAAATGAAAATGTTTGTTCCTGTGTTAGTCCTGTAAAAGGTGTCAGCAGTTGCCGGGAGTTAGAGTCACCTGCTTTATAAAGGTTACAGCTTCTACAGGCATTCGAGACATGTCAGTTTTACAAAGACCTGATGAAAACACTTCAGGTTCTTAGATGCACATGCACTCAGATAACGTTTGTGCCCTTCAGCCTCCGGTTTCCTCCTGTTCATTGTATTTCACAGTCACAGCATTTCCGTGTTTGACATCCATTTATTTTTCATGTTTATTTTCACTCGCTCCCGTACCCACTCTCACAGGCTTTAAAGAATTGATAGTAAAACATTGCTGATGCAGTTCGTGATAAACTAGTGAAGGCCAGTCTACAGCAGACTGCATTCAAATCACATTTTAGTTCAATCAAAACTCTGCACTTCCAGCAGAAAATAACTTTTCATCTTCGCCCCTCACCACGTTTGATGCGATTAAATATTTATGCACTAACACTGGAACGTCTTGGATCTGCTTTTATAGCGAGATTAATCGACTTTAACACACCATAGCCCTTTGGCCATTCACCTCAACAAACACAAATTACCAGATGGCGAATATTCCCAATAACAGTGAACAACCGTCAAAATAATTAATGGTGGAGTGTTTGGCGATGTAAATGTGTTGTTTGGATATTAGCATACATCTGCTGGTGCTCAGAATGTCTTAAAATGTGTTTGTATTGAAAGCCTTGGAGTCGTATAAGCTAAATTAACTTAGTTCCATGAAACCATGTTATGTGAAGCCTTTTCCTCTACAAAAATGTGATTTAGCTTCTATTATTACCTTCCCTTGTCATTATGTTTGTTGATAACAGCTGGTTTAACTGTTGAAAAAAGAGCTATTGAAATGACACACAATTTATCGTATCATTATTACCCTTTTTTTGGCATTTCCCTTGCCAAAGAATGCAGTAATATAAAACTCAAACACGTTAATGATGGTGCAAATGTGCAGAGTGTTGGAGCTGGAAGCAGGCAGAACAACGCTGAGGAATCAAAAGAAAACAGGAGTGTTTCTTCATTATTTTAAGATGGTGAATGGACGAAGGAATTTGAGAATCGTTTAATGTCTAAAAGGGGTCACAAAACAAACATTCTTTACATTAATTGTTGCTAAGCTATAGCACACCTTTATTGTTGAAAGGGCCGAGTGAGGCTCAGAACTGATGCTTAAATCTCATACTGCCCTCTCTCCAGAATGCGGTAAAACCTGAATGATAGAATGGAGAAACATACAAAATGTCAATAAAGGTGTGCTGCACAATACAGGTAATACAGCTCTGGAAAACAATTTAAGGACCACTGCAAAACTATCATTTTCTCTGGTTTTACTATTTGGAGGTATGCGTTTGAGTAAAATGACATTTTTATTTATTTTATTCTACAAACTACTGACAACATTTCTCTGTGTTGGAATTCAACAGACACCGGAATGGAACGGCTGCCATACATGTAGAGATTGAGATTTAAGTATAACTTTGAGTGTTTTCTTAATTTTTTCCAGAGCTGTAACTGTAGCTAGCAAATGCACTCCTGTGTTTAGACGTAAAGGAAAAACATCAGTAAATAGGCTTGAAAATGATGTCATTTGCATACATTCAATGATTCCTAGGTCAATAAGATCGCATCGGATATTCTTTTTTTGAGAAAACTTAACTTAACAGGGAGACAATTGCTTACCAAGTCAATGGGAAGATATCATTTAATTGCAAACAATGCAAATTCAGTCAACGATGGTCCTACATGAGTTGCCCTTATTTAGACTAGAGCAAAAATATTCTTTGCAAACAATTCTGCTGGTTCCTCATCAACTATTTAAAGGAAAAACAAAAATGCTTTTTTTCAGAGTCACAGAGTTGGCATGTGAAATATTCATAATCAAGCTTTATGTTGGATTATTTTCTCTTCACACTTCCCTTGGTGGTTTTCTCTTCTCCGGTTCCTGTGGCGTCATTTCTGACGTTTGGCACATCATTTTTTGGACCCTGCTTTTGAAGGTTGCTGGAACGTTTGTGAAGAGTATTACGTGTCATCCCAGATGTTAATAGCAGAGGTGGGAGTAAAGGCCGCTACACCCCAACCTGAGACCAAAGAACGCGTACCGAAGGCGTCACGACTTTTACGTCCGCTACGTCGCCTGCGTCGGCTACGCCGCCCGGCCCGCCTACGAACACACCGCAAAGACTTCAGTCGACGAGTGGCAATAACTCTCCTTACCAGCAGGCGGCGGTAGTGTGTATCCGTCATTCAAAAGAGGCAACAACCGGAAGACAGACTGCGTGATACACAGAGAGAAGAAGAACAGACTGCGTGATATAAACAAACAACAAATAGCGTGTGCGTTCCATTTTCACTCTACAGCGAGAAGCTCATGGGGCTTTCCCGAACCTGTGTCGAGAGCTGGAGTTAAATTCATTCTCAGATTTCCCTTCTTAATAGTTTGTTTTGGTCCCTCACTTCCGTTTCGCTTCTCATGCACTGATTCGCTAAGCTGAACAGCCAATCAGAGTGATTTCTTTGGCCGACTTCGGCCGCGGGAGGTGTGAAAATGTGCTGTAAAGGGACGACGGTGCGGGACACACCAACCTGAGTAGGGCGCCGCGAATGCCCGACGGCCTCTGACGGCCTCTGACGGCCTCTGACGGCCTCTGACTCCCAAAATCGGGTAGGTGTGTAGCGGCCTTAAAGACCCAGTGAAGTGTGCGCCGGTGCATGATCTGTTATGCTAATACGTATAGTAATGACCAAAATTGTCCTTTGGAACCCATATCAAAGATGTTGGAATAGCAACGAATTTGACGAGTTGGAATTTTCCGCTGGGAAACCTCCGCCTTCGTGGGCGTGGCTTGCGATCTACTGCGTGACGTCAGAAGATGGGCTCAGCCGAAGTGTTTACATTCACCACCGTTCATTTTGTCTCTGTTTCAAAGTGGAATTTACCAACGTTTTTGAGCGAGTATTTTATTGGAAAGTGTTTCGCAGTCGACTGGAAGTGATTGCCAATCGAGGAAACCTGACAATGGAGGCGACAGTGAAGAAAAAGGAAAAAACACACGGGAAGCGATGCATTGCCGCTGGCTGTGGTAATGTCAATTCTGCCGAAGTGGCGATGTTTCTGTTACCAAAAGATGAAGGTGAGTGGCTGGTGTTATTGTTTCGTAGATTCGTAGATTGTTTATGAAAAATAAAGGCCACTGTGTTTGTGTCTACTAACAAGACTATCATGGCGGCGGCAGAGCTCAAGTCGAGTTTCTCCGCCTGGAGATATTCTCACTATTTCACTTTTGTCGAGCACAAAGAAAAGAACGTTTTAGTTAAATGTAAGTTGTGTCTTGGCGGGTCAAAGATCCTATCGACTGCCCAAAACAGCAATTAAAATCTGTTGAAACATCTGCAGAAACAACATGCTGGGACGAAGCTAGTAGCTAAGACCACAGACCCAGACTCATCCGACGCCACTCCACCTCCACCTAAGCAACAGCGGCTGGATTGGCACTTTGAAACATATCTTTGTGTTTGTGTTTGTATAGACCACATTGCTTAGCAGAGTTCAGTGATGCAAATGCATGTCAAGTTGATCAACAGGTTGTATTATTCTCCGATGCAATAACAGTACTGAAATGAAGGCTACAGTATAAGGGCATTAATGGGTGCCCTTTTTTAAGTAACTAAAAAGTTACTTTTCACAGTAACGCATTACTTTTTGGTGTAAGTAGTGAAGTAACTAGTAATTGTAACTAGTTACTGGTTTTCAGTAACTAGCACAACACTGCATGTGAACATGAATGTTGCATCATGCTATGAACAGATGAATGTATGATCAGGTGATGGCCAATCCTGTGTGTAGATCTACTCTAGATCTATGACAAAATATTGTCCTCAACTAAATTGACTTCCATGGCCACTTTCCTCATCTATCCTGTCCGAAAAGCTGTCAAAATCACTCATTTCTCTCGCACCAGTATCACTTTCCGAAGTCTCCGCCATGTTTACAATCACAACTGGGCCCATCTTGTGACGTCACAGCCGCTATCGTCTGCAGCAGCGGTAGGCTCAGACGGCCGTTCACGGGATGAAAAATTTGCGATGTTTATCTCGTCCCTCGCACTTCCTAAAAAATTATTTTAGCCATGAACAGGTACAATTATATGTAAGAAATGAAACTGCCATTTCATTTTGGCGCAAAAAAATGCACTTCACTGGCACTTTAAGTCCTACATGTGCAAGTCATGAGCAAGTCTCAAGTCTTAACCTACAAGTCTCAAGCAAGTCCCAAGTCACTGTGGTGAGAGTCAAGCAAGTCAAGTCAAGTCATTGACACACACACACACACACACACACACACACACACACACACACACACACAGAGCTGAGCAGAGCACAAACACACACACGTATGCGCCTTAGCGACCGGACATCTCCTTCATAAAACGAGTAATAGGGGGATTAATCGGGCAGTTCGATGTGTGTAGAAGTGTGTGTGTGTGTGTGTGTGTGTGTACTGTAGAGGTGTGTGTGGTTAAAACTTAGCAGCCTGCGGTCGCTCTTTCGCTGTTTTAATGAAAGTAAACACAGTAAAGGCGTTGCGTAAAAAGCACAGCTCTTTGCACGCTGGTGCTGCACTTCTCAGAGGCGGAGTTACACGTCCCGCTGCCTCCTGGTGCTGTAGCGATTTCATGAAGTGACTGAGAGTCCGAGTTCGAAATATATCTAAAATAATGTATGGACTGCCATTTCCCAACATAAACATAACAGTCTGCAATGAAACGGTTGTCTCCTGTGTGCTCCACTTCCTACTTGGCGCTCCGGTAACTTTCTCGTGCGAGATACAGTATCTTTTTTTTTTTTCATTGCCCTTTAAGGGCTCCGTACAATACAAAAACAAATGCAAATATTTAATTTTAAAAAGTAAAGTCCTTTCGAGTCATCTGTCTCAAGTCAAGTCAAGTCTCAAGTCATGAATACCAAGTCAAAGTCAAGTCAAGTCTTTTATCAATGTTAGTCAAGCAAGTCTCAAGTCCAAAAATATGCGACTCGAGTCTGACTCGAGTCAAGTCGAGTCCCCCACCTCTGGTTAATGGTCTGGAGAGAGAAACACAGGGAACGATGGGTCTGTCGGAAAAGGCGCAATGAAAGTTGGCCATGACAGGGAAGACACAGTGAAAGGTGTCTCTGTTGGTAGAGGATCCGTCGGATTTGGTTCTGTTAGGAGGCCCAGTAGATGGTGGACCTGTCAGAGGCGGCCCAGTGGAAGGTGGAAAAGGGACAGTGCAAAGTCATCTCATTAGAAGGCTAAATCCCTGTGCATCTTCATCCACCCTGCCCATTTTTGAGTGTTGCCAACCACGCTTGATAATTGAAATCGATTTTCATCAGGGCGATTTTGTCTTTTAAACGGTCCACAAACATTTCTCTTAAGTGATTGCAACTTCTCAGAGCACTGGAAGGGATAGCTTGACAATGCCATTGCTCTGGCAGAAGTTGATGCCTTCGACGGACAGATGCGAGGGATGGTTGTTGAGGAATAAAAAACGTTGGACACTTGGAGCTCTTTGTATAAAGCTAAAGGTGCTTCAAGTATACCAGGATATGAGCCTCTAGCCATCCACCCTCATGCATTTGCTGTCCTAGTGCAGCTGGTTTGGCTATCCCATAGTGCGATTTGATGTAGAACCATGAAAAACCTCGGTGTCAGATGTTCCAAGGTACATTGAATGCAGAGGATACGTGTGACCAATGTGCCTCATTCTGCCATGGAGGCTGCCTTTAGCCACGTCCTGTCCCATCATTTTTGGGGATTTTGACAGTTTTCCACACTGTTTCGTCCAGGTTCCACATGTTTTGTGGCTCCGAACTCTTGCTCAAATCTTCAAAGGAGTTGTCCATATTTTTTTCAGCAAAGCCAGTTGCCCTTTAAAGGCTTTCTGGCTTGGGGGCACATTTTTTGGAAGAGTGGCGCGTCTCCTTAGAAAGCCAGTCCATAATGGTCTCACTCCACTCTGGGTAAAAGTTGCAGCAGTAGTGGGAGGCTAGTTGAGGCAAACTTCTGAGCCTGAAATAAAATTGAATAACTTAATATTCTCTGTCCCTTCCTAACTTACCTTTCCTATTTCTATCTTAACATAACTTTTCCCTCTTTGGGAACCATATTAAGTCATCCGTCCTTTGCAAATACTCTCTGAGGATCCTCTCTCGTTCCTTTGAGAATACTTTTCTTATGGTCCAGTAAACTGCATCGTATCTTATACAATCCATCCCCTATAGGTTTCTTTCTTTATTTACGTGGAATCTTAATAAGTTAGTGTGACAGATGGTCTAGAAGTCCTTGGCCACTGCCCTGACCGTCCTGCCCTCATCCCTGATTATGTTGAATGCTCTTTCCAAAGTATGGAGGTAAAACTATCTGTCAGAAAACCCTTTCTTACACAGCATACAGTGTCTACTTCAAGATTATTTATTCACAATTATATAATTAATAACAAATAGAATAATGTTGATACAAATATAACATTACCATAATATTATGTTAGAAATATCAGTGGGCACCAATTTCTGAAATTTCTTTCCATTTAAATGTGGTTTTTATTTTTGTTTTCTTGGCACTGCAGCACATTGTAGCTTTAGGCAACCGTCTGTGTGGCCTTTCCTTAGGGACAGCCCTGGAAGCTGTTTCCAATTGTTAGTCAGAGAAACAGCGACGGTGGGGTGGAGAGAGTTCAGAACAGCCCACATTCAGATGAGATTCTTCACCCCTGACGGCTATTATACTGCAGAGGGAAGGAGAGGAAAGTATTGTCAGCAGGAGGCAGGGAGAGAGGTACAGGACCTCAGGTGGTAATTAGAAGGAAACAAACTAGGAGCAATTCTATAAGACAGGGGTGGGGAACCTTTTTCCTCTCAAGGGCCATTTCAATTTTTTCAACATCCTCCGAGGGCCGTACAAATTATTGACCTCTGCTTAAAAAAACTAAAATCACAGCCCATTAATTTCGCCTTTCTTTCATGCTGTGCAAAGAAAAAGCAACCTCTTAATCCAGATATTTTACCATGACTCGCGTATTCATGCACGTGCACGGTTGTGGCATGACCACCAAAACAGAAAGATATGGACACAAGATGTGTGCAAATGTATTTAGTTTCCTATCCATGTGGACATGATTTAAGTAGGGGGGGTCCGGGGGCATGCCCCCCCGGGATGATTTTTTTTAAAATATTGAAGTTAAAAGCATCAATCTGGTGCACTTTGAGAGCAACATTAAGAGATCTATGGATACATCTCTCAACACCCATATGAAACAGAACTGGAAGCAGAGTTTTTTTTCTTTATGGATATTTTACAAATCACTCCCCTTTCAAACTGTATTCTTGTTTATTAATAACAACTTTTTTTTACTGTCATATAGTATTTTATACCAGTTTACTTTATTCTCTTATTTTTTAATAACTATAATGATCATATAAAGATGTGCCTTTACCTCACTGGTTGTAGGAAAAGCTTCTTATATTCGTTAGCATAGCTAGCTAACCAGATGCTAATAACAACAAAGTTATTGACTGTATGATCAGTATGACAGATGAGCAGATCGCCACTGGGCTTCAACTAAAGACACAGCCACGCAAAAACTGCGGCATGGGTACTGCAATTTCTGAAGTGCCGGAGCGACGTTCCGGTGCTCTCCGTCGGCACTACACCCCTGTCAGACGAGACATATACCATGTGATGACACGTTAGGCTCGTGTTGTGTTCAAGGACCCTGACCTTGGCCAGGAAAAACAGGCACTCGCTTGTTTAATTCTTTTTCGGTCTAGATTTCTTTAATTTTTTTCTTTTTTGCGTGTGTTTATAAATTACCTCGAGGGCCGTACCAAAAGGTCTCGCGGTCCGTATACGGCCCGGAGGCCGGAGGTTCCCCACCCCTGCTATAAGAGGTGCAAAATTACCTCACTGTCAACACGAGTGGATGCCACTAGAGAACAATTACACACATTCAAGAAAGTGCTGACAGTTCAGAAGAATAGCTTCTTACCAGGTATTCTCCCACTCGAGCTGCAGAGTTTTCTCATTTGTACTCTAACCTAGCCATAAACAGTTTAGTTTTTACTATTAGGTTGTATCAATTACACCATTTTAATTTAGAGGCTTAAACCCAGATTAGAGGCAGAACAGCACTGGCTCCAATGAGCGACTGTTGGTTTTAGGAACATTTTTAAAGACTCTTTCTCAGAGATGTCTTTCAGTGTTTTAACACCAGAACATCTGGCAGGCATGGCAATGATAATGAGCTACTTTCAAATATTGTAGAATATAACGCAAAATAAACTATACAATGTCTATACAAATATGTAAAGGTGATTAAAGAGGCCATATTAGTATTTTTTAGGGTTTCCCTTTCCTATAGTGTGTTATATAGGTTTGAGTGCATGTAAATGGTCTACAAAGGCTAAAATCCTAAAGATCTCTCCCCCACATACCCCCCTCCCCTTCCTGAATGCCTCCATTGGACTCCTTTGTTTAATTCTCTGACATTGTGACATCACTGTGTAACACTCGCGCTTCTATTGACTAGCGCTCCGACACATTGTACGTGATAGGCTAAGGGGAGGGACATCTCTTAGCAGTTGACCAATCACAACAGAGCCGACCAGCTAACCAATCAGAGCAGACTGGGCTCTGGTTTCAGACGGAGGGTGAAAAGAGGTGCTGCAGCACAGGCAGTATGAGAAAAATAAAGAGCTTGTCGAACATTAAAGCATGGAGACCACAAAATACAGATATGAGCCTTGAAAGGAGCATAATAGGTCCCCTTTAAACATAATCATCATATTGTGGAGAATGAAGGACCATGCATTTGCCTTCCTTTTTTTCTGATGTATTTTTCCATTCAGTTGAGCTGTTTAGGACCAGGGCTTTATCCTCACCACAGGAAGTTTTACAGGGTGTTGTGGTATTCACTGCAGTATACAGATGGCCTGCAAGCAAGAACATATCAAACTCAGACTCCATGTGCATCATCACACAGACAGAGAAAATAAAATGTTCATCAAGGTAACAATGCAATTTATTTTGTAAAACCTGTATGTTCTTCTGCTGTAGGGCCATTTCTATACCTCAAAGTTTGGCTAAAAACATTGTAAGCTTGAACCCCCCAAGGTTTGTTCTTCAGTTGATGCAACAGTTTTGCCTTGCTCCTGCATTCTTGTTTTTACAGAGCAGACACACACAAACAAACAAACACACTTACATAAAATGGGGGATGATGCTCTAGTTGACTGAGAACAAACATACATTGCAAATGTTTCACATGCTCTTGCAGTGTTTTTGTGCCTCCTGGTTTCTCTGACTATTTTTATATCTCTAAATGTTTGGTCCCATATAATTGTACACCCGCCAGGACCAACTCGCTGACAGCATTTATTGTTTCAGTGGTTTCAGATTAGTTGAACAAGAGTATTTTGCTTAAAGACATTTTATTTTGTTCACTCCATCTCTGCTATCCTTACATTGTAGCTAGCTAGAACTTTGAGTCACAGTATTTCATGTTAAAGGGCTTTACAGGTCAAACATTACATTCAGATCAGAGGGGCGAACTACAGAACCAGGCATGTATTTTCAAACTCTTCCTAGTTTTTCTTTTGCCTTTTCCAAATAACTGCCTACCATGTGTTAGCAGTTGAATTACATTATGATGAAAGTTATTACTGAATGGTTGTGCCCAATGATGCCAAAAATAAGCTGCCTACCCCAGTTTTATGACCTTTCTCGTTAAAGTCTCGGCACTATCATCAGACTTCAAGCTAAATAAATAAATAATTTAAGAGTCACGCGCCTGATCTATGATAAGATTTGAGTGCCTTCTACTGATTCATAAATATAACATGTATCCATATATGTATGCATATGGATTAATGTATTAAACTGTATTATGAAAAATTATGCATACATTGAGACATAAATATGATATCTAGTCCATTTAAATTGAACATTTTCTTAAATTAATCCAAAAACACGATATAGACTTGAACTAATAACCAACCATTCCTGTATTTGAACTCTTAACATCTTTCTATTGTTGAAATGGTCAAATGCGTTCATCTGTAAACTCTAAATGTGCTCTCTTTGTGTTTCTCTCTGTTGCCACAACCTCGTCTGAGGTATCAGCCTCAGTGTCTTAAATGTGTTAAACCAATCTGTAATCAACAAGTGAGAAAGGGTTAAAGAAAAGTGTTTTTAGGTCTGCAGAGTATCCCTCTCCTCCCACTGTCTGCCCTGAAAAACATTTAGTCAGTTATCGTCTTGAATTCATGCTGCTATTATAGCCCACTGTTCTGCTCTTATTATTATTGTCCTCAGCTGCCGAGGGTGTTTAATATCGGAAAAGTCTCATTATTCTCTGGCTGCACATTGAGCAATTACAAATACAATGCATTGGTTCGTGCTGTCTAGCTCCACACACCAACCCCCTCAACCAATTACTTTTTATTATAGAGCTGGTGTTGGGGTTATTTTTCAAATGAGAAACATACTCAGTAGACCGACATGGCCTCTAGTGTGCGTTTGTGTGTGTGGTGATAGGGGTTTATAGCCCACAGCTTCCTCTCTTCAGTTTGAAGAACAGCTAAAATAACTACCTGCTTTTCTATTAGAATGAATTGGTGGAGTTGAGGTGGAATGCAAGGATGTCTGTGTTGGACGACAGGTATTTTCTCTTTCTCCTCTTTACCATTATGTCACCAATTTCCAAATCAAGCTCTATTGATGCCAACCAAAGGCCAGATATTTAAAGGATACACAAGCACAAGACTGCATGCCCCCTTCTATACATATAACCTGGGGGATATATCCACAGAGGTCAATCAAATGCAATCACACCATGAAGAGTGATACAACATTTTTCAAAATACACCGAAGCTGCTCTTTTATCTTCCATGTCTAAGTCAGCTGACCTTAAGGTTATCACCAATTACAGCCCAAAGGCTTTCTGCTCATTAAAAGATTCAATGATCATTTACTGTTATTTTACAAAACAGGGTTGAATAATAAAAATGCAGTTGTACTCCATTTATATTACAAAAGAAACGATTGCTTCACTGATTCTTCTCCGAGCTACTGTTGCAGCTGCTAACTGTGGATAAAAAGTTTGGAGCGTTACAACCCCCTACATGTGTGTTCAGAGATATGGACACTGCGTAAACCTCAACCCTGTGAAACGAAAACAATCATCAACGCTGCTGCTCTATGTGCCTTTTTATGGGATTCCTCTAACCTGCCGTTCCCTCCCTTTGCAGTGTTCCAACCTGTCCACAGACTGTTTTGCATACAAAGCAAAATTCCTATATTCTACGTCATGTGTATCAAGGTTCAAGGTTCTTTATTTGTCATACGAACATAGCTACAGAGTAGTAGTAGTAGTGTCGATCTTAGGTCACAGGCTTCTCCAACAGTGCAACACAATAATACAGATAAACAGAAAAACATAGTGCAAGTAAATATTAAAAAGTAAATACAAAAAGAAAAATAGTTTTAAAAAAGTGAAATAGTGAAATAAGAGTCTATATGCAAGCTATTGGAATGATATATTAGATAAATAGATAGATAATTACTACGTAGCTGTGGGATAAAACTGTCTCTTATTCTTGTGGTTTTAGTCCGGATGCTGCGGTAGCGCCTGCCAGACGGCAGCAGACAGAACAGTTTGTGGCTGGGGTGATGGGGGTCTTTTATAATCCTGAGGGCTTTCTTCCTGAGCCGCTGGAGTAAAGGTCCTCCATGGATGGCAGCTCTGTCCTGGTGATGTTCTGTGCAGTTTTCACCACCCTCTGTAAAGCCTTACGATTGAGGGCGGTGCAGCTGCCGTACCAGGCCGTGATGCAGCCAGTCAGGATACTCTCTATGGTGCACCTGTAGAAGTTGCAGAGTATCCTGGAGTCCATGTTGAACCTCCTCAGCCTGCGGAGGAAGAAGAGCCGCTGTTGAGCTTTTTTGGTGATGGTGGTGGTGTGAAGAGTCCATGTCAGGTCCTCAGTGATGTGGACCCCAAGGAACCTGAAGCTGCTGACTCTCTCCACCGTAGTCCCATTGATGGCGATGGGGGCGTGTCCCTCTCTCTGCAGCTTCCTGTAATCCACAATCAGCTCCTTTGTTTTGCTGACCTTGAGATGGAGGTTGTTATCCTGGCAGCAAGATGTCAGGTTTTCGACCTCCTCTCTGTACGCCGTCTCGTCGCCGTCTGTGATCTGGCCGATGACGGTCGTGTCGTCAGCAACTTCACGATGGTGTTGGAGCTGTGTATGGCCACGCAGCCGTGTGTGAACAGGGAGTAGAGGAGAGGGCTGAGCACGCAGCCTTGAGGGGCACCGGTGTTGAGGATCAGGGTGGAGGATGTGATGTTTCCCACCCGCACTGCCTGGGGTCTGCCCGTCAGGAAGTTCAGAATCCAGTCACAGAGGGCGCTGTTGAGCCAGAGGTCTCTGAGCTTGATGACAAGCTTGGAGGGCACAATGGTATTGAAGGCTGAACTGTAGTCAATGAACAGCATTCTCACATATGTGTTCCTCTGGTCCAGGTTGAGAGGGCAGTGTGGATGGTGAGGGCTATGGCGTCGTCTGTGGACCTGTTGCTCTGTAGGTAAACTGCAGGGGGTCCAGAGAGTCAGGGAGGGAGGAGGTGATGAATGATTTGACTAACCGCTCAAAGCACTTCATTATGATGGAGGTGAGTGCTACTGGGCGGTAGTCATTGAGGCTGGTGATTTTTGTCTTTTTGGGGACAGGAACGATGGTGGAGTGTTTAAAACATGTGGGGACTGCAGCAGGGACCTGTTGAAGATGTCTGTGAACACCTCTGCCAGCTGAACTGCACACACCCTGAGAACACGACCAGGGATGCCATCAGGTCCAGGAGCCTTGTGTGGGTTAACCCTTTTAAAGGATTTACACACTTCTGCCCTGTTTAAAACAAAAGGGCAGGGCTCCTGATCCTTCTCTGCACCCCCAGCCTGGCTGCTCTCAAATCGTGCAAAAAAACTGTTCAGCTCATCTTGGAGAGATGCGCACGCAGACACTCCCGCAGCACCCCCCGCTGCTCCTTTGTAGTCTGTCATTGTTCTTAGTCCTGCCCACATGTTCCGGGTGTTAGAGCCTTTGAAGTCAGATTCCACCTTCTCTTTGTACTGTCTCTTTGCACTGCTGATAGCTCTCCGGAATTCATACCTAAAATTCCTGAACTCCTCCAAATCTCCAGCTCTGTGCGCGATAGTGCGCGCTTTCAGTTTGCCACGCACCTCGCCGTTTATCCAGGGCTTTTGATTTGGGAATGTTCGTACAGAAACCTTCGGTACCACGTCATCGATGCATTTCCCAATGTAGCAGATGACCGTATCCGTGTGTGTGTTGATGTTATTGTCCTCAAACACACTCCAATCCGTAGAGGCAAAGCATTCCTCCAGTGCTGAATCTGACTCCTCACTCCATCGCTGTGTTTTTTAAGTTTCTGCTTGTAAGCAGGCAGCAGCAGCAGTGAGATGTGGTCTGATTTGCCGAAGGGAGGGCGAGGGAGAGCCTTATATCCATGTTGAAAGGGGGAATAAACATGGTCCAGTATGTTTCCCCCGTGCGTCGGGCAGCTGATGCGTTGGTAGTACTTCGGCAGGACCTTCTTCATGTTAGCGGTGTTAAAATCCCCGGCCACAACGAACGCCGCCTCTGGCCGTGAAGTCTCGGTCTTGTCAATAATCCCAAACAGCTGATCGAGTGCCGTGTTGTTGTCGGCTAGCGGCGGAATATACACTGCTGTTATCAAAACAGATGTGAATTCTCGGCAGGTGAAAAGCCCGGCATGTGATCATGAGGTGCTCTAAATGAGCGGAACAGTCTGAAGAAATAACCCTCACATCTGTGCACCAGTTGTTATTATTCATTACACACACACCGCCACCTTTACTTTTCCCTGAGTTAACAGTCCGGTCCTGACGAAAAATAGTGAATCCGTCAGGAACAATGGGGGAATCCGGGATAGCGGGGTTGAGCCAAGTCTCAGTGAGAATTAACACGTTACAGTTCTTAATGTCCCGTTGAAAAGCAATCCGACTTCTGAGTTCATCTAGCTTATTTTCAATGGATTGAACTGCATTTGGGTCCTCTGTCCTGTTGCCCCTACTGAGCATTGACATAACTGTATCATACATTGGATTATTAAACAGGAAGTGAATACCTACCCAAAAATAGATCTACTGAGGCCTTTTCCTCGATGTCTAGCCAGGAAAGCTATTGCCTGCGTTGTTGGTGAGGTGCTGTGAACGAATCTAGCTAGGCATGCCTTGCCTAGGCATGCCTTGCCTAGGCTTGCCTTGCCTTGCCTTGCTAGAATGATGTGTTTTCATTTACATACTTATGTACATATAACCAACAAAAGTCAAATATTTAAGTGTGGAATAGAAAGGAACATTGGATACTTCACACTCTCAACGAATGACATTTTGGCAACGTGACGGAAGTGGCAGGACAAGCTGAAAAGAAGAAATCGTAATCAATACCAATAAGGGTATCGTGCGATTTGAGACACTACCAAGTTTAAAGTGTTCACAGTGGAAGACATGGCAGTGTAGTGAGGGAACATTTGGTGTTTCTGCCACTGCACAGACACAGTCTTGTGATCCAAATCTATAAAACATTAATTAGTTTTACAGCATTTGGTTAATGGACCATTGTGTCATAAATTAACTGGCCCATCCGGACATGGATCTTACAGAAAACCTAATGGATGGGAGTATCAAAACGTAATTGAAAACCCGTGGAAATAAATATTTACAGTAATTGAGAGGTTTGTTGGGATTTTGTTGTTAATACAAACTTCCAAAAAAGATAACATTCCTGAGGTAGAGATATAAGCTCATCAAGAATTTGTCCATGACCTGAGGCAAGTCTTAAGGAACTCTCATTAAACAGAACAGTAGAAAGCACTGGTGCTAATGTGTGTCATTGGATTGACCCTGGTATCTAAGGTCAGTAAATGAACCCACCAAAAACTGAATTCTGGTGTGAACAGCATGTTTTCTTAGGACTGAATAGGCTACATGTATTTTACTTTATTATTAATAGGCCACTTTCTGCTTCCTTCGCTCTACAGCCTTTGGATATGTATATTTGGTTCAAAATAATATAATATGCACATGTTTAGATAGATATAGACAGATAGAAGCTCTTTATTTTTTCCCAAATTTGGATGTTATTTTGTTACTGCATTCCAAAGAGGTAAATAACTACACAATACATATATACATAGATAGAACATAGAATTGGAGGATGAAACCTTCTTCAATTGTCACACATACATGCACACAGCACACACAGTGAAATGTGTTCTCTGCATTTAACCCATCCTATTACTAGGCTTCTTCTTTCTACATATCAACTGTAGAACTGTATTTCTATAGAATAAACATAGTATAAAAAAGTATAAATAAATAATTAAGAATACACTATTATATACCAAACTAATACAACTAAAATATAAACATAGGATAGACACAGAATACATACACGGCACACTAGTATTTAATTGGACTGCCTTTAGCTTTGAGTACCCATACGCCGTGGCATCATTTGGATAAGCTTCTGCAATGTCACAACATTTATTTCCGTCCAGAGTTACAATTTTCCGCGAGGATATTGTATTTATGATGGGAGAGTCGCACCGCTGCGCAAAGTCTTCTCCAGCACATCCCAGAGATCCTCAATGAGGCTGAGCTCTGGACTCTGTGGGGGCCAATCGATGTGTGGAAAGGATGTCTCGTGCTCCCTGAACCACTCATTCACAATGTGAGCCCGATGGATCCTGGCATTGGCATCTTGGAATATATATTTATAGAAAAATCCATTGATGGAAAGACCTGTTTATTCAGTGTTTTCAGGTAGTCAGCTGACCTAATTCTTTGGGAACATAACTGAACCTAGACCTGACCAACTACAGCAACCCCAGATCATAACCTCACAGGCTTCTACGGTAGGCACAAGGCATGATGGGTGCATCACTTCATCCGCCTCTCTTCTTGAACATAATGGTTCACCATTATCCTTCCAGGTTTTAATAATAAGTTGGACAGTTCTTAACATGATTTTAGTACACTCAGCAATCTCCTCAGTTGTGTTCTTTGCTTGATGCAGGCCAATAGTTTGACCCTTCTGAAACTGATTAACATCCTTCCACGACCACAGGATATGTTTTCCGACATGGTTGTTTAAGAAATGAGAAGCTACTCACCGCATCAGCTAGAGTTAAATTACTTGTTGCCAGCTGAAACATATTAATCACTGCAACCGATTTGCTTAGTTAAATCCAGGTGGTTAGTTTTTTTTTGGAAGGGCAGTGTATCTACCCAATACAGAAGGGTTTACATTTTTTAATACCAATATTCATTACACACATAATTTGTTACCAATGTGCATCTAATAAACCTATGACCGTGTGTCTGTCACAAGGTTAAGATTCGGCTCTGTAACCAAGAAGCGCCTGACTCCTCAGCCTCGGCATATTATTGATCCCCGTTTAACCCTTGTTCCGCACCCCGGCCTCTCACCGTTTACCCCAACTCTTAAACCATATTCAGTTCTCCCTCCCCGACAAACAATGAGCGTGACCTCCCACCAAACACTGTTCATATTTTGAATGGTTTGGTCTTTATTTATTAAAAGTCAAATTGCTGAATTATTCTAATTTTCTCACGTTAATGATTGCTCTATCTCCCTTATCTCCATTCCTGTCCTCACTATCCACATTTTATTTTCCTCTCAGACCCACAGCTTCACGTGTTCTGTTTCCCTTGGTCTACGGAGCAGCTCATACATGATGCAGTTTGATCAGTGTGGTGCATGGAGGTCTTAGAGCGGCTGCAGCTCCGCCTACCAATAGACCTTCTCACTGAGCGAACACACACACACACACACACACACACACACACACACACACACACACACACACACACACACACACACACACACACACACACACACACACACACACACACACACACACACACACACACACACACACACACACACTGCTGCTCCAACACTATGCTGCTTGAAGAAGGGAAGACGGCTGACAAAAGTGGCTGACGGAGAGAAGAGGGAGACTGTGAAGTAGAGTCAGCTCCTCCATATTCTCCATTTCTGCCCGCTAACTACCATTTCCTTTACTCATTTATATATTTGCAATACTGTGTGGTAGCCATTGTATTACAAATGGAAATCATTGAAAAACTGCAATTCATTTAAACACCTGTCAGAGTTTTCTTTCTGATGTCGCAGTCAAATGTTTAACAATGATGTAAATACTGTATACCTAGGCTGAAACGATAACTGTTCTTCCAGTCACCAGTGAGGGGAGCTCCATAGCAATATGTAGATGTCTGTGAAACTGACAATTTCTACATGCTTCAGACAGTCAGATCTGTTGGGAATGGTCATGTCCTCCGCTTCATTTCTTCCAGTGACACCATCAGGCTGTCCTCTCTACACCTGCATACTGACTGTGTCTTTGTTTGCATTTCTTTATTAAATGTATCTCATCATATATTTACATCAGGGTTCCATGTTTATAGCCCTTTTAGGATTACATCTATTGCAAATCTCTCTCTATCCACTTTCACCCGACATTAAACATGATGTAATTTCGCACTCCCACCAGTGACCTTTGCTGTGTTGGGAATGACAAAGCAATTAAAGAGCAATCAGCCACATTCATTAAAGGCAAAGACCAATCTACTTTTGTTAAGCTGAACCTGTAATAAAAAATATTTCCCTGCAGGGTAGGAAATGGAGTCATACCCTAGAACTACAGTATGTGTGCTTTCTCTGAATTGTGCCCACTGCAGTTCACTGATCTCAGATTTAGAATTAAAGTCAGGTTTTGATTCAGGACCCACACAGGTTTTTTTTTTTACTTACTGAAGTCACTTTCCCTCAATCTCCTTCGGCTTTTAAAAGTAAAGTTAGTGGAGAAGGTTGGTGTACACGAGGCATGAATACTAGAAAACAGCCCAGCATGCTTTGGCATGTTCTGCTGATGTTTAAGGGAATGTCTGGCCGCACAATTGAAAAACAAATGATTGTGTGTCCAGCATATAAATACTAGCAGGCCCTCGGGGGGAGGCTTATAGTGAGGCAGAGTACAAATATTGAATAGAACATAGGCCTAACGTTGCCAGGAAAAACTGATAAGTCTTTAGGAAAACTTAACAGGAAAATCCAACCCACTCTTCAGTCTGCGTATAAATGACACGACTTTACACATTGGAAATGCGTGCAATAGATACGCAGAAGTCCGATTTTGCGAGCATATGATACGCTAACCATTCCCATTGAGATCTGAGGCCGAGTTTTGCGTGCATATTATACGCCACGTTTCTTGCCTGAACCACTTGCTTTTGTCCGGTCGGGTCTTGGTAGACCGGAAGCTGTGTGGTTCATAAAAACATGTTCTTACTCAATACCAAGCCACGATTATTGTTTTTATTTTAAATCGTATAATGTCTGACTTTTTTTGCCTTCTGTGAGGAAAAGAAATAGGGCTCAGAGCTTCAGAATAATGAAATCTGTATTTTTAAATCTTTTTTTCCTTCTAATTTGTTATTCTTTTCTAAATAACACACCGTTATTTACTCAACAACACACAATTATCCTTGTTTTTATTTATTCGTTTAATTCTATAATCTCTGGCTTTTTAGCCGTTCCTCAGGAACTGAATTTCAAAATAAAGTCACCGGAAACAGACGTAGGCCTATAAGGGACATTTCGAGCATCATTGCAATACACACCACAAACCCACTGAACTGATTACCCAAGATCCTCAGTTAGAAGCTCAGTGATTGGATTGTTTAGCCGCAATGCACGCTGGGATATGGTGTTAATGCGATATGAAATCCGAAAAACATTTAAAAAAAGAAAATACTTTATTCCGAGTGTGCTTGCTTTTCTCTTTGGAAGTCATCACATAACGGCATTGTAATACACGGTTCGGCTGCATTAAATATTACACATCTGCCGTAGTTCTTTATTTATAGAGCCCTGATTAGAAGACTTCTAGACAAACTGGAAGAAATGCCGCCAAACTGAATATGTGACGTGGATCATAAATATATCAGCAATTAAACATCTTCCATTTCTTTTCACACAATACGTCTCCTTGCAGTATCAACATTAATTCGGCTGACTTTTATATTTGATCCAATTGGTAGATAGGTTATATTTACACCATAACGGTGCACAGCTGATAGAAAGGGACTTGTAGTTTTTAAAGATATTACTGATTTTCTTTGAATATAAGAATGTAAATACTGAGTTGAGAGAATAGTCAGGGGTTTTTGGGTGATGGTAGACACATCTATGGAATCACAATTTCAATAGCTTACCATTAAATGACAAATATACATTTCTGTCTGTGATGTTTTACAAATCAGATATTAATGTGTAGAAGTAAAACATAAGAAATAGTATAGCAATATCCTGTAAAATTGTGAAAACATGAATAAAACTATACATATTCAGATGTTATACATAAGTGTCCTACACTGTTATGACCCGGCTCAGAAGGCCACAACAAAGAGGAGACACACCATGTCAACATTTATCAAAAGATGTTTTATTTAGAACAAAACAATTCTGATTGGTTATACTCAACAGCGCCAGGTGCCTGCAGGGAAAAACAGAGAGAGAAACAGAGAGGAGCAGAGAGGCTTTAAATAGCTGCAGGGCACCAGACCCAGGTGCCCTGAGTTACTGCAATCATTGCAATCACCACAGACAGGACAGCCACACCCTCTCCAATGATGAACCCACAGGGGCATCACAGCCCCCCCCCCTTAAGACGGAGGCCCCAAAGGGATCCCCGAAAAACCAACACAAAATACCCAGGCCCAGAGAGACTTCCTAACCCACCGGGGCACGAGAGAGAGCATCCGCCACAACGTTGTCCTTAATGTGTCAAATGTCCAAACTATAGGACTGCAGAAACAGGGCCCACCTCATCAACCGCCAGTTCGGACAGTTAAGTGAACACAGAAAGGTAAGGGGGTTATGGTCGGTATAAACTACAACTGGGCTACTCCCAAAACCCACATACACCTCAAAGTGCTGGAGGGCCCATATTAAGGCCAATGCCTCCTTTTCGATTGTCGAGTAATTGAGTTGGTACGAATTAAACTTCTTTGAGAAGTAACAAACTGACCTATCAATGCCCTCCACCTCTTGCAGCAAAACCGCACCCGCCCCAACATGACTAGCATCAACCTCCAGTTTGACCGGCTCATCCAGGCGCGGCGCAGCGAGAAACGGAGCACAGCACAACAGGGTCCTCACATTCTCAAACGCCACCTGACACTGGTCAGATCAAACGAACTTGACTGTACCCTTCAGCAAATCAGTCAGGCGAGCAACCACTGTGGAGAAGTTCTTACAAAAGGCGCGATAGTACCCGACCTAGGAACCGCATGAGTTCCTTCTTAGTAGTGGGCACAGGAAACTGCAAAACGGCCCGCACCTTCGCGTCTACCGGACGAACTTGCCCCTGGCCGACCACCCGGCCAAGGTACGTCACTGTCGCCCTAGCGAACTCACACTTGGCCAGGTTAACAGTGAGATGAGCCTCAGCCAGGCGACAGAACAGAGCACCAATGCGTTGGATGTGGTCATCCCATGTGTCACTAAACACAACTACGTCGTCAAGATAAACAGCAACCCCCCCAAGACCTGCTACCACCATGTTCATGAGGCGCTGAAATGTCGCTGGCGCATTACAAAGCCCAAAACTCATCACCGTATACTCATACAGACCGAAAGGTGTAACAAACGCTGAAATCTTTTGACGAATCTAGCAGAGCCCACTAAGTCAATACAATCCTCCATTCGTGGTAACGGGTAAGAATCTGTTTTTGTCACATTATTAACCTTACGATAGTCGTTACAAAACCGCGGAGACCCATCTGATTTGCAAACCAGTAGGCTAGGCGACGCCCAACTGGAGAACGACTGTACTGCAATGTGATTGTCCAACATGTACTGGACCTCAGCCTCCAGTACCCTACGCTTATCTGCAGGGCAACGATAAAATCGCTGCTTAATTGGAGGACTGTCCCCCACGTCGATATCATGCTCCACGAGAGTTGTGCGCGATGGCGTATCGCCGAACAGTACCACAAACTTCCCGATTAAAGCCGCCAACTGGTCTCTCTGTGCTGCAGGTAAGTGACTCAACAAGCGGTCCAACTGGCATAACGACTCCGAATTCCTCAGCCTACCAGACATAACAGGGTCATCTGGCGCCTTAACATCACACTCCTCAGCCAACCCTGGAGCCGAAAGCACAGAATCAACCATCATTATGGGGCCAACAATCAACTTTTTAGCCATGACGCTATCCCCAACGGTATCACAAGCATAGTATGGTTTAAGAAGGTTGACATGACACAGTTGAGACAACTTCCTCCGATTTGGAGTAGCAATCAAGTAGTTTTGATCTGACACTTTACTTTCAACAGTGTACGGGCCGGCAAACTTAGCCTTGAATGGTGAGACCTGCAGTGGCAGCACAGCCAACACCTGATCCCCTGGGCTGAATTCACGATACTCTGCCTTACGGTCATAGAGTCTCTTCATATTAGCCTGAGCACCAGCTAAATTTTTCCTTGCCATTTCCACCGCTACATACAGGCGATGACGAAAGCCCTGTACATAGTCCACTAAAGTCTTAGGTGGCTCACTCTCAACCGAGCCATCCTGGAGAACAGCTAACGGACCACGCACCGTATGCCCAAAGACCAAATCATTAGGGCTGAACCCTGTACTTTCCTGAACGACTTCCCTGGATGCCAACATGAGCCATGGAAGTCCCTCCTCCCAGTCCTTCCCCATACAATAAGCATGCAGCATGGACTTCAATGTTTGATGAAACCGCTCCAGTGCCCCCTGGCTTTGGGCATGGTAGGCCGACGCACGGTTATGCCTCATCCCCAGCTGCTGCAGGATCTGTTTGAACATATGGGAAGTAAAGTTGGTACCCTGGTCGCTTTGAATCACACTTGGGATTCCAAATGTGGAGATGAACTGGGTTAGAGCCCTAACTACTGGCTTCACTGAAATGCAGCGCAAGGGAAACGCTGCAGGATACCTTGTAGTCTGGCACATTATAGTAAGCATGTACGCACAACCGGACTTAGATAGAGGCAACGGCCCAACACAATCTATGATCAAATGATCAAAAGGTTGGCCAAGGGCTGGAATGGGACTGAGGGGCGCAGGCTTCACCACCTGACTTGGTTTACGAGTGAACTGGCATATGTGGCATGCTTTAATATAACTTGCAACATCGCGCTTTAACCGAGGCCAGAAAAAAATAGCGTAGGACACGGTCATAGGTTTTTTTGATCCCCAAATGTCCACCGCTATCATGCGCAGTTTGCAATACCACATCACGAAAGCTACTCGGCACCACCACCTGAAAAATTGCCTCCCCCACAGCGTCACCAACGCAGGGCACCCACTTACGCACCAGCAAGTCCCCCTGAACAAAGTAACCCTGGGCTACGTCTCTGACCTTCTCTGGCGGCAACAACTCAGTCCACAGATCAGAAAGAGATGAATCGTCCTTCTGACTCCTCACCCAGTTCTCCTTTGACACCGACGAAGGGAGATCAGGCAGTGAGACCACATGTACAACATTACTTTTGCTACACTCCGAAACAGGTGGGTCAGCGGACATTTTACGGCTCTGTGCACGTGTCACCGCACAAACTGGAAACACACTTGGAAACTGCAAACCCCTCTCATCTGATGCCACCGGCCTGGAAACCACCAAAGGCGGTGGCACACCAGCCCACACAGCACTACCAGCGAGATCGTTGCCGAAGATCATATGTATCCCATCAAGTGGCAACGCGGGACGCACGCCGATAGACACAACTCCCCGCACCAGCTCACAATCCAGCACTATTGTATGCCGTGGCACAGGGATCAAGCCCATCTCCATGCCCCTCATCAGCACAGAATCCCCAGTCTCTGTCTCTGACGAAAAAGGCAACACTGACTCAACAATAAATGAGTATCTAGCCGCTGTGTCACGCAACACCTTAATCGGAACATATTTGTCACTACCGACTACGGATACAACCGCTTCTGTGATGAACGGCTAAAAACCAGAACCCGCATCTGGGTCGGCACAAACCGGCTTCTTATCAGGCACCATGCCCGAGCCTACACCCAATAGTTTCTTACCCAAAACGGCAGAACAACACATGGCTGGAGCATGTGATGAAAGACGAGGCTTCCCCTTAGGTTCCAGCAACGGACACTGATCCTTCCAATGACCCTCTCCTCTGCAATAATGACATGGGCCCACTTTGGCCCCCTCGGGTCGCCCCGTCCCTGCAAATCTACGGGAGGGGCCTGGTGAAACCTTTGCACCACCGCGGGCATAGCCACCATCTTCCCCACGTCTCCAATCACCCCTAGAACACTTCTCTATAAAACTGCCCTTATGCGTCAACACAAAATCATCCCCTAATTCGGCAGCTCTAAGCGCGGTGGAAGATTTCTGCTCATTTACATAAGTGGCCACACGCTGAGGGATAACATCTTTAAACTGTTCCAATACAATCAGTTCACAAAGACCGTCAAAACTGACAACCTTTGCTGGCGCGCACCACCGCTGAAAATGAGAAGTCAAATCACGGATAAACTCCACATTTGTCTGCTTATCCCCCTTGACCCAACTTCTGAACTTTTGACGATACGCTTCAGGAACCAGTTCGTATGATTTTAACATCGCTGATTTTAGCAGCATAGTCCAAAGCATTTTCGCCACAAAGAGCTGAATAGGTCTCTTGTGCTCGCCCAGTGAGTACACACTGAAGTAACAGCACTCTGTCTGAATCTGACCAGTGTCTTGCCTCAGCTACACGTTCAAATAGGGTGAAAAAAAAATGTCAGGGTCACGCTCATTAAACTTTGGCACCAGCCGCAAGTTAGAAATAACATCGCCACTACCTGCTACCTGATGCAGAACTATCGGAACCAGCCCCCACCGAAGAAAGCTTGCCCTCTCCAATCAGCCGTAATCTAGCATGTTCCACCTCACATTTCATCTTTTCCACCTCCAGCACCTTCTCCACCTCTAAACGCTTCTCTACCTCCTGCTGCTGACCCGTAAACTCCAACTTCTCCTGCTCCAACCTCAACTGAACCTCTCCTGCTCAAACTGCATGGCCAAAAGCTCTCTTTGCTGCTCGAACGTCAAACCAGCTGTCTGAACCACTACCGGCACGACCCCTGCCGCACCAAACTCACTCTTCTGCAACACCCCCTGTTCAAACAAAGATGACACGATGACAGTTTTAATCTCGTCTTTCCGTTTACTCCCTACAACAGCAATTTTATAATGCTCTGCTATATCGACCAACTGCGCCTTCTTGCAATCATCTAAGAAAGACACCGAGGGCGCATCCACAAACACCGACAAAGAAGCCATAATATATTACCTATAACCAATCAGAAAGTGAAATGTAAAACTGCCAACATGCATGGGCAAAAGACAAACCCAACAGAGAATTTCCCCCTAACTGCCTAACCAAAATCTTACTAATCTCACCTAGTCTTCATGTGGCTTGCGGCGGGTAATTACGCACTGGAACCCAGCGGAGTTGTGGAGATACCTGCACGCAGGCAACACCACAAAATCACGTGGACGTGCCCCCGAGACAGCTGTCCGAAAACAGCTGACACTAACCACGTCGCCACAACACTATGAAAAAAAACAAACAGACGCAACCCAAGGGGAAACGCCACTTAAGCCTAGCGGGGAAATTCCTTTACAAAAGCGCTTCAACCAGCAACATCTTACCTTCTGATTGGCACACAAAACCTGACGCCATGTCAAACACTAAAGCTTCCTGAAACACAAAAGACATGATGTGTCCCCCAAATAGCAGCGCCAAGCCAGCACACAGCTGGACCACATCAACTGATCAGCTGCTCAATGACACCATGTGCTTTGAGCACTACACAAACTTTTAACCAAATAACCCGTCGGACGAGCCCCCATTTGTTATGACCCGGCTCAGAAGGCCACAACAAAGAGGAGACACACCATGTCAACATTTATCAAAAGATGTTTTATTTAGAACAAAACAATTCTGATTGAGTGGAATTGGTTATACTTAACAGCGGCAGGTGCCTGCAGGGAAAAACAGAGAGAGAAACAGAGAGGAGCAGAGAGGCTTTAAATAGCTGCAGGGCACCAGACCCAGGTGCCCTGAGTTACTGCAATCATTGCAATCACCACAGACAGGACAGCCACACCCTCTCCAATGATGAATTCACAGGGGCATCACATACACTAATAATACAAAGTTGTTATTAGTATGCTGTGTGTACCTTGTGTGCACCGCCTAGTGGTTAAAGCACGTTATTGAATTATTTTTGTTGAATAATGTTATTTTTGTTGAATAATGTTATTTGATGAAAAAAACATTAAGAGTACATACAAAATAGGGGGAAAGTAGAAGGTCAATGATAGAAATATAGAATATAAAAAATCAAGAAGATACTGTAAGTGATCTCTACAATAAAACAGTTTAGTGCCGGATGTGAAAAGATATTAATATGAGGATGTACAAAACAGACAAACTAATTAACCTTTATTTAAACATTAAAGAATACTTTAGGTTAAGGTCTTCTTTTAAATAAGAAAAAAGCTTTTGGAATATCTACACATAAATATTAAGCCTGACAAAGTACTTAACGTCTAATATATTGCTTTCCTGCCTATGTTGAAGCACTTATTTTAACTGATATTATACACATTAATTATACTCTTATGTATGTAGATAGTATAAGAAATGTCCAGAATTTGACAGTTTAATGGTGGAGGTGTACACACATATTGATAGATGTCTTGTAATGCACTGTTGAGGAAGCTGTGACCCAAGTTTTTCATTCATTGCATAACTTCAACATAGTTCAGGTGTAACTAAACAGTGGCGGTTCTAGACCAATTTGACTGGGGGGGCCAGGCTGGGGCCAGTTATTTTCTGAGGGGGGCACAATAAATGCAGGACGAAAAAGACAAAGACAGTATGAAGTAATTGCGCATAAGAAAACAATGCAATATAGTTATTGGTATTTGTTTCATTACACATTATTATATGTTTACCTTTAACCTTTGTGTGCTGTTTGGGTCTGTGGGACCCGTTTTCAGTGTTTACTAAAATAAATTGTATGCAATTAAATTATTTGAACCTGCTGTATTTGGGGTTGGACCTCACATCCTCTAGGGGGGAAGATTTTTTTTTTAAATGTTGAAGTGAAATGCATCAATCTAGTGCACTTTGAGCACAAAATGAATTGATGGATACAGCTCTCAACACTCAGATGAAAGGGAGCTGTATACTTTTCAATAATCCAAATATCTTTAGAATATGATCACAACCAATAACAAATCATTTCAACTTGTTTATTCTTATCTTATGTTACCTAGTTAGCATTCTTTCTTTTTATTTATGCATATTTGACTAATCACTCCCCTTTTAAACAGTTTTTTTTTTTTTTACTGTACTATAGTACACATTGGAATGATTCTTACTTAATTTTTTACAACTATATTAAATAGATAAAGGTGTGCTCGCTCACAGAGGCTGTGTGCTCCTCCGTGGCGATGACGGCTTGCGTTAAAAAAATTAAAAAAACATATTTGTAAAGTGGGGGCTATTGAGGGCTTGCGAGCTACCGGTAGCTCGCGATCGACGTGTTGGAGACCCCTGCTCTAATGGGTCCGACTACAATGACAAATATCGTTAGTTTTCCGTCAGCCAAGAAATCGTTTAATCATAAACTTTTTTTTTTTTCATTTTCAGGGGGGCCACAGGGGGGTCCAAAGTCAGTGTTAGGGGGGCACTGGCCCCCCCTGGCCCCCCCTTAGAACCGCCCCTGTAACTAAAGTCTGCTTTAAGGGTTGTTTATATTTCACATCATTAATCAGAATCGGCTAGTGAATTGTCCGACCGGTAAAAATAAAAAATAATAAAAAATAAAATTAATTTCTTTTTTTTTTAATCCGACCGGCCCACGCAGAGCACCGGCTCACCTGGGAAACCCCCGGTACTCCCGATGGCCAGTCCGCCCCTGCCCAGCACTAATATATATATATGTATATATATATACAAATACATATATATATATATATATATATATTAGAGCTGTCAGTCGATTAAAATATTTAATCGCGATTAATCGCATGATTGTCCATAGTTAATCGCGATTAATCGCAAATTAATCGCAATACCTTAGAGGGATATTTTTCAAGTTTTTAATACTCTTATCAACATATGAGTGGACAAATATGCTTTATGCAAATGTTTGTTTATTATCATTTGAACAATGACAAATATTCTCATGAATATTAAACACAACAACCTCTGAACATTACAAATATTCGCATCAATTCAACCTGGAACCTCTCTCATACAATACAATACAGAGTGTGTGTGTGTGTGTGTGTGTGGTGTGTGTGTGTGTGTGTGTGTGTGTGTGTGTGTGTATCGTTGGAGCTATGTGCAACTCAAGGCATATGCTCGAACGGGAGCTGCCTGGGCGCTGCAATCATGTTGCGCGCACTATCCGTGCTGAGTGTGCTGACTTTTCGTACAATGTCCCACTGTCTGGCTACCTGCATAAAGTCAAGTGCTCGGCGCAGTTGTCGGCGAAATGTCGCTCCTCTGTTTTCATTGAAACAGCTCCTTATATCCGTTAGCGCAGCTAGCTAGCACCAGATGCAACAACAACAATACATGTAAGGTGGTGTGCGCGTTCTCGCTCGCTCGCGCCACACATTACACACACCCTCCCGGTCCTCCCGATGGCCAGTCCGAATCTTGAATCTTATCATCGGCTGGGGTGGAGGGCAGCAAAGGAACATTGAGCCTTGGTGCTATGTCTATGGCAAGTCAACAGCCAGTGTGTGAGGACATTCTGAATGTTAACATTATTAAGGTGTAGGATTCAAATAAGCCCAGTGGGATTTCTGCCTCTTCCTGCAATGGAAACATCTTGTTTGTGTATTTAAGAATTGTGCAGAATTTATAAATAGAAAAAAACAACAAACGTGTTTCAGGTTGCTGGGAAAAACCAACTGTCCCGCCTTCACTATTGTATCCAAACCTGGCTGTAGCTGAGCCTTATTAAACAGGTGACTGTTGACCGTGTTCCTGGTTCCAGTCTGCAAGCTCTCTTTAGTGGCAGGTATTTTTTCAAAAAGCATGCCTTAGCTCTTTGCTACTCCTGATCAGAATCTTATCAGTAGGCCGTGTCACATTTATATGTTGAGATCATACCACGAGCATCAGGCTGTAGCTGCCAAGTCTAACTGCCACGTTCCCTCTGTGGAGCTGTCCAATGCAAATCTTGGTAGAAGTGTCTCTGCCTTGAATCTTAATAAGCTCCCTCTCCTGATGCACAACGTGCAGACACTGAGGAATAGATTTTTGTCTTTTAAGCCTATGTTTATTAATGGATCTTAATGCATGACTATCTTGCAACATGATATTGATGTATGTGACTCCCCAAATATTTAACATGCATATCGTGTTAATCCTGATAAGCAACATCTTCTTAAAAATAGGTTGAGTACATGTTAAATAACGGGATTACTGAGCCGAATTCAAGCTTGTTGTGTTCTCCCTATTTCTTGGTTGATAAGTCTGATATTGGTTTTGTACCCATTCATTTTAAAGTTGATGTTACTGTTATCAATTGCCTAGGATAGAGGATAGTGTCGACATGTTTGGCATTTCAGACGTGGTCCGGTTGTCATTTGTGTTGAGCACACAGGAGGCAATATCCATGTTTGCTATTTCATCTACACACCATAATCCATGATCCAGCCACACTTCACATTTTTACTATGTGACATGAAAATAGACATGGCGTAAAACAATAGGAAATAATATGAAACCAGCACAAATGCAAAATAATTTCAGCTTTCTGGGCTACGATCTCTTATTATTTGATTTATTTGTGCTTCTGTCAGTGTGTATATATATGTGTGTGTGTGTGTGTGTGTGTGTGTGTGTGTGTGTGTGTGTGTGTGTGTGTGTGTGTATTCTGACAGAGGAAATGTACAAAATCTGCTCAGTGTGTGTAGTTGCTGTTTGTTATCTGTACTATTGAGGAGAAACCGTTGCACCAGCAGGGATGGAGGCTCTCCCTCTGCTGCATACTGAAAGGCATCTGAACATGAATACTAATCTATGTTATGCATTTACTTTAGATTTGTCTCTGGGTTTGTATGGATTAGTTGGCATATGTTTGTGTAGGCTAATCAAGTCCATAAAACCTGTGGTCAACCATGGAATGGGTCAATTATTGTTTACATAATATTGGTAGATAAACATTTTACATTTCTTGAATGTTTTGAAAAGCTAGGGTTCGGGTTAGGGGGCTGTGCTGTGTATAATCAGCGAAAATAAAAGAGAGAGAGAAATTGAAAAAAATCAAAGCTTAAAACCATCTAATAACTGAAGTCTGTGTTTTCATGATTGGTGCCAATAATGCTTGGGTTACACTGACAAACACAAATACACAACAGGTCTGAATCATTATGCCTCAGACAGTTAGCATAGATCAGGGGTGCCCAACCTTTTATGAACCAAGAGCTACTTTTAAAGTTGCCAGTCTGCCGAGATCTACCAGTCCAAATAGAGAGGGGGGGGGGGGGGGCTGGGATGCTAGCGAACTGTCAACTGGGGGGGAGCCTCGCTGCGGAGAAACGGCGGACCTCTGTCGGTGCAACTTCAATGATGCCTTTTAAAAACATAACAAATTAAGAGCGGTGACGGCCGTCAGCGAATCGAGCCGGCCTTTGACGACAGTAGCGTGGCGTGGGGAAAAATTTAGGGGAAGCCCATTTTTTTGGGTAAGGGGGGGGCTGGTCAATAACGTAACCAGATGAGTGATTACAGCGCCCGGTATCATTTTACACACATTTGTATCACACAGATGCAGGACTTGCACACGCCTGTTATCTAACCGACAGGTCCGCACGCACTCCAGCTGAAACTCTCTCGTCTTATTAATTCAAGCATTTCCTTATTAATTTATGCAGCCAACGCCCCCCCCCCCCCCCCCCCCAAATGCAATACCAGCCGCTCAATGCGCAGTGCAGATTCGGTAATGAATAAAAAAAGCATTCATTCACAAAGTAAATCAGGAGACCTTTAAAGTTTTACGTTCACATCAAAGTATCAATAGGCGTGAATGAAACACATGAATTCAAAAACAATTATGTGCAGAAACATTTGCATGCGATAGTCCACCTTCTCTTCCCTTCCCTTTCTAACACACACGGCAAGTGCAGCAACAGTCCTCGTCTCTGTAATTAGCTCCGTCCGTAGTCCAAAAGTAACAAAAAAATATAAACAATCTCATCTGTTCAGGTGATCGCGCCCTATATGGGTGCTATCCGCGGTGCTGATTTTCGGATAGCACCCTGTGCCAATTAAACAACTGCAATAAAACAACTACTTCAGACTGACTAACACCTGCAGCTAAATCCAGGCAAGCAATGCACAATAACCAACAGAACAACATCAGAAATTGCACACATAGCTACACGGGCAGTTCAGGCAACAGGTATGCCACAGAGAGAAAGGGGTGTGTATTTCACTCACCCTATTTGAAGAGGAAGGCCTTTCTCCTATCTTTCATGGTGGCAAAGTGGTCAATAACAATTCACTAAAGCCTGAACGCCACCGTGCTGTCCACTCATGCAGCTCGCTCCGTCATAAGTCTGACAAATCAGTTTGTTTGTTCGACTGTAGTTCCCGATGGCTCTCATGACAACTGATGTTACAGCTTTTGCGTCTCTTTCTAAGCTGACATCGAAAAAGCCGAGAAAACGTTCACACACACTGCCTTTTTCATTCACATATCTGATGATTACAGTGAGTTGGCACTTATTGGAAATGTCTGATGTGTCATCCACTTGTACAGCAATGAAAGGAGAAATGTGTATTTCTTTATCAGTCTCATCCTGGATAGAACGAGCTATGCTCTCAATTATGTCATTTTGTATGGTGTTTGACATACCGCTGAAGACTGTTGACGATCCCAAGTGCTCCGCAAGTGCAGTGTCAAACTCTGCAAATGCACGTACCAGCTCTACGAAATTGCCTCTGCTAGAGCTGCCAGCGGCCTCATTGTGTCCCCTGAATGCTTGTTCTTGACGTGCAAGGTACAGGGCAGCAATGATGAGTTTCCTCAGAATATCCCGGTTCTTTTTTACTTGTTTATTGTGCTTCTTTGTGCTAATGGTTCTTGCTAAATCCAGAGCCTCGTCAATCCTGACGCGTCCAAAAAGCTTCAATTTCACAGCACAATCAATGTGATTTTGGATTTACCGTGCCTCTCAATTGCCCGTGACAGGTTAGCAAGGTCGATGAATCCTGAAGTTGCCCAAGGATTGTCCAGGGAGCACGAATCCTTGTCAAAAAGAAGACATGGCCAGCAAAATAGACGCTGAAGTTTAGTGCTTCCAGTTAGCCACTCCGTGCGGACATAATTGTCCTTATTGAACGTCCGATTCGCTCCCATTTTCCTCTGTGTACACAGCTCGAGTGTGGGCATTGGCCTGTCATCTGATTTAATTTTTAGTTGCTGCTGTAGCGGAAGTTTAGTAAAGTTATTTGTGATTAAGTACGCCAAATCTCCACCCTCCACAATGCTTCATTTGCTTGATAATTTTTCTAACGGCGTTGATGACAGTTACAGTATTACGTACAGCACGTACGTACTGTTGATGCGATTTGATTGGACCAATCAAATCGCCAGCCGCCAGCCGGCTGGGCCCCTCCAGCCGGCTGGGCCCCTCCAGCCCCTCCCTTCAAGGGAAGCTAGAGGCGGCTAGCTTCCCTTGGCATGGCCCTGACCAATCACAGGTTGGCAGGGGCATCACGCGGGCCTCATCTGATTGGTCAATCCCTCCATTTTTTTTCACCAAGGGAAGCTAGATTCGGCTGGCCTCCTCTTGCAACAGTGAATGCAATCTACTGTTTCACCATAACATCTAGAGGGGCGCTGTTTGTTTCACTCTTTGTAAAATACTCAATGAGAATGGGGGAGAGACGGGCCGGCAGCAAAACACAGCAAAGAAGAATTACCGAAACAAAACAAAGTGTTTTTATTTATTTATTTAAATTATAACTACAATCCGAAAAAACAGGGGAAGCCTGGCTTTCCTTGGCCTCCTGGAGAAAACGCCACTGTTTGACGACCGGCTGTTCTGTGATTCTCCAGATTCTAAAGATGGCCAGTCCGCGGAGGGTGGAAAATACATACCGGAAGTAAAAAAAGATGGGCAACGGGACGGTGTTCCCACGGGAAACAAAACTTAAAATATTAAATGAAACAATCTCATCTATTAAAATTCACAACTTATTATGAATTAAACATTCACAAACTTATAATTATGTATTCACATGTTATGCATTATTCTGGCACAGAAAAATTATGTTATAGGACATTAACGATAAAACTGAATATTGTTGTTCTATTTTTAGACACATCTCGCGATCGACTGGGAATCTCCCCTGGCATAGATACTAGCTTTATATCTTTTTAACAGGCTTCGCTATTGCCCTGGCTGTCCTCTGGCCTTAATTTTTAGCCAAAGTTCAAAACACTAATATTTTTCATTACTGTCCTGTTACATTGTCAAATGCTTTTATATCATTTTCATAAAATCTTTGGACCTCAAATGAAGAGGTAGCATTTGATGAGGATTCCATAAAATGCTATACATAGTTGATGAAAAGAAATATTGTAGAGAAGTGATTTGCAAATTTGTGGACAGATACATGAATTGCTGATAACGAATTAGCTGCCATTAGCCATTTAGCTAGGTGTTCTATTAGGTAACTCAGCCCTAGGTTAGCAGGAGCTAAGCCAGGCAAGAAAACCACTTCGGTACTGTATTCCCCGATGTCAAAATAGCCTCTGTCAGTCTTGTAAATTGTGTTGTCTTCAATTGTCACTGGAGCTCTGTTTTGTGTTTCTTGTAAAGACAGTAACAAATTGTGCTAAATATATAATCCAGTGACTCAGCCAGTCGCCGGAGCGTAAACAAGAAGTCATCTTTACTTTAAAGAATGCAAAGTAGAAGAAAACAGTCAGTGACTAAATTGCCGATGTAATTAAGTCATAAGCAATGAGTGGCTGTTAGTAACAATTATTTTACAACACTTAAAGTGCCAGTGAAGTGCATTTTTTTGCGCCAAAATGAAATGGCAGTTTCATTTCTTACATATAATTGTACCTGTTCATGGCTAAAATAATTTTTTAGGAAGTGCGAGGGACGAGATAAACATCGCAAATTTTTCATCCCGTGAACGGCCGTCTGAGCCTACCGCTGCTGCAGACGATAGCGGCTGTGACGTCACAAGATGGGCCCAGTTGTGATTGTAAACATGGCGGAGACTTCGGAAAGTGATACTGGTGCGAGAGAAATGAGTGATTTTGACAGCTTTTCGGACAGGATAGATGAGGAAAGTGGCCATGGAAGTCAATTTAGTTGAGGACAATATTTTGTCATAGATCTAGAGTAGATCTACACACAGGATTGGCCATCACCTGATCATACATTCATCTGTTCATAGCATGATGCAACATTCATGTTCACATGCAGTGTTGTGCTAGTTACTGAAAACCAGTAACTAGTTACAATTACTAGTTACTTCACTACTTACACCAAAAAGTAATGCGTTACTGTGAAAAGTAACTTTTTAGTTACTTAAAAAAGGGCACCCATTAATGCCCTTATACTGTAGCCTTCATTTCAGTACTGTTATTGCATCGGAGAATAATACAACCTGTTGATCAACTTGACATGCATTTGCATCACTGAACTCTGCTAAGCAATGTGGTCTATACAAACACAAACACAAAGATATGTTTCAAAGTGCCAATCCAGCCGCTGTTGCTTAGGTGGAGGTGGAGTGGCGTCGGATGAGTCTGGGTCTGTGGTCTTAGCTACTAGCTTCGTCCCAGCATGTTGTTTCTGCAGATGTTTCAACAGATTTTAATTGCTGTTTTGGGCAGTCGATAGGATCTTTGACCCGCCAAGACACAACTTACATTTAACTAAAACGTTCTTTTCTTTGTGCTCGACAAAAGTGAAATAGTGAGAATATCTCCAGGCGGAGAAACTCGACTTGAGCTCTGCCGCCGCCATGATAGTCTTGTTAGTAAACACAAACACAGTGGCCTTTATTTTTCATAAACAATCTACGAATCTACGAAACAATGACACCAGCCACTCACCTTCATCTTTTGGGAACAGAAACATCGCCACTTCGGCAGAATTGACATTACCACAGCCAGCGGCAATGCATCGCTTCCCGTGTGTTTTTCCTCCCTTTTTCTTCACTGTCGCCTCCATTGTCAGGTTTCCTCGATTGGCAATCACTTCCAGTCGACTGCGAAACACTTTCCAATAAAATACTCGCTCAAAAACGTTGGTAAATTCCACTTTGAAACAGAGACAAAATGAACGGGGGTGAATGTAAACACTTCGGCTGAGCCCATCTTCTGACGTCACGCAGTAGATCGCAAGCCACGCCCACGAAGGCGGAGGTCGACTGCGGATTTCCCAGCGGAAAATTCCAACTCGTCAAATTCGTTGCTATTCCAACATCTTTTATATGGGTTCCAATGGACAATTTTGGTCATTACTATACGTATTAGCATAACAGATCATGCACCGGCGCACACTTCACTGGGTCTTTAAGGAGCTTAAACCCCATACAACATTCAAGTCCATTATGTAAAAGAGCTATATTTCAGGAATAGCTTGAATAGTTGTTTAAAGCGCACGTTAAAAGATAAACAAACAAAAAAGACTTTTGTTTGAAATAACAACTGGAAGTAATGAATTATATTATTTAAATCTGTCATCTTTTATCTGAACAACATTATAAATCAAATTGTGATCCTCATCTTATGGCTTTGATAAATAAGATGGAATGTGATTATAATGGTTAAAAAGAGACTTGGTAGTGCCATGTAAATGCAGTGTTATATAACTGACACCAATCTGTGCTTGTGCTCATCTCTCCCACACTGTCTGGTGTCAAACTCTGTTCTCTCCGTCCTCCACAGAGAACTGCTGTGTGCTGTACATAATTAACAGGCTTCTGAAAGTGATGTGGCACTTCATAGCACAAACAGAGACCGTAGAATCGCTTTACATAACTACTCAAATCTTTGTTTTTGATATAAGGTGCTGAACAAGGTGAGTTTGCTTAATCAGCACCAACAATATTAAAAACACCATTGATTGTTTTTATTATAGCTTCATAATGGAATGGAATAAAGACTAAACATGTCATGGATGTGTCGTAGGATCACATAAAGCAGTGACAACATTTCCAAGTGGATCGATGAAGGGTTCTCTTCTCTTTTTATTGCAGACCTTCCTGCAGCGGTCAGACTATACAACCAGCACAGCCCCTAGTAGACCCCCCCTCCCCCACACACACCACAACACAGACTATATCACCCCTTGCTGCTAAATACCAATCAACTATGTGCAATATGTGCTATATGTGCAATATATATATGCCGTTAATAACTGTAATTTATACCTGGCTGCTAAATCCTTAGAACCGTTACAAGGTGAGTTTTTTGCATTTTGTATTTTGTAAATTGTGTAACTTGCTGCTGTTAAATACCATCAAACTATGTGCAATATGTGCTATATGTGCAATATATACATTATATACATATGCCATTAATCACTGTGTAATATATACCTGGCTGCTAAATCATAAGAACTGTTACAGGATTTGTATTTTGAAAAGTATTTTTATTTTATTTTTATTTATTTTTTACTTTTATTTTTTTTATTATTTTTTTTATTATATCATAACCTAGTACATGTTTTAAACATATGTAACATTAAGCTGTCTGTGGCTCTTTCCTGCTGTAACGATGCAAATTTCCCCTCTGTGGGACTAATACAGGTATTCTGATTCTGATTCTGAGACCTGTATCCACCCTGCATTCCAAGTAGGCCTACATGCAATTATCTCTAAATCAGTTCTGAAGCAGTATGTGTGATCACATTTACAGGCTCAGAGCTGGATCGTGTCATACGCAACAGAGATTTAAAATTGAGTCAATGTGACTTGGAATTGAGTGATTGACGCATGCTGTTTCTATCCTTACGCTGCTAAAAAGAGAAACTCAGCAACTACAGACCAGGCGAAGCTAAAGCTAATGCTAGCAGCCTACATCTGACGCTATCTGGGGTTCATGTTACATCCAAAATAATGCTAGACGAAAAAAGCTGTTCTCGTTCAAGGTCACGTATCTCACCCTGGCACCAAGGTTACAAGTTAACAATAAAAGGAAGAAGGCTAAATAGGTAAGCAAGGCTAGACTAGACTGAGAGCTAAAATAAACAGAAGGCTAATGCTAATGCTAGACATCTCAGAATAAACAACACATTTAACATGAGGTCAACCAGGGGTGACCGCACTTTTTTGGCTTGTGAGCTACTTTTAAAATGAGCAGGTCAAAATGATCCTCTCTTTAAAAAAGCTAAATATATGTATTTATAGGCTATATGTACTGAATAGACATAAACAATATATGTTGGTGTACCTTGCATCACTGCATGAACCCTTATGGCCAACCCAGTCTCACGGCATTTCGTGTTATAGTCACGAAATGAATCTATTGATTCGTGTTCACCAACACGATTTCCCCATTTTTTTCGTGTCAAACAACGATTTTAAAAGCAATGTAAATAATAACAAATTAGAAGGAAAAAAAGTATTCTGAGACTCTGAGCCCCATTTCTTTTCCTCGTGGACGGCAAAAAAAGTCAGACATTATACAATTTAAAATAAAACAATAATTGTGGCTTGTTATTGAGTAAGAAAATGTTTTTATGAACCACACAGACCCGACCGGACAAAAAGACGTGGTGCAGGCACGAAACATACTACCAATAGAAATATATTGCTTTTAAAATCGTTTTGTGTGACACGAAAAAAAGGGGAAAATCGTGTTGGTGAACACGAATCAATAGATTAAATTAATTTCTTGACTATTACAGGAAATGCCGTGAGACTGGGTCGTTATGGCACAATATAATTTAATACATTAGTTAACTATTCCTTACTCTGATGACTTGCTCTGAATAGCCAGCCAGGGTAGCATAGTCCGGAGACATCATCAAGGCATGTAGATTTATATTTTATTACAATTATTGTCGAGAAATTCAAGCCTACATAACCAAAGAGCACTGTGCTATTTGTACACAAGCGTAGCTGTGACGCTGTGGCTCGTTTGAAAGGATATGTAACCGCTGTCATTTACTCTCTCCAACCAGAATCTGCACAACAGCCAAGTAAGTAAACGTTCATTCACCAGGGCGCATCAGAGCAGCTTTACAACTTTTGATTTAGCTCAATCGCTGTTGTTTAGCCAAACAATGTGAACATCTACAAGAGACGATAGCCAGTTAATATTCATAAAATACGGACAGTTCGATATATTCAAACTTTTTCAACAAAGTCATTTCATCATTTTCATATCGATATAACAGTTATTTCCTGGTGTTAAATCATGCTCCATCTTTCTTTGTGGAGATGTGGGGGTCTGTCTCTGCGCAGCAAGAAATTGGAAACTTTTTTACTCAGGGCACCTGAATTAGAAATATTATTTTTCCTTAGGAAAAAAGTTTTGGATTCTTCTATTGTGCTTTTTTTTTATAAACTTGAAATTGTGCTTATGGCAAAAAAAAGTATACCGGACAATATGATGAGATTTGAAATTGCAGGGATCTACCCGCACTGCCTTGCCGATCGACCTATTGAGCTTCCCTGAGGTAAACTAAGCACAGAAACCTTTTTGCCTTTTCATAATGAAATTATAGGGGAAAAAAGTATTTTTCTGGCTGTAGTGAATGAGGCACAAAGCAGCTTGATAGTGTGTTAATAGCTGTTTTAATAATGGTTTCTCAGAAACTTCCCTGTGTTCTACAGGCAACAATGAATGAGACAAGAAAAGCCCATCTTACTCACTCTCTCTCCCCCGTGTATGCTGTCGCCTCCTTGCTCTCTGCCATGTTAAATTACTCCCTCTCTAAAAAGGCCGTTTATGCTAATGTTGTCATTTATCTGCAAAGTGAAAGGGCATAGCATGTGGAAACAATAACCTGGCTGTCGTTGAGATCATTCTCACCCTCCCGCTGCTCTGAAATCTTGAAGGTAACATAAAGGCCTTGCACAAAGGAGAGGTGGCACAGACTTCTACTCAGCAACCTTATTATGACTCAAGCACCTATTATGGTGATAAAGACACTAATATGAGTCACATATCAGAAGTGACAAGTAAGAGGAGAGGGAAAAACAAAGAGAGGAAGGAAATGTTGCTTGTGTTGCTTCTACCGGCAGTATAAGCTGAAGAGGGGCAACGGGGAAATCTCAAAGGACTCAGAAGTTGTGTAGGGGCTTTGTCCAAACCAATAGGAATGATGGAAAAGCAATTATCCTCTCACACCTACTTCTTTCAACAAGAATTTCATCCAATCATGTCGACTTTGCCTACTATACAACAATATTCTGTCTCCACAGTTTAGTTTATTCAATACAAATAAAGCAAGGTATAAACTCTGGCATATGGTGAGTTTATTGCTGAAGAAAGGAAAAGGCCAGAACCAACATGAATTGTATAAATCAAATCTGAGTTTATGAGACCGTTTTTCGTGACAGGAAAATGCTGCATACTATGGCTTTATGAGCTAAATTAAGTGACATGGCTGTGTATAGTGGATCACATGGGCTGGAACCACTGGTCAGTGGAGGAGACACGTTTCCTACTTACGCTCTAGTCCTCGCAGGATATAAAGGAAAACATTGAGGGAACTAAGAGGTCAAAGGCTATTTTCAGGAACTCCAGTGCGAGATGGCCAGGATGGATTCAACCAGACGGTTAATCAGAAAGTAATAAGTTAACCGCTTTTTTTAAACAGCCTTAAAAATGTTCTGAATTATTAACTACCTTTACTCACTGATGGCTAAGAGTAGATAGCTTACTCAATCTTATTTTCCCTGGCCATGGTGCTTTCTCGGGATGAGATTTCAATTGAAAGCAGGGAAGCAACACCAATACTGTAAATGGTACAATGTGAAAAGTGAAGTTTCTGGCTGCATTTTAAATTAGCTGTAGATAATTTTGATGATTAATTGCAGCTGTCCAGGTTGCTTGACGATAGTAGCATCGCTATAGCACAGCTAGTCACAGGTACGGTGGCCGGCCGGCGCAAACGCGGAACAACGGCCAAAAACGCATACGCAGGAAACACCTGCAAATAATGAAATGAAAAACAAACAAACCCTGAAAACAAATACAACAGAAAACATTTAAAGAAAGCCGGAAGAAAGATAGTTGATTGAAGTGGACAAAGTCGATATATAAGAAGTTAAGTTTTGTTTTGTTTTGATACAAAGAGCGTCATATTTACGCAGCTGGCGTTAGCTTGTTTGGTAAAAGAGCTTGCAAGAGACAGCATTGTGCACCTAAATGGAACTCTTGACATATAGATATAGTATAGGTGCAGAGAGGAGTTGGTTTATTGTGTCCCAATGTAAATCCTAATGTGAGAGTTAAAAGGAAGGTCAACAATATAATGTACATCTCACACAAATGTTGTGTTTCGATTTAATCCTTTCGGATTTATGTCAATGTAATAATTCAGGATTCAAACCAACATTTGATGATAGGTACAGACGGAGGGGAATAATTATTTTTTATTTTATACTTCCATGTCAATTTGTCATCTGGAGACAGTTCTCTTTCTGACACCTTGGTCAGTTTGGATTTATTGTGGCATTTATTATTAATTAAAGTGAATTATTTTATTTCAGTCACTCATTTGTGTGTATGCAGGTGTGGGACATTCCAAAACAGTTTGCCAGGGTCAAATAAAACATTGTCAACATATTATTTTGTGCCACAAGAAGCAGAAGGTTTTAACAGTACAGTAGTTTGAATATATTTTTAGTTTACCTTTATCAGACCTCTCAGGCACCCACAACCAGCGTCTGATCGGGTAAGACGAATTAAAAACTTAATTATACCATGTAGGTTTGAATTTTTGAACATGAAATCAATAAATACCTTTGTGTGCTATTGACACTGTCATTAGATCAACTGCACTTATTTCCTGGGTAAAAATAGGATGGAGCACCAACCCCATTCCAGGAAGAGGTCCAATCTGCCCCGGGTCAGAACAACTTCTATAGGTAAACGATGTTGACAGTTGCATCGTGACACAGTTGCTTGGTGTGCATCTTTATTTTTACATTTGTTTGTATAGCATCCAATCACAGTGGGTAACATTGCCAGGAAGCAGAACAATTATACTTTTATACATTTCCAAATGACACCCACAACATCTTACATCTTAGTGAAGACGATACAAAAAACACCCACAAATATTTTTCAAAGATCAGATATTGTTTTTTGCATCCATTTCAAATGTTTACAAGGATTGTGCACGAGTATGACAACAGTGCTGTTGTCAGTTTAGAACCCTATGTATTAACAAAAAAACAGGAAGAGGATCGACATCCTTTTGTAAATATGACTGTCATGCATATATTATGTATTTGAAAGTAATTATTCAACTGTCTTCTCACTGGAGCAACTACACAAATGTGTATGCACCTATCATTATTGATAGCCAGTCTGAGCCAGAAGACAAAATGGAGCAAACTGCAGAGGAAAGGTATTAATTGCTACTATTACCACTTAATTTGTCTATTCTATACTGTAAATCTTATTACTAGCTTCATCATTTAATATTACAATACATCACTTTGTCTTTCCCAGCACAGAATACCTGACTGCGGCAGACATTGTTGCAGAACTCCCGCGGCTTCAAACGTGCCTCATTTGACCCCTCTTATGAGATGTCAGTTAAGTTCACTGATGATGAGGGACAAACTGAGGATGGAGTGGACACTGGTGGTCCCAAGCGTGAGTTCCTGACCCTCCTTATGGAATGCCTGAGAATGCGAAGAAAACATCATGTCATAGCAACTGTTTGTGCCCCATGGCAATGTGACTTTCCCAGCCGCTCACTGTCTCAAAACCTGATTCTAAATGTATAATTTTCTCTATAAAGATAGAGCTAATACACAATTATTAATGTATAATATAAGCTGTTTTGTGTATTTAATCATGCATTGGTCTACAATTTAATGATGGCTTCTACATATTCCACATAAACAGACAATGAAAAAATGTGTCCTTCATTCTGATAACTATGCATCTGCCAATTAGTATTCTAAACAGAGTAGTGTTTTGAATCCTTATCTCTTGCATTTGAAACAGATACAATAAAAAAAAAAACGTACTGTTGTGTTCAACTTCTGCCAAAAACTGTACATTTTTGCCACAGGAGCCACAGAACACTTGAACTGTCCCCAGATGTTGGCCACAGAAAGGACAAAACATGGCAGCCTGAAAAGACATACATTGATGTAGTAAATCCATTTAATCAACTCAATCAAATAGTGGTTAGCTAAATAAATCGAAAAATACATCATGTTTATCGTTGAATCTGTGTTTTGTCTCCCTCTCCTTGAATGTCTTCTCTATATTTGTTCTTGAGCATGTCTAATGCACACTACTATCCTGTCATTACTTTGTCCCTCTTCACATTTTTTTTTCTCTCTCTCTCTCTCTCTCTCTCTCTCTCTCTCTCTCTCTCTCTCTCTTCTCTCTCTCTCTCTCTCTCTCTCTCTCTCTCTCTCTCTCTCTCTCTCTCTCTCTCTGAGTGAGTGTGTGAGGAGGCTGGTGGTGGTGAGCTGAGAGCGTGGTGAGGTTTGATGGTAACTTTTCCTAAAAGTTTTCTTTCTTTTTTTCTTCTACTTTGTTTATTGTATGATTGTTTATTGGTCTGGATTGTTGTGAGTGTAGTTTAGTGTTTCTTCCGTGAGAGAAGTGTGTTTCTCTGCAGGGATGGCTTCCGGTGAGATGCCGTCCCTGCGACACGGGGTGAGGGTGATCCCTCAGGAAAACAGCACTGTGGAAAGTGTGCTGCTGGTGGTGGGGGAGCAGGTGGGACACGGAAACATCTCCTACGCATCCTGCATGAATAAAGCTGTGGTGGTTTTTGTAAAGAAGCAGGAGTTGGTAAACCAGTTAATTGAAAGTGACCTAAATATAAATGATGAGTTCATACAGGTGTCCCCGCTGGCAGTGCCTTCTACCCGGATTACCATATCGGGAGTCCCTCCTTTTATTCCCAATGAAACGCTGGAGAAAGAGCTCAAACGCTACGGGAGAATGGCGAGTGGTTTCCGCACGGTAAGTCTGGGCTGTAAAGACACCAAGCTGAAGCACGTTCAGTCTCTGCGGAGACAGGTGTTTATGTTTTTGGACTGCACATCACAAACATTGGATGTGTCTTTCCGTATTAAATATGAGGAAGGTTTCTACATGGTGTATGCGAGTACTGGCAGTGTCAAGTGTTTTCATTGTGGTGATGTGGGGCACAAGAAGATTGCTTGTCCGCAGAGACTGATAGCAGTAATTCTATCGGAGGGAGATATTGTGAATGGGAGTGGAGAGGGGACCAGCGGGACTGCTCGTCCCGTGCTGGGAGCTACCGGAGCTGCCGGAGCTAAGGTCCCTTCCGGTGCTGACGTGCTCGTGCCTGCGGCACCCGAGGCCGCCGTGCCCGCGCCCGCTGCGCCGGGTGCGTCCGGTGTAGTCGTGCCCACAGTCGTGCAGTTAGGGAGTGAGGACTTTCAAAAACAGAACTGGGAGGGAGTGCTTGACAAGGTGGAAGCTAATTGTCTAAATGGAAATGGTTGCTACCTCAGCTGTCATACAGGGGAAGAGCTCTGATTGTGAATAATCTCGTTGCCTCTTCTCTTTGGCACAAGCTCATAGTGTTGGCACCACCACCAGGGCTGGTGAAAGAACTACAACGGTGCCTGGTAAACTTTTTCTGGTCTGGACAACACTGGCTGAAGGCTTCGGCCCTGTATCTCCCTGTGGCAGAGGGAGGGCAAGGGCTCATAGACATTCAGTCCAGAACAGCTGCTTTTAGACTGCAGACTGCTCAGAGACTGCTGTACGGCAGCGGGCAGCGCTGGTTGGATCCTGCTCGGCTACTCCTCAGGAAGGCTGGAAGGCTTGGGATGGATAAACAGCTTTTCCTATCAGAACAACTGAAGCCGACCTGATGGGACTGACATCCTTCTACAGATCAGTTCTTAACGCTTGGCAGATACTAAAGGTCACACGGACCCCGGACCAGAGACCGGGAATGCGGTTGTTTGAGGAGCCACTCCAAAAGAATGACCTTTTCCCAACTGCAACCTTTTCATCTGTAGCTTTAGGAACAAAGTTTGTTGAGGCTGGCATCACTAAGCTGGGGCATCTAAAAAAAACATCTGTGGAAACTCTTTGTAACACCGTAAACATCAGGTCTTCCAGAGTGCTACAGAGGATCGTGGAAGACATCATGCGGTCCCTGTCCGCGCCAGAGAGGGCATTCATTGAGGATCCTGCTAGATTGGACAATTGGAAGGAGGAAAATGACTATGAATTTCCCTCACTCACCGTTAGTCCTGCTGTCGGAGAGTGGCAAGAGGAGCGTGGAAAACTTCTCTCATTTAAAAATCCAATTCTGGGCAGTTTCAGTTCCTGTGGGAAAAAGCAGCTGTACCAGTGCTGTGTCAAGACACTTAACATCCGTCTTCTGGCTGAGGTCAAGGAGTCAAGGTGGAACGAGATTTTTCCTTCAGACTTTACCCCTAAAGGCAGGTGGAGGGTCCTGTATAAGCGTCCTGTTGAAAAACGGATGGCTGACCTCCAGTGGAGGATTATACATGGAGCTTTAGCTACAAACAGACACCAAGCTCACCTTGACCCAAGTGCTGGGGAGGAGTGCCCTTTTTGCCAGCAGAGTGAAACAGTTGAACACCTGGTAGTTTCTTGCACGCGGCTAGCAGGCCTATTTGGGCTACTGAAAGGATGGGTGGAAGGTGTTGGGTTTAAGCACCCTTCAGTTGTTGAAGGTTCGAGCCCGTTCCGCGCTGTTCGTTTGATGAGTGGTCTGCTATAAAAAGGAAGGACTCAGACAGAGATATGAGATTAAACAATAAGCTGATTTAATGGTAGAAACAACAGTACAATATAACGAAGTACTTATATAACGAAGTACTTCGGGCCTCAGCTCTTCCACCGTGTGATGTACGTATCAGACAGTCAGACCGAACAGAGGCCGCGAGTGTACAGAATTCACAATATTTATTCCCACAAACGGAGAGGAGTTGTGTGGGAGGAGTTGTGTCGGTTGCTCCTCCCTAGGTGTTCATCCACTGGTGGACTCACTCCTGGGCGAGCCCTAGGCAGCGAATCAGAGTGAGTCAGCCATTGACGAGGTCTAAACAGCGAATCAGAGTGAGTCAGCCATAGGTGTGGGAAGTTTGGATCTCCTGCGCCGCCGATCAGTCCCAGGTCATCTTTTATGGCAGCCATAAAATAAACAATTCTGGGTTGAACGGGGGAGAGGTACCAATCCTTATCTTCGTTTATCCTCAGCACCTGGCCGTACCACTCCGCATCCCAATCTTTCTCTCAGTACAATCTCTGCATAGACTCAATGGTGTCAGTTTTATTACCTTTCTCCTGCAACCCCCCCATGCTCCTATCCGGCCCATTAAAAACCCGGGGGGGCGACTGGATCCTCTACATTCCTAAGTCAACGCACACACAATTGACCACAGCAAACAAAGGAAAAATAAGAACACTTGGTCTAGTTTCATAAGTATACATTTTACACAGACAAAGTTATAATTATTAAAACAGGTTATATAGGATATACAGGTTACTTTAAAGGGTTAGGGGAAACTTTTTCACTTCCTCTTTTTGTATATGGGCCTAAATATGTGGCAAAAAAAGGAGTAACTCTCACTCTAATTAATTTTATTTTTGCAACTGCTAAGCTAGCAATTTGGAGGACCAGGAAGAACCAGATGCTAGGGCAGGGCTGGACAGATGTTGTGCAAAGTGTGAAGGGTTTGGTGGCTGCTCGGCTAAAGGTAGAACATGCCTTTTACAATGTGACCAATAACCTGCCTGCTTTCAGGATTCTTTGGGGGGTCAAACACGTTCTGTGTACGGTAAGGGAAGATGGTATGCTGGAGCTGAAGTTTTAAATTTTTTTTTTTTTTGTGTGTGAGCTTTGATATGACTTGAAAATGTTGTGTGTCATGGATGTGAAGATTTTGTAAGTTTTTATTTAAAATGACTTAAATTAAAGTTTTATTAACAGTAAAAAAAAAGTCTCTCTCTCTCTCTCTCTCTCTCTCTCTCTCTCTCTCTCTCTCTCTCTCTCTCTCTCTCTCTCTCTCTCTCTCTCTCAGCTTTATTAGCATGACCATAGTTACATATAAAAGACATAAATAACTGGTGCACAGATGTGAGGATTATTTCTTCGGACTGTTCCGTTCATTTGGAGCACGTCATGATCTCATGCCGGGCTTTTCACCTGCCGAGAGAATTCTCATCTGTGGTGATAACAGCTGTGTATATTCCGCCACTCGCCGACAACAACACGGCACTAGGAGAGTTGTTTGGATTTATAGACAGCATGGAGACTTCACGGCCAGAAGCAGCATTCATTGTAGCAGGGGATTTTAACACCGCTAACATGAAGAAGGTCCTACCGAAGTACTACCAGCACATCAGCTGTCCGACACGCGGGGAAAATATACTGGACCATGTTTATTCCCCTTTCAAACATGGTTATAAGGCTCTCCCTCGCCCTCCCTTCGGCAAATCAGACCACATCTCACTACTACTGCTGCCTGCTTACAAGCAGAAACTTAAACGGCATAGACCGGAAACAAGGATTGTACAGCGATGGAGTGAGGAGTCAGACTCAGCTCTGCAGCACTGCTTCGAATCTACGGAGTGGAGTGTGTTTGAGGACAATAACATCAACACACACACGGACACGGTCATCTGCTACATTGGGAAATGCATCGATGACGTGGTACCGAAGGTTTCTGTACGAACATTCCCAAATCAAAAGCCCTGGATAAACGGCGAGGTTCGTACCAAGCTGAAAGCGCGCACTATCGCGCACAGAGCTGGAGATTTGGAGGAGTACAGGAAATCTATATGACTCCGGAGAGCAATCAGCAGTGCAAAGAGACAGTACAAAGAGAAGGTGGAGTCTGAATTCAAAGGCTGTAACACCCGGAACATGTGGGCGGGACTAAGAACAATGACAGACTACAAAGGAGCAGCGGGGGTGCTGCGGGAGTGTCTGCGTGCGCATCTCTCCCAGATGAGCTGAACAGTTTTTTGCACGTTTTGAGAGCAGCCAGGCTGTGGAGGCACAGAAGGACAGGAGCCCTGCCCTTTTGTTTTAAACAGGGCAGATGTGTGCAAATCCTTTAAAAGGGTTAACCCACACAAGGCTCCTGGACCTGATGGCATCCCTGGCCGTGTTCTCAGGGTGTGTGCAGTTCAGCTGGCAGAGGTGTTCACAGTTCACAGTCTGTAGTCCCCACATGCTTCAAACACTCCACCATCGTTCCTGTCCCCAAAAAGACAAAAATCACCAGCCTCAATGACTACCGCCCAGTAGCACTCACCTCCATCATTATGAAGTGCTTTGAGCGGTTAGTCAAAACCTTCATCACCTCCTCCCTCCCTGACTCTCTGGACCCCCTGCAGTTTGCCTACAGAGCAAATAGGTCCACAGACGACGCCATAGCCCTCACCATCCACACTGCCCTGTCACACCTGGACCAGAGGAACACATATGTGAGAATGCTGTTCATTGATTACAGTTCAGCCTTCAATACCATTGTACCCTCCAAGCTGGCCATCAAGCTCAGAGACCTCGGGCTCAACAGCGCCCTCTGTGACTGGATCCTGAACTTCCTGACGGGCAGACCCCAGGCAGTGCGGGTGGGAAACATCACATCCTCCACCCTGATCCTCAAGGCTGCGTGCTCAGCCCTCTCCTCTACTCCCTGTTCACACACGGCTGCGTGGCCACACACAGCTCCAACACCATCGTGAAGTTTGCTGACGACACGACCGTCATCGGTCAGATCACAGACGGCGACGAGACGGCGTACAGAGAGGAGGTCGGAAAACTGACATCTTGGTGCCAGGACAACCACCTCCATCTCAACGTCAGCAAAACAAAGGAGCTGATTGTGGATTACAGGAAGCAGCAGGGAGAGGGACACGCCCCCATCTCCATCAATGGGACTACGGTGGAGAGAGTCAGCAGCTTCAGGTTCCTTGGGGTCCACATCACTGAGGACCTGACATGGACTCTTCACACCACCACCATCACTAAGAAAGCTCGACAGCGGCTCTTCTTCCTCCGCAGGCTGAGGAGGTTCAAAATGGATTCCAGGATACTCTGCAACTTCTACAGGTGCACCATAGAGAGTATCCTGACTGGCTGCATCACGGCCTGGTACGGCAGCTGCACCGCCCTTAATCGTAAGGCTTTACAGAGGGTGGTGAAAACTGCACAGAACATCACCAGGACGGAGCTGCCATCCATGGAGGACCTTTACTCCCAGCGGCTCAGGAAGAAATCCCTCAGGATTATAAAAGACCCCCATCACCCCAGCCACAAACTGTTCAGTCTGCTGCCGTCTGGCAGGCGCTACCGCAGCATCCGGACAAAAACAACCAGATTCAGAGACAGCTTCATCCCGCAGGCAATAAGACTGTTAAACACCTGAACTGTTGAAACAATTTCATAACATTCATCTGCTACTTAGTAATTATTTATCTATTATATCATTCCAATAACTTGTATATAGACTCGTATTGCACTATTCCACTTTTTTTTCTCACTTTTTTAAAACTATTTTTCTTTTTGTATTACTTTTAATATAGTATATTTTAATATTGTTTTAATATTGTCTGCTTATCTGTATTATTGTGTTGCATTGTTGGAGAAGCCTGTGACCTAAGATTTTCAACGACATAATTACTCTGTAGCTATGTTAGTTTGACAATAAAAGAACCTTGAACCTTGATATAGTATTGCTAAAGCTCTGTATAGTTGCAACATCTATACACAAATACATACATTTAAACAAACAAATGTCCTTTTTCCGCGGTACTCACTATGACCCGTGTTATTTACCTGCACTTGATTTGTCGTCTCTTTTAACAATGTTCTTCCCTCACTTTAACTTATCTTCTCTTCACGTGAAGCTCTCCTCCTCTCCTCAGCTGGTGTAGAAGTTACTGTCACTTGTAAACTTCATGTCAAAAATCTGCTTAAAAACGGAGGGTTAGGCTGGTTTCTTTTACAGGAACAAGTCCTGTTTCTCGTTTGAGGCCAGGAAAAGGCTAGTCACTATGGGCTCAAAACAGTCTCATAATACACACACATGCACACAGAAGGATTCACACTTGTATTTCCGGATCAACACTTGTGTTTTTCAATGCACACACAAATGCGTTCCGTTTCATATACATGTAAATAAAATCCAAATACAGAAAAAAGTTTTACATATGTATTTTTGATCCTCACATATTTGTTTTCCGTTTGAAACCTCTGAACCTGCAAACACAAACCGCTTTCTGTGCACGGATCGCTGTGCATTCGTGTGTGGGTTTTTTGAGACTCCCCTGATGGTCACCCGATTCGTACTTGTAATTTCTTCTATCTATAGCCAATCAGATGTCTCCTTCATTCTAAGCCAATCACATGAGCACGCCCCCGCGAGGGGATGATTTATTGCGTTCATGGCGTAGCGGTTCATGTACGCATTTTGCGCTGTCCGGAGCTGACAGGTCCATGGAGCCGGCCTGCAGGCGCTAATCTCAGGACCGAAGGACCGTAGTATAGTCGTCTTTATTTTGACGGTATTATTATTCAAAGATAAATAAGGAAGTGTGTGTTATATGAGATGGCAGAGAGGTTTCAGCTCCGATTATTAAATCAAAGAGGCTTAATGTTTTCGATTATATTATTTCACTAGCTATGTGGACGGTATCAAGGTCCAATGTTTACAAAATTAATCAATAGCGGGTGTAACTAAAACCATAGACTGTATATGACTAAAACACAATATGTTTTTATTTATATATATATTATTATTAATAATAATATAAAATATTTTATTTGCGTGCATTACCTGTTCGGAAAGTGGCGCTGTACTGAGAGTGGCGATTTTATTTTGTAATTATATAATACTTGTAATAATGGTGCGTTCACACCGGACGCGATGCGAATAATCGCTCGAGTTTCATGCCGGCTGTAAAGTAACCTGTATATCCTATTATAACCTGTTTTAATAATTATAACTTTGTCTGTGTAAAATGTATACTTATGAAACTAGACCAAGTGTTCTTATTTTGTTTTGTTTGATGTGGTCAATTGTGTGTGCGTTGACTTAGGAATGTAGAGGATCCAGTCGCCCCCCCCCGGGTTTTTAATGGGCCGGATAGGAGCATGGGGGGGGTTGTAGGAGAAAGGTAATAAAACTGACACCATTGAGTCTATGCAGAGATTGTACTGAGAGAAAGATTGGGATGCGGAGTGGTACGGCCAGGTGCTGAGGATAAACGAAGATAAGGATTGGTACCTTACCCCCGTGCGACCCAGAATTGTTTATTTTATGGCTGCCATAAAATATGACCTGGGACTGATCGGCGGCGTAGGAGATCCAAAGTTCCCACACTTATGGCTGACTCACTCTGATTCGCTGTTTAGACCTCGTCGATGGCTGACTCACTCTGATTCACTGCCTAGGGCTCGCCCAGGAGTGAGTCCACCAATGGATGAACACCTAGGGAGGAGCAACCGACACAACTCCTCCCACACAACTCCTCTCCGTTTGTGGGCATAAATATTATGAATTCTGCACGCTCGGGGCCTCTGTTCTGTCTGACTGTCTGATACGTACATCGCACGGTAGTAAGAGCCAAGGCCCGAAGTACTTCGTTATATTGTACTGTTGTTTTTACCATTAAATTAGCTTATTGTTAAACCTCATATCTCTGCGTCTGAGCCGTTCCTTTTTACAGCAGACCACTCATCAAACGAACGGAGCGGAGGGGGCTCGAACCTTCAACCACTGAAGGCTGCTTCACCCCAACAGCTGTCAGCTGTGTTTACTCGCGTCATTCATCTGAGTCAGCTTCTCGAGCCGTATCTGGCCGTGCAACACTTATACTGTATGCCGAAGCAGTGGCGGACTGGCCATCGGGACGTACCGAAGTGGGCCGGTTGGGCCACTCCGATCTGCCCACTTCGGTACCGGCAGAGGCGGACTGGCCATCTGAAGTTGCTTTGACAGGCGACAGAGGTCCACCGTTTCTCTGCATCGAGGCTCCCCCCGTTGACAGTTCACTGTCTAGCACCCACGGAAATTGGCGCTGTACCTTAATAATATGAAAGCTTGTATTTGCATGCATTTCCTGTTCGGAAAGTGGCAATGGACTGAGAGTGGAGGTGTCCTGAGATTAGCGCCTGCAGGCCGGCTCCATGGACCTGTCAGCTCCGGACAGCGCAAAATGCGTACATGAAGCGCTACGTCATGAACGCAAGAAATCATACCCTCGTGGGGGCGCGCTCATGTGATTGGCTTAGAATGAAGGAGACATCTGATTGGCTATAGATAGAACAAATTACAAGTACGAATCGGGTGACCGTCAGGGGAGTCTCAAAAAACCCACACACGAATGCACAGCGATCCGTGCACAGAAAGCGGTTTGTGTTTGCAGGTTCAGAGGTTTTAAACGGAAAACAAATATGTGAGGATCAAAAATACATATGTAAAACTTTTTTCTGTATTTGAATTTTATTTACATGTATATGAAACGGAACACATTTGTGTGTGCATTGAAAAACACAAGTGTTGATCCGGAAACACAAGTGTGAATCCTTTTGCGGATCATGAAATACAAGTGTGAATCCTTCTGTGTGCATGTGTGTATTATGAGACTGTTCTGAGCCCATAAGTCACTGTGACCTTTTTACCTGTGCTGGACTATGGTGATTTGATTTATATGAATGCACCTGCCAATTACCTGATCAAGTTAGATGCTGCATATCACAGTGCACTGAGATTTGTGACAAACTGTAAAGTATTAACCCATCACTGTACCCTGTATGCAAGGGCAGGTTTGCCTTCACTAACTGTACGGAGGCTCAGTCACTGGTACATGTTTATATACAAAGCCATGTTAGGGAAACTTCCATCCTACATCTGCTCCCTGATCTCACGGCAAATTGTAAGTGGCTACTGCCTGAGATCGCATGCTGTGGTTTTATTAAATGTGCCAACTGCTAGGACTGTCTTAGGGAAGATAGCATTTAGATGTGCAGCTCCTCTGTCTTGGAACAGTCTGCAAATTAAATGGAAACTGAGCAATCTGGTGCAACTAAATGTTTTTAAAGCTCGGTTGGATGCTACACAATCGGATGCTGTTGGTACCTGTTCATGTGGATAGTTATTGTACATTGTAATCCCTGTAATGATGCTGTATGATGTCCTTTTTGTTGTTCTGTTTTATGTTTTTATGTTTCATGTGGAACCTACTTGAGCAGGTCTCCCTTGAAAAAGAGATCAATTGATCTCAAGGGATTCACCTGGATAATAAAGGTTTGAAATGAAATGAAATTAAAAAACTGTAGGCACGCTAACGCTAGCTGCGTAAATATGACGCTCTTTGTATCAAAACAAAACAAAACGTACCTTCTTATATATCGACTTTGTCCACTTCAATCAACTTTCTTTCCTCCGGCTTCAATTTCCATCACTCTCGTTTGTCCTCTCTTTGTCTGGTCAGACATCAATCTGTTCCACGTAGCGCGCCCCCTAGAGGCCTGGAGGCAGAGCACTTCCGGTGTTTTTCTGTTTTGTTTTTGGGTTTGTATGTGTTTTTGACTTTGCATATCGTTTTTGTATTTGCAGCGTTTTTCTGTTGCGTTTGTTTTCGGGGTGTGTGTTTTTAATTTCATTATTTGCAGGTGTTTCCTGCTTATGTATGCGCTTTTTGCCGTTGTTCCGCGTTTGCACCTGCCGGCCACCGTACCATTCAAGGCCTCAGAAGATCGCGTCACTATATGACAAGAAAAACAAAAAGACTTAAAGTAAGTAGGTACCTAACATAATTACCTATGTGCCTCCCGTTTCTATCAAAATACATTTATTGGGAGATGCGAAGGGTATGCATTCCTCGTTTAACGGTAAGACTATTTTTCTTAAAGGTCTCCTATTATACTATTTTTAGGCATATAATATATGCCTAAAAATAGTAATATTATAGGTCTCAGATATATAAAAAACATGTCTCTGAAGTGTTTTGCTCAAAATACCAAACAGATCATGCATTGTAGCCATGCCTCATACCCCTCTATTCCAGTCTTCTTAGAGAAGTGCTGATTCTGGGTCCGTAGCTTTAAAGAGCAACTTGCAGATTTTTTTTTTTACTAGATTTATGCTTAACCTTGCCTGAAAATTACAATTAAAAAAGTTAATGCAGGATTTGATATGTTTTACAAGACATAAGGGCAATAATTCAGAGGGGAAAGGAGCCGTTTTGAGCTCTGCTACTAAAAACTGCTTTTTTTTAACGTCATACGTCAAACGCGTCATATTACGTCACATGGGGGAGCAACTTTCTCGGACTCCTTCTCTGCCCAATCCGCGGTAGTAGTTTGTAGTTGGTTTGAGCGGTTGTGATTTAGTGAGCTGGTATTTTTTCGGTAATTTTACATTGCATTTCACCATTTTTAATCATGGTGAGCTGGAGTTTGTGCAGGTTGCACAAACTCCAGCGTGTCAGGACATCGAGTCCACAGTTTCCCTAACAGGAAAAGGACCGGAGCTAGCTTTCGTTCCTGGGTGCGTTGTGCGAGGTGCATCCACCTCCCTGCAGCACATACTCTCCACAGCTGAGGCCTATCAAAAAACGTTTATCAGGAAACCGTATTACATCTCTCTCCCCCCCTTCATTCCTCTCTCCCCATTCGCTCTCTCTCTCTCCCCTCCGGTACGCAGCACCGTAAGACGTAGTGTGGAGTTGCATTAGGTAACGCTGTGGTGGCTGTACTCCTCCAGCCGTCTCCTTTGTGTTTGTTTGTTTGTTGTTTCCCCTGTCTGTGTTGTTTGTGTGGGCGTGGTGGCTGTCACTCCTGGCTCCCGGCTCAACCTCCACTCACCTGCTGCAATCAGCTGTGCACCCTCCCCGACTACACACCTGCTTTCCATCAAGCCATTTACAACGGCATATCAACGGAGGCTCCACAACCTTTCTCCGCCCGATCGTCCTGCCAGTAACGTTACTATATTATCAATACTACTTTAGTTATAGCCTGATATATGATAGCTAACTTTACAATGTTGTGATGTGACCGACGTTAGCTAACATTAACTGTAGCTAACGCGGTCACTCACCAAGACAGCTGCCCTGTTCTCCACTGGTTCTCCTCACACCACAGCTCCATTTCTCGCTGATGGCCGTTATTTCTTCTAATCCTTGGCTGCTCCTGGTCTCTTGTAAGCCTAGCAGGCTCATAATTATATGGTTGTGGTCCGTCATATGCATTCGAATATTTATTTTCAACCTCTTCTGTGTCAAAACTAGCATTGTGATCCATGTTTATTACTACGTTAGACCGGCCGCTCTCCCCCATGTGACGTCACACGTGGGAGGTCACATGGGGAGGCTTTTTTTATGCGGAAGTAAAAATGTCTTACAAAAACGACGCCAGATGTCACTGTAGTGTATATTTATGTATATGTTTTGGAAAATCTAGTGTATACATCATTTTCCTACACATTTATTCACTGGTGTCTCTAACCTGCAAGTTGCTCTTTAAATGTTGCTGAGCTGCTGCTGACCACGCCCCTTTGGAGTGTGCATGCAGTGAGCTCTCCTCTCTGAAGAGAAGAGCTAAACTCATCTAAACGCTGCCGTGATTAAACGCCATATTATGTTAGAAACCTCATCGAGTATTATTTCTGAAACAGTATGGAGCTCAAATGCTTTTTCTCTTTCGGGTTTACCACAAGGTGAGTACCTTTTTATAATTGACTTTGTTACACATACTCTCTCCAGTACAGATTAGCTCTGAGTGTTAGTGATGCTTGCTAATGTAAAGAAATACCATATTACTTCCAAAACACGTTGCGCATTGTTTCTGATAGCCAGGTTTCTGATAGGGCCGTGGGTGTAAAGCCAGCCCACATTTCCGATATTACGTCATATCGGACGCAAATCTGGATCAGCTCTGTTGTACCCCCATTTTTATAGATTTGGGTACGTAGGAAAAGAGAGAGGGTTTTATTTTCGGACACTTTGTGAGTCCCCTTACACACCGGGGACACATATTTATGTATAAAATACATAAAAAGTACAGTTTGCATAATAGGTGACCTTTAAAAAGCAAAGATTGTTTAAATATATAAATGTATTATTTGAGACCAAACTTTTATTTGACTCCCAGTTTTTGTTAAAGCGTTTACTGACAGTATAACAGAAAGCACCATGGCACAGCAACCTGTCACCAACAGCGAAGTTCGACAGCCTCAAGTTTTGTTTTGCATGGTTTGCATTTCTCTGCATACTATTTATAAATTTGCTCGCAGACAAATTTGACTTTATGCTATTATCGAATAGCTAAGCCAGGCTTAATTGGGGTCACCAGGTCATTGAACTTGTTAGCCAGAACACAGTATGATATTATTTAGTTATTATTTAGCTATATTTTTGGTGCCCACAGTGAAGGGGCACCATGGTAAATGTCAACCCTGACTTAAAGGGGGCTTTCTCAGCAACGCATCGGTCCATGTCGGCGGCACTTAAAGGCAATGTGAGCATCCATTCCCATTGGATAACGGAGGATTTTACACCCGGATGTAAGTATTCTCTTTACTGTCGATTGATTTTACAGTGATATCTGCACTACTCATCAACTCAAAAACACCAGATTATCCTTGTTAATTACACAACATTGATTGGTTTAAATTGTGTACAATGCTTTTGTATTTTTCCCCTTCGATTCGGAGAAACAAATATTTTTTCGGAGTTTAGGATGGCAGAAGACACTACACTACCCAGAATCCTCGGCTTTCGTTTGGGACTACAACATGTGCTTTGCTTCACAAACCCAGTGATTAGTCCTCAAGCTCTGTGATTGGTTGACCTCCAACTGCATTCCATATGAAAAAAAACGTTTCGTAAAAGATAAAATCATACTTTATTCAGCAGTGCATGCTTTACTCTTTGAAAGTCATCACATGAATGCATTGTAATAAATGGTTCGGCTGCATTAAATATTACACATCTGTCGTAGTTCTTTATTTATCTACAGAGATCGGGCCTCAGAATAGACCGGAAACTATTCTTTTACCGTTCTGTTTTAATTTCACAATAAAGTTAGTAGTAATATTTTGTTTTGATATTATTGTTTTTTATCAACTACTAGACCGCTGGGTCATGTTAAGACCATCTTTTCTGTGTTGCTGTGGGGTTTTTCATAGCGAACTCTATCTACTTACTACAACTCTATATCTATCTAACACCCCTCCTCCCCCCACCCCCACAATGAATATCGACCAATCACGTTCTTGCTTGATTTGCGGGACCAGCGTTGCAGTTGGGAAGAAAAGCAATGTGGCACCTCTCCGCCTCATAAGGAGTTTGACTGTGATTTTCCTTCTGGCAGATTCTACACAACACATCAGCCCCATTGAACAGCCTAGTCGTGCCAGCCTATACAGCACATGAGGGGCAGAGTTTTACTGCGTGTGTTGCAACTTGCTTATATTTATTGCACTTGACGCACACACACGCAAGGCGTAATTTCCACTGGGGACAGGGGGGACATGTCCCCCGCACTTTTCGAAATCCCGTTTGTGTCCCCCCACTTTACAAATATGTTTATTATTATTTTTTAACGCAAGCCGTCATCGCCACGGAGGAGCACACAGCCTCTGTGAGCGAGCGAGACAGAGAGAGCTAGGGAGGGAGGGAGAGAGAGAGCTAGGGAGAGCACACCTTTATCTATTTAATATAGATAAAGTAAGAAATCATTCCAATGTGTACTATAGGACAGTAAAAACATTTTAAAAAAAACAGTTTAAAAGGGGAGTGATTAGTAAAATATGCATAAATTAAAAGAAAGAATGCTAACTAGGTAACATAAGATAAGAATAAACAAGTTTAAATGATTTGTTATTGGTTGTGATCATATTCTAAATATGTTTGGATTATTGAAAAGTATACAGCTCCCTTTCATCTGAGTGTTGAGAGCTGTATCCATAAATTCATTTTGTGCTCAAAGTGCTCCAGATTGATGCTTTTCACTTCAACATTTAAAAAAACATCTTCCCGGGGGTGCATACCCCCGGACCCCCCTATAGGAGGTGAGGTCTGTGGGGGAAACGTCTTTGTAGCAATGCAGGAGGAGTCACCGACTCAAAAGGAGACACTGGATGTCAAACACTGATGGTTTATTTGGAGCTTCGGCCGGAGAATTCACAAAACAAGTCCAAGAACCAGAGGTTCTGACTTCACGGTAGAGTTGCCACGTCAATTCTGAAGAACTCTACCCCAGACCCGTGTATTTAGCTAGTTCAGAGAGAGTAATCAACATTGTGCATAACAAGATAGAATGATAACACCTCTATCAGCTGACGCCAACAGGCAGGAACAGGGAGACAGAGCACTGAGAGCACAGCAGCCAAGGTTACAGGTGCCTGTGCTCAGTCAGGACAGCATGAACTGATCAACTGGATCAAAGCTATGGACCTTGGGAAATATTTCCCCAACAAGGTCAAATAAATAAAGCAGGTTAATAATAATTACATTGAATACATGTTATTTTAGTAAACACTGAAAACGGGTCCCACAGACCCAAACAGCACACAAAGGTTAAAGGTCAGCATATAATAATGTTAAAATGTGCTAAATATATACACTGCAAAAAACAAAAAAAGAGGAGTAAAAGTAGCCCCCGACTTGTTTTATTTTTTGAAAGTAGCCCTCATCCTAAAAAAGGTTGGTGACCCATGCTGTAAATAATATCTAGAATAAAACAGTTTAGTGCCGGATGTACAAAGATATTAATAGGAGGATGTGCAAAACAGACAAACTAATTAGGCTTTATTTAAACATTAAATAATACTTTAGGTTAAGGTCTTCTTTTAAATACATGTAAGCAAAAAGCTTTGGGGGTATCTGATAAATACTAAGCCTGACAAAGTACTTAACGTTTAATATATTGCATGGTTTGTTTTGGGACTTGACAATCAACATTCCTGCAATGTTAACTATGTTGAAGTACTTATTTTAACCGATATTATACATATTTATTATACTCTTATAAGATGTATGTAGATAGAATAAGAAATGTGCAGAATATGACAGTTTAAAGGTGGAGGTACACACACATTTATAGATGTCTTGTTGAGGAACCTATGACCCAAGTTTGTCATCATTGCATAACTACACCGTAGTTGTGTATAAAACCACCAGACTCAGGGACAGCTTCATCCCACAGGCCATAACACTATTAAACACCTGAACTTTGAAACAACATCCATAACATTCATCTGGCTGCTACTTAGAAATTATTTGTCAAATATATCATATTCCAATCACTTGTATATAGACTCTTATTGCACTATTTCACTTTTTACTATTTTACTATTTTTATTTTTGTATTTACTTGCACTATTTTTTCTGTGTATCTGTTTTATTGTGTTGCACTGTTGGAGGAACCTGTGACCTAAGGGGGGAAAAAATATTTGTTTCTCCGAATCGAAGGGGAAAAATACAAAAGCATAGTACACAATTTAAACCAATCAATGTTGTGTAATTAACAAGGATAATCTGGTGTTTTTGAGCTGATGAGTAGTGCAGATATCACTGTAAAATCAATCGACAGTAAAGAGAATACTTACTTCCGGGTGTAAAATCCTCCGTTATCCAATGGGAATGGACGCTCACATTGCCTTTAAGTGCCGCCGACATGGACCGATGCGGTGCTTCCCTGAGCGTCAAATACCGCCGCCGATGGGAATACATTGCAATCAGTTGAAAGCTCTTTGCGTCCGTTTATGAAGCTGAAGGAGACTCGGCACGTCACAACTGCACGCCATAGGACCCTGACCAAGCGTCGCTGCTGGACGTTCAGGGAGTGAGATTGTGTTGGGAGAAGCAGCGTTCAGTTATTATGCTCCAAATATCTGGAACAAACTACCAGAAATCTGCCGGTCCGCTGCAACTCTTACTACTTTTAAATCCAGGCTGAAGACTTTTCTTTTTGCCGCTGCTTTTAATTGAACTATTTATATCTTAAACTGCACTGTAACTTTTATCCATGTATTTCTTTTAATGTTTATTTTATTATCTTTGCTTTTTAATGACGGTTTTTAAATGCCATTTTCTTAATGTCTCTCATTTTTGTAAAGCACTTTGAATTGCCTTGTGTTGAAAGGTGCTACATAAATAAACTTGCCTTGCCTTGCCTAAAGGTATTAAATAAATCTAGTGGAATAAAAGTACACAATTTACCACTGAATTGTGGTGGAGTAGAAGTACAAAGTAGCAAAACATTGAAAGTAAAGTAGAAGTACCTCAAAATTGTAAATGTACTTAGTTACTTTACATCACTGGTTATTCCCCTCTAGTTTAGCAAACAAAAGCAATTCACTCCGAGTCTATCAGGTGATATATAAAAGGGGGCTTTTTAAATCTGGCAGAGCTAGTGTTATGGCTGCTGGATTTAACCCCCTCTCTGTAACTTTGTTCAGGATGGTCAATAACCAAAATCATCAAATCTGACATTACCCGTGATCCTTAGATACTGCAATTATAGAAACATACAGTATGAAGGCTTTGTACTTACCACACCAGCAAAACTGTGATTATATCAAATGTTTTATGATTTTGTGTACACAACATCTTTTTCTTTTCCTAAGATGGATCATCCAGTATATTTACTTGTTTGGCTGTATTAGAAAATATATAAAGTATCTAGAGTAGATATTGTAACAACGCTTTATGTCATAAACGGGGGGTTACGTATTGTAACCCTAGTTCTATGAGCACAGGCGGAGCCCTCTACTGGACTCTATGGGTACTACTCTCATCAATGATACGCGAGCGTTCACACACTGAAGTTGTATAAACGTAGCCGGCCAATCAGGGCGAGCCTACCTGAATGCGCCCGCATATAAGGCATCTACACCTCCTGACTGTCATCCTACACCCTCTTCAGCGAGCGGCATAGGAAAAACAGGGCCCCTAGGTAGAGGGTTCCGCCTGTGCTCATAGAACTAGGGTTACAATACGTAACCCCACGTTCTATCTCACACAGGCTCCGGACTCTATGGGTACAGTGGGTGGAGCCCCGATGGATAAACGCCCTGTCGCCCTACAACATCGACCCACCACACTGCCCCTGACTGGCCTTTGGTTAACAGCCACCGCACCCCAACTTCCTATCATCCGGTTGTGACCGTGGAGAAGTCGGGGCCGCAGCTTACTTGGCTGGGTAGAGCCTAATTGGTCTGAATAAGCCCATAGCTCCACCCTGCAGGTGCCAGCGCAAGTGACTATACACTGCGCACTACGTTTCCCAGGTCCCTAAGGAGCATGGGGAGAACGTAAGTGCACCATGTCCCCCACACTCACACTCGCCGTCTAGCTGTATAACCCTCAACCTGGAAGAACTCCTTAGGTTCTTGGGAACAGAGGAGGGCTTCGGTCTGAGTGTCGCCCTGCTAAGGTCACCACGAACCAGAAGGCAACTCGGGTGCACCGATAGAGCGGTCAGTTCGCATACTCTCTTGGCAGAAGTCAAAGCAAGCAGCAAAGCTGTTTCTTTTTGCTTCTCTCTCTCTCTCAATGATAGCGCCTACAGGGAGGAGAGCTCCAGAGGCTCAACGGTTCTGTAACCAAAGCCTCGAGCACCATTCTTTTATGGCAGTTTCCATTGCGGGGTGGAGACATGCACCACTGGGCGCTGTCTCCCGATCCCCTGCAAAAAACGCTTCATAAGCGGTTGGCTAAAGACTGGTCTGCCGCCAAATCCCGCATGACAGGACGAGATGGCTGCTGCATACACCTTGACTGTGGCATGAGCAAGCCCCTTGTCCACCAGTAGCTATAGCTAGGATAGAATAGAGCCCAATGTACCGGACAGAGGCTCTAGACTCCCTTCCTCGCACCACGTCTGTCTGTCCTCTGACAGAGTGGCACGTAGCCTGCCCTCCTTCTCGATGGGGCGTACACCTCGCTCTCGATGGGGGCGTACCCCTCGCTCTCGATGGGGGCTGCATTGAGCAAAATCCCCAGATACTCCACCTGCTGGTGAGGTATGGGACTGCTCTTCTTCCAATTGACTGCAAATCCCTTCTTGGTTAGGTGTAGGATCAATTGGGCTGTGTGGAACATTGCCCATTCCCTGGACCTGGCCATGACTATGAGGTTGTTGAGATAAAATAAAACCCTCATCGTGGGGATAGGGAATAGCCGAACGGTAGTCTGTTGTACTCGTAGGCTATCCCCTGGAAGGCAAAACGCAAATACTTTCTGTGCTTTGGAGCAATTTTGAAATGAAAGTAAGCGTTCTTCAGGTCGATGGTTGTGAACCAATCGCCCGGCTGCACCAGTTCCAGTAATTGTTTTATGGTTAACATTTGGAACTTTTTGCAGACAATGTGCTGATACAGGATGCGAAGATCCAGAATGGTTCTGAATTCTCCTGTCTTCTTGGAAACCAGGAAGTACATGGAGTAAAGCCCCTTTTCTCCGTCCTGAGAGTGCACAACAGACACAGCCTGTTTTTGCAACAGGGCCTGAATCTCTGTTGAAAGGAAACCTATTTCCTCCTGGGATTATAGATTTGCCTCTCTTATGCCCCTGAATGGAGGAGGGACGCTGCAAAACTGCAGTGAGTAACCCAGTTTCAGTGTCCTGTCCATCCACTCTGTCAGTACACAGCTGAGCTTCCATTCCCCATAAAACTGTGTTAGGGGACATGCAAGCAGCTGTGGAGCCGCAGCTAAGAAGCTGTGGTACTCTCTGGTGGCCCACTCCGCCGCCAAACCTTCCATAAAAGGACGTTTGGCCCATGGGGGGCTGACACAGAAAGGGCCGATTTTCTACTGAGGTCCTTGAACGCACCGTGGCACGCTCTCGCGGGGCCGCACGCTCCGTCCTAATGCCGTCTTCACACAGACTGTGAAATGCATTAATCGGAGCTAATACACTAGGCGAGGTGTGTTTTCTGACAACAACACGCCGGCCCTAATGTCCCTGCACCCGCATAGCGCTTTGACAGCACTTCCTGCGGTTTATCACACTCACATGCGCGCGCCCACTGGCTGCCTCCTTTACTGGAGTTTACAACTGGAGCGGCGAGTGGGGAATCGTGTCTCATAATGGGTGCCCAGTTAACATCGTATGAAACGGATCTTGCCGATTTCAACGAGACATTATGGGGAAATGTGGAATTGTGGAGAGAGATGACTCTTACTCTACGATAAATGCAATCGTTTCTATTGAATGCATTTTTCACACACATCACTCTAGAACTAGGGTGACAATACGTAACCCAACGTTCTTGCAAGAGGGCCTGAATTTATGTTGAAAGGAATCCTATCTCCTCCTGGGATGATAGATTTGGCTCTCTAACACCCCTGAATGGAGGAGGGATGCTGCAGAACTGGAGTGAGTAACCCAGTCGCAGTATCCTGTCCACCCATTCTGTCAGTACACAGCTGAGCTTCCATTCCCCATAAAACTGTGTTTTAGGCGACATGCAAGGAGCTGTGGAGCCGCAGCTAAGAAGCTGTGGTACTCTGGTGGCCCTCTCCTCCGCCAAACCTTCCATGAAAGGAAGATTGGCTTATGGGGAACCGACATTAAAAAGGGCCGATTTTCTGCGGAGGTCCTTGAACGCACCGTGGCCACTCTCGCGGGGCCGCACGCCTTCGTATTAACGGTGAAATGCATTAATCGGAGCTATTATACGAAGCGAGGTGTGTTTTCTGACAACAACACGCCGGCTATAGCGTCTCTGAACCCGCACAGTGCTTTGACAGCCCTTTCTGCGGTTTATTCCACTCACGTGCGCCCGCCCGACTGCTGCTTCCCCCAAACACTCGAAGCAGAGGTGGTGGGGATCGGCGCCCGCTATTAAGCCAGGGCACGAAGGACAGGCCCGGGTCTCTAGAAGTGGTGACTCCATGAAGGTATGGTAACTTCTTTCTTCTTCTTTCAAACGTTTTACTTTTCTCTGTCAGGTGTTGTCCTGCTCGCTGAAGAGAAAAGGATGACAGTCAGGAGGTGTAGCTGCCTTATATGCGCGCGCATTCAGGTAGGCTCGCCCTGATTGGCCGGCTACGTTTATACAACTTCAGTGTGTGAACGCTCGCGTATCATTGATGAGAGTAGTACCCATAGAGTCCAGTAGAGGGCGGAGCCTGTGTGAGATAGAACTGATGTGCCACCTTGTGTTAAACACGATTAAACACAGTCAAAATAGGGATCAGGTGAATTACCAAATAGCTGTAGTGTGACTATTCTCACCTGGGTGCAAATTGACTGTATAGTTGTATTTATTTTACTGATTCATGTGTTTTAGAGAATGTGTTATGAGCCCGTAGCAAGGGATATCTCATATACACTTCATTATTCATATGTTGTTACATACATTGGTATCCTTTAGGCATTCATGCCACAACTGTTCATCCGCCCTTTCTCTGTTCCATCTGAAAAGAGCAAAAGACTTCTACTACCCCTTGCAACACACTCCAGAAGGCAGAAACCATCTGAATCAATACTGCTTTGCTGAAAGGGTCTGTGCATTGGACCTGTGAACGAGAATACAAAACCTGGTCAAAATCACGTTCTTCTATTATTTACCACTCTTTGGAAAAATGGTGTATGCATGTTTTTTGTGTGTACTCATCTGTTCCCAGATTTCCCCTGATGAGGTTCCATGCCAAAAGGAGAAGTTTATTCTGCTTTGCATACATATGTGGGCAACTTCAGTCCAAGACCCAGCATCACTGCTCCCGTTAAGGACACTTATGAATAGAAATGGGTACTGATAAAATCAACTTCCTGCAGAATCAAGTGTACAGCACTAAGAGCTTCCAACTTATTCATATAATTTCCTAAATTAAAAGCCTCATGATTAAGGACTATACTGTTTTTCTCATAGGCTTAAAAAGTCTGGATACCATTGCAATACATGATGTCCTGGTGCTGCATATGGCTGACTTCCATCGTGTTTTTTTGGATGTTACCACCGGGCGATGCTAGAATGAATACTTTTTAATCCTTCAAATGGTGGCTTTAATAAAAGGAAGTGTTGGCATATGTCGATTAACCTTTCATATAAGACCATCTGGTTAGTGCCTGTGGCTTCTGCATACAGTATATTCATGTATTGAGACTGAAAATTAAATTTGGCCAACAGATCTAATTCCTATCATTGTTTTCCAGGAACAGAAGCTGATTACAATGCATGGTGGCAAATCAGCCATGTGGCTCAGTGCCATAGGAAGTTATTCATATGTATGATGCAAGCTCTATGTGTGTGAATGTGTGTGTCTCCTCACTAATATGTATTGACAACACTCAGCGTGACAGCAGCTCTATTTTTCTAAGAATATTTATATGTATGAATCCTCTTGGAAATCGGAGCCCCTGGTTACGAATGTGATTAGGAAGTATGGAGATGGCATTTGTGAGACCAACAATGCATCTCTATTACAATGCCAGTGAACACACATTATCGATAATTTGGCTGTGCTGTGTGGTCCTTCTGTAATTTCACACCCAGTGATCTTTAATCGAAAGGTTGGATGTTATCAGCTGGGGCCAAGATAAAACATTTTAAATGGACTTCTCTCCAAACTCACTGGTCTCTAATCATATAACCAGTGAGCAAAGCTATTAATTTAAATCACCCATTTCCAGCAGTAATAAGTAAAGTTAAGTCAAGATAACTTAAGTTACAGTAGCAACAATGTTACAAATGAAATTATTTATATATAAGCAGCAAAGTGTTCTCAAAAGTAAGAAAAGTAAAAGAGGAAACATGAATGGTTAAAATATGGAGCCCCGTAGGTCTGTAAAGATTATCTTTCCTAAATCTTTTTGAAAAGTTGCAAATACAGTATGTCATTATTAAAAGAAAATGGTGCCCTTGTGCAAATCCCAGCCTCACTTTTGGTGTTTGCTTAGTTGGCAAAACCCCAATAGTCCCAATGCAATCATTCACCCCAAAAATATGCCATTGATTAAAATACAGAAGCATATAGGGCAAATTATTCTGGAGAATGAAAGCAAGAGTTTTGGTGAAAAGCCTTCGCAATAGCGTTTCATACTACCCATGAAACAGTTTCTTAATTCGACATTTTCCACCAAACTTTACATGTTTTTAAGAATCTAAGCCTGAGGACATCTACAGCACAATACTGTTGTTACCCCCACCCTCACACTGTAAACCCATCTATAACCAATAAACAGCTTTTTTTCTAGAATCTTGTGATAGGTATCATTTCACTCAACAGAGAGTGTCTGTTTCATTGTTGCTGCTGTGTCCCGCCTCCTACACTTCAGCCAAGCTGCTTTTGGATCCCATGTTAACCAATGAGGCACGGCCACGTACAATTGTGAGTGATCATTTCAGCCTCTTGTTCTTTTTTCTGTATGTCGTAGGCAAATCTGGCAATAAAACACTGTCATGATCTATTTTAAACCATATTAATGATATATGTGGCATATGTCATCATATTCTGATTAATTATGAAATGTGCATCTCATGCTTGCCAATGCTTTTGGTTTTTCTCTTTTTGCTGTTCTCCTGGAGAACATCCACAATATTTAGTAAAAACAACCGAGTATCCTAGCTTTTTGTGGATTGTGAATTACCTACCACAAACAGTATTTGTTAGTTGTGTCTCAACAGAGCGAGAGGGAAGAGTAGATGCGTGCGTACACACACACACACACACACACACACACACACACACACCACACACACACACACACACACACACACACACACACACACACACAGTCCCAGTGAAAGTGTACTGTCCTAGAAAGGAATTCATTTCTGCTAGCTCCAACGTTGTTCTACTCATACTCTTCAGGTGTTGAAACTGTGAGTGTGGCCAATGGGCATCATGTGGAAACACTATAGACAAGTGTGACTTCTCGCCTTTTTCCATCGTCACCTCTTGGGCTAATTGGAGCGTTTTCCAAAGTAACACGCTTAACGTCCCCAAAGGATGACAAGTGCGGTGTTTATAGCATACCCCGACTCTTAACACCATGTCAAAACGAATTACTATCCGGACGTTTGTTCCACGTTCGCACTTCCTGTCCTTTGATGGCACGATCGTCACAGCATCTATTTTCTTGCATTTTTGCCAGGTTGTATATGTGGAAGAGCAGGCTGTTAATGTGGACTCACTGGAGTAGGTTTGTTAAAGATAGTAGTCTGAACTAGAGGCTATTTAGACCCAAGGAAATATTGCAAAGCACACAGGAATTCCCATGTAATGAAGTCAGATGGTTCAGTGGAAGAAGGAACATGAAGATATCATAAACTGTTGCTTCCAGTGATGAAATAAATTACTTTCAGAGTGGAGATACATATTTAAAGGGGACCTATCATGCAAAATGCACTTTGTGATGTCTTTTATACATAAATATGTGTCCCCGGTGTGTCGGGGAACTCACGCAGCGTCAGAAAATAAAACCCTCTCTCTTTTCCTCCGTACCCAAATCTTTTAAAAACGGGTGTACAACGAGCGGATACAGTTCTCATTCATAACACTCCGTTCGATGTCTCACTATGGGATGCGCCTCAACGCGTATGCATCAGAAGCATCAATCTCATTAGGCCAATCCTGATTGGCTGGTGATCTTGACGACTACGTCAGGGAATCCACCCACCCTTTAAGTAGCTTGCGCTACGTCGCAGCGTCATTCAAACACCTCTTCTCGCTTCGGAGCACATCTCAAAAATATCAGTAGCCAGGCTAGCTTAACTGTCCACAGACTGAACCACAAGCTAACCTTCGGTCGCCGGACGCTTGCCGGCTACTTTTGCTTCGCACGGGATTTGATTTATTAACACACCAGTTAATACTAAAATCTGCCCTGCCGTTTTTTCTTCCTAAATAACGGTAAGGTTTTGGTTTTTCAAACGGTAACATACCTGTTACTGGTTTGTCCCTCCACGTCGACACCCCGGCGAGCGAGGATGGACCCTTCTCTCCCTCACACCAGAGGAGACGGAGGCTCGGAGGCTCGGCTCTGCGGCTGCGGGTTCAAGATTTCGGGCACGGACTCACACCAGGTCTGCTCGTCCTGCCTCGGGCTGAAACATGCCCAGGAGGCTATCGACGCCCCCGGTCGTGCGGACACTGTGCCCGCTTCACCACCAAGAGCCTCCGCCGACGGCTAGCGCGCCAAGCTAGCCTGTCGGGACAAGACCCCTTCATGTTGATTTGCCGGCCGGCGATCGAGGCATGGTGGCGACCGCCGCGGAGTTGAGCCCCGCGCTGTGTCAAGCTGGGGCTCAACGGCGGCGGCAGCCGCGGGAATGGAGCCCCGCGCTGTGACAAGCTGGGGCTCCCAACTGGACCTCACCGTGGTTCCACCCGCGGAGGATGTCCTGGAGCTGGATTACGTGGAGGAGATGAAGAGGATACCTCTGAGTTCCTCTTATCCGACTCGGACGAGACGAAGATGACATCTTCGTCCGTCTGCTCAGGCTGCCAAGCCGGAGGCGGTGTCCGCTCCCCCAGGCGAAAGCGCGCCACTTCGCCCCGCCTCAGCATGGACTTGCAGGCCGTGTGCCAACGCGCTGCGTCCAGACTGGACATCCCTGGCCTGAAGTAGCCAAGGAGACCTCCAGATCTCGCTATGAGGGAAAGAACTTGCCCCAAGCCGCGAGGCTGACGAGGCAACTTCTCCCAGTCTTTCCAGAGCTGCTGGACGAGGTGTCTGTCTCGTGGAGAGACCGCCCTTTCAGCAGCAAGGCCCCAATCCAGGGAGCCTCCTCTTGGACTTTGAGGGCATGGAGAAGCTCGGCTTGCTCCGCATGCCGCCTATGGAGCCGCTTGTGGCAGCCCACCTCCAACCGCGGCTGTCTTCGGCTCCTAGCAGGAACCCCACGCTGCCGACGAAAGCAGACCGGTTCCAGTCAGCAATGACCGAACGGGCTTACAAAGCGGCAGCTTTGTCCGTCAGGGCGCTCAATGTCTCTCGATGCTGACCGCTTACCAGGCGGAGCTCTGTGGACATGACAACAAACCTGAGCCGGCCGTGTGGGACGAATCACAGCGATCACGGACATTTGCCTCCGTGTGCAGCGCTGTGCAGTCCAAGCCACGGGCAAATCGCTGGGGATGATGGTGGTGCAGGAGAGAGCCAGGTGGCTTAACCTGACGAACCTCCGGACCGGGAAAAGGAGGACGTTTGGACATGCCAATTGTCCCCGAGGGCATATTGGCACCGCTCTGGCTTCAATGCAGCAGCGGTGTGAGGCCAAAAAGAAGGAGGATGAGGCTCTCCAGCTTTGCCTTCCCCGAAAGGCCCAGCCGCCGCCTCCAACGGCCCCGCGACAGACACTCAGGCTGCCTCACGTCCTTCCCATTCAAGATCCCGAAACGGCAAAAGCCACAGCCCGCCCCGGGTCTCCCGCCCAGACACGAGGCGAGGACGAGCTGGCCAAGAAAGTCCCCGGTTCCGGCAGCAGCCGCACAGGCAGCCGGCCCAGACCTTCGGCCATCAGGTGAGGAAAAAGAAGAGGAGCCTGACAGCCTTCCCTCCTCTCCTCGGTGAAAGGCTGGAGTTCCCTGTTTTCCAGCCCTGGACGTGTTCCACACGTGTTCAAAGCTCATGTGTTTCCGGGGTGCAACCACGCCCCCATCTTCCCGCCGCCTCGAGTGATGTCAGAACGTCATCCTCAGGTTCGCGCCATGAGGGAGATAGACTTCACGTCAAAGACAGCAGTTCCTGCTGCTCGTTCAAGTCACACAAACACATGTCCTTGTTTTCTAATAAAACATTTTCCACTGTCGTTTCCAGGCTTAAAGCCAAGGGCGCAGTCAAAAATAATGAAAAGAAAAACAATAAAAACAATAAACAGTCAGGTGACTGCTCCACTTCTGAGAGTGGCTGTTGCCTCTCTCAGAATGCGGATGGTAACCGAGTCTGTGAACGCATCATCGCCGCGCGCATGCGCAGTGTCGACCGAGGTTGTCAGCCTGGGATACCACCGTGTTCAGACACTAGAGGGCCCCATAACACAACCAATAAAGACACAGAGTGCAAACAACAGAGAAATGATCACGTCTCCACTCGCTTTGAGGAGCGAAAGGTGGAAGATGCTCACATGCTCTGCTTGGGTTTTCAAGACGATATCACGGGGCTACAGACTCCAATTCGCTGTCACCCCCCCTCACTTCTCGGGCATTGTGCATTCACAAGCCCGGGGAGCGTCGGCTCATTCTAGAGCAGGAGATTCTCTCGCTACTAGAAAAGAAAGCCATATCCATGTACCCTCCGAACAGAGTCAGAGCGGCTTCTATTCCAAATACTTCCTCGTTCCCAAACGGGGAGGGAACGGAATTCGCCCTATCCTGGATTTAAGGGCTCTGAACAAGTATCTCAGAAAATACAAATTCCGGATGCTCACTCACACATCTCTGCTGCGTCTCGTACGTCAGGACGATTGGTTCACATCAATCGACCTGAAAGACGCGTATTTTCACATCCCAGTATATTATCCACACAGGAAATATCTGAGGTTCGCTTTTCAGGGTGTCTGTTACGAGTACAGAGTGCTTCCCTTCGGTCTGTCTCTCAGCCCACGGGTGTTTGTACGATGTACGGAGGCAGCAATAGCCCCGTTAAGCAACAGGGCATTCGCCTGGCAACCTATTTAGACGACTGGCTCCTTCTTGCACAGTCGGAGCAGGAGGCTATTACGCAGACGAATACCCTCGTGAAACACCTGCTCGACCTGGGTTTGTAATAAACACAGAAAAGAGCATGTTGTCCCCAGCCCAGACTGTACTCTTCCTGGGCTTACGTCTAAATTCGGTGCCCTTTACAGCCCGCCTGTCAGCAGAGAGAGTGAAAGCCTTCAGGGCTTGCCTCGCTCATTTCCAGCCACGCAAATATGTTCTCTTCAGATCATGTCTGCGGTTACTGGGGCTCATGGCGTCAGCCATCCTGGTGGTACGACTGGGCCGCTTACACATGAGGGATTTCAGCGCTGGGTAGCTGCCCTCAGACTGGACCCCGTGCGTCATGGCGCGCGGAGAGTGATGGTCACTGTGGAATGCGTAATGGCACTGCGCCACTGGCTGCACCCGACTTTTCTAGTACGGGGCGTACCTATGGGTGCTGTCCTATCGCGGAAAGTGGTCACCACAGACGCATGTCTGACGGGCTGGGGGGGTATATACGAAGGTCGACCTGTGAGGGGTCTCTGGAGCAGAGACCTCCAACGGTCACACATAAATTATCTGGAGCTTTAGCGGTGTTTCTCACCCTAAACGCTTTCTGCCTTTTCTCAAAGGACATCATGTCCTCGTGAGGACAGACAACACGACCACAATATCGTATATAAACCGTCAAGGGGGTTTGCGTTCTCTCCAGTTACACATGCTGGCACGCAAACTGATTTATGGAGCTGCGGACGTCTCCTCTCTCTGAGAGCGACGCACGTACCGGGAGTGATGAACCTCGGGGCAGATCTGCTGTCCAGAGGTGCACCACTATATGCAGACTGGACTCTACATCCAACAATTGTGAGTCAGCTGTGGGTGCGTTACGGCCGGGCCGCGGTAGATCTGTTCGCGTCAAAAGAAAATGCTCAATGTCAGCTGTTCTTTTCAATGCGCGATCTAAACGCACCGTTAGGCGTGGACGCGCTCGCACACGTTTGGCCCCCGGTCCTTCTGTACGCGTTCCCACCCCTGGCTCTAATACCCCAACTCTGGCCAGAGTGAGAAACATCGCCACACACTGATCCTGATAGCTCCACACTGGCCTGCAATGTACTGGCTGGCGGAGATATATCAGCTGCTGTGCGGGCAGCCGTGGCAGCTCCCGTTACGCAGGGACATACTATCTCAGGCGGGGGGGATGATTTTTCACCCACACCCAGAGCGCCTGGCACTATGGGCCTGGCCCGTGAGTGGTATAATTTGAGTACAGTGGGGCTCCTCAGAAGGTGATAAACACTATTCAGAGTGCAAGGGCTTCCTCCACCAGGTCTCTCTATGACTGTAAGTGGAGGGTGTTTGAGGAGTGGTGCCTTCAAAAGGGACACATCTCTTTTCAATGCCCTGTCGGTGTGATTCTATCATTTCTACAGGACCTGATTGATAAACACAGAGCTTTCTCTACGATTAAAGTGTACCTGGCTGCTATTGCCGCATGCCATGTGGGCTTTGAGGGAAAGACGGCTAGCCAACATCCCTTGGTCTGCCGTTTTATGAAAGGGGCTCGCAGGCTCCTCCCCGTTTCCAGGTCACTGGTGCCCTGTGGGACTTGCAGTGGTTTTAGATGGGCTCACTCGACCTCCATTTGAACCCCTGGAAGACGCTGACATGAAACACCTGTCACTGAAGACAGTGTTGTTACTGGCTCTGGCATCTGCCAAGCGAGTCAGTGACATTCACGCGCTCTCTGTACATCCTTCATGCACTCAGTTTGCCCCGGGGCAAACGAGAGTGTTGCTGAAGCCCAACCCTGCCTTTGTGCCCAAGGTGGTTGGCTCATGCACCCCCATTGACCTTGAGGCATTTCCTTCACCGCTATGTTCCTCTGAAGAACAGCGGCCGAATTTGCTGTGCCCAGTTCGTGCTTTGCGCACCTATATGGACAGGTCAAAAGAGTTTCGATGCAATGACCAACTCTTTGTATCCTGGGCTAACCCTCATAAGGGCAAGCCCGTTACCAGGCAACGGCTCTCCCACTGGATTGTGGAAGCGATAGCTCTGGCTTATACGAGTCAGGGTTTGCAGGCACCAACGGGCCTGCGTGCTCATTCTACTCGTGGACTGGCTACATCCTGGGCTTTGTTCAAGGGTGTTTCCATCAGGACATTTGTGCAGCAGCGAGCTGGTCTCACCGCTCACTTTTGTCCGCTTTTATAGACTAGATGTCTCTGCTCCAAGTGTGGCCCATGCAGTGCTGGGCCCCGTGTTGGGACAGGGTTCTAGCTGTTAAGTACTGTTTTGTTTTGGTGATTTTCGAGATAAGCATGTCTAGCAATACGGGAGTCTCAATATCCCATAGTGAGACATCGAACGGAGTGTAATGAATGAGAACTATAGGTTACTAACGTAACCCCAGTTCTCAGAGTAACATGAAGTGAGATGTCTCACCAGACGGCCCTTCTTGCTGAGGCGAAGCGAGAAGAGGTGCTTATTTTGAATGACGCTGCGACGTAGCGCAAGCTACTTAAAGGGTGGGTGGATTCCCTGACGTAGTCGTCAAGATCACCAGCCAATCAGGATTGGCGTAATGAGATTGATGCTTCTGATGCATACGCGTTGAGGCGCATCCCATAGTGAGACATCTCTCTTCATGTTACTCTGAGAACTGGGGTTACGTTAGTAACCTATAGATTCCATCCGAGCTGATGTGTCCATCCGTGGTGACGTTGGCGGACCCACAGAAAGTTCAGAAACAATGCCTGACGTGTTTTGGACGTAATCTCGTCTTTGTTTACATTAGCAAGCCTCGCTAACACTCAGAGCTAACCTGTACTGAAGAGCACATGTGTTTAAAAAGAACTCACCTTGTGATAAACCTGCAAGAGAAAAAGCATTTGATTTCCATACTATTTCAGAAATAATCCTTGACGTGGTTTAAACAGGATGGCGTTTTATCACAACCGAATTGAACTTTATCTCCGGTAGAATTCTGATCAGGCATTAGCTCCGCCTCCTCTTCTTTTTTTTTTTCAAGCTAAGGACCCAAGATCCGCGTTTCTCTAACAGGGCTTCAAAAGAGGGGTTTGAGCAGTATGAGGCATGGCTACAATGGGTGATCTGTTTGGTATTTTGAAAAAAAAACTTCACAGACACGTTTTGTATAGGTATGGCCCTACAATATATTTTTCAAATATAGCATGATAGGTCCACTTTAATTTAAGGTTCCTTCTTACTTTAATCATTTCATTGTCACTCCTAGGCAATAACTTAATTTCAAGCATTTGTAAATTCTTATTAACCCGACTGAAGATTGGAGCTTATGTGCACTGAAAAAAGTATTTCCTGGCAGGTATGTACAAAATCTGTTAAAGAGGCCATATGCGTTGGGGTGTTTTCCCCTTCCTATAAGGTTATATAGGTTTTTGTGCATGTAAATGGTCCCTTATTCACTCCATAGGGATTTTGTCTCCCAAACACAGTAGAGGCAAATAAAAACATGAACCTGAAAATGAGCAAAATTAAAAAACACTTGTATGTCTGGGGTGGACATGATGTTGCCTTGTACTGTGTTTCCATAGCATGACAAAAGTCAAAGATTAATCACACATAATCCTGTTTTTCGAGAAGACTGTCTTCTGGATTTTGTACTGTGAAAAGGAAAATAACTGCTGGCATAATGAACTCTGACTGTGAGAATTGCTATAGCAATAAAATAGTGTCTGCACATATCACTTTTCAAATCAAAAAAGTAGATTTAGCTTATTTATCTGGCATTATTAACTCTCACCAATTATGTTCAGATCCTGATATGAGTATCTGCATATTGCTTTAGGATATTATGCATATCAAAGCAAAACCAATTTAATAGCAAACATAACACCACTTGGATTAATATATCACAATGTTTAGATATCCATCAACACATCTGTAAATTATTCATCTTGAATATTCATTGTTTGTCCATTGTGTGTGCATGGTTACTACGGTAAATGATGTTTAGTGTATAATACTTGTTAACGGTAAATTACAATACAAAAAAATACACCTATGAGGTAAAGTAATGTGTATATTTATATACTAACAAAGGACTGGCTTATCTAAAGCCTGTTGAGTATCACTTGAAAAGTTTTGGCTCTATGAATCCTGATGTACTTATATGATTCTGTTATCTTCAAGTTTGTATCTTCTTGGTCGAATGCACTTATTGTAAGTCGCTTTGGATAAAAGCGTCAGCTAAATGAAATGTAATGTAATGTAAATCAGAGGCCTCCAATCTAATATATGATCCAGAAATGCATATTAACAGAATCAGTGTGTAGAGTTTCTGCCCTGTACCTACAGAAAGGCATACCAATATGTTATTTATCCACGGTGCTTTAATGATGACGGATGAGCAGCGCAAGGCCACAGAGGTTAGAGGCAACCGAAGAGGTACACTAAAATGCTGACAGAGGTTTGGTTAGAGAAGACAGAATGTGTCTGAGAGGTTTCAGACTTAGACTGGCAAATAATAATTTGTTCCAAAACCCTAACTCTTACTCTAAGCAAAGCCAGAGTCTTCTCTTTTATGTCAAGTATTTAGAAGGAAAAAAACATAATACTTGTACTGCAAAGGGATTTAAGTTGGTTGAGAGAGGTATGTAGCTACACCGGTCCAATGAATAAGGCCACGAAACATACTGATGTGTTTGACTGTTTTATTTTTCTCTCTCTCTTTCTCTGAAGACACCATGTAAACTACAAGAAGATGAACAACAAATTCAAAGTTTACATTGGGTCGTTTCAGTCTCTTAGGCTAATACCCATTGATAAACAGCTAACACATTAGCACAATAAAATGTGGCTCACCAAATAAAATAACTTTACATATACAGTTTAAAAATCTATGTAAAGCACACTCTTAAATATTAACACACACACATATATTACCAAATGAGAAACATTTACCGTATGCGCTTCTTGAACCCTTTGTAGATTATTTTACTGTGGACAGCAACGTTATACGTATATCTCTTCTGCCGCCATGTTGGTAAGAAATGTTTAAAAACGTCTCTTAGACTGTTAAAATGTATCTTTTCAATGGTTTCAATACACTTGTAATACATTATTTTGGACTGAATGCAGACACATTTTAATGTCATCTAAACATTGACTAGTTTAGATGAAATTATGTTATGTTCCTAACCAACGTAATGATTGGTAAATGGAAATCATACCAACACAACAGTTTTACTTTTTGGATTTGTTTTATCACAAATCCTTTGACCTGCCGCTAACAAGCATCTTGTCAGTTTTTTTAAGCCTAATTAAAAGTTCCTTTGGACCAGAAACCCACTCAGGCTGATTCTCTCCTCCTTGTCTGTCTGCTTCTCCTCATCAACCCAACGTGATCTTAACATAACAAAGACAAAGCTCTTTTTTTGCAGCCTTCAAACTCTCATTAGAAACTTGGCATTTCATTCTCACTTTTTCTGCAGCCATGCCTTCCAGCCTAAAGTCTGATCAAATGTGCTGGGAACAGAATGAAAGAGACCAATTAGTTAAAGGACACTGCTCTTACATTTCGCCTTCCAGCCACCAATTACACTATGGAGTGGCTGCTCTGCCCGAATGACCTCTTGCTTCACAATGTAGTGGCCGAGGCTTAAAGAGATGCTGGAAGCAGACTGACTGGGGTACAGGGCCTGATAAAACTGTGTTTTCTGCTATAAACAGCCAATCAAATGTAGTTCTCAAATGAATTTGCAAACACAAGACAGAAGGGGTGCTGTGCTGGTGAGCCTGCCATTGTGTGCTCGAGATAACTTGTTCTTACCAACCAAGTGCAGTACAGGACAACCATTATCTGCACAAGGGACCCAACTTCTCTTCTTCTGTTGAATATTAATGTCACTGTCAAAGAAAACTGAGACCCAACTGAGAGAAAAATCATGTTTCCAATCAAACAGGTCTGAAACAGGATATGTAACATCGCTTAAAAGGTACAGACAATATTGGTTTAGGTTATTAACTGTACTTTTTTTGTTTTGGCAATTACAAAAGAGAATGCAAATGGCATGTTATTGACAATTGATTTAAAGATTCATGTTGTTTGGTGATCTTGTATACCCTAATATGCAACATTAGTTTGGAATGTTACCCAGTGTGATGGTTCCTGCCATGCTCATCTGTGATGATCTTTGGTTTATTATCTTACTTGAAACAGTATTCTGCCCCTGTGACATGTCTTTACCTTCCCTCTCCAGCTATGTTTTGTCAATATGATTAGTCCAATGTATTAGCTAACACGTTACATTATGTTTGTATATTTACTTTTGGGATTATTAAAGTAGCCTGTATCCTCTATTATATTCCATAAATATGCATCTAAACAACACAATGCAATACTCGAATGTTATTAAAGTCAGATCTATTACCAGCTTTTCTTTCTTTCAACTGCAAACATGTTGCTTTTAGCCTAGACTTTGTGTTTAACTCATGAATGTATAAGGTCTAATATTATAATGTACGCTATGAGACTTTGAATATAGCTCTGTTCTGATTGGCTTTTGAGAAAAAATTGCAAAGATAGTTTTCAAGTCGGTGGGGAACTCAGATGGGGGAGGTAGTGTATTCTAACGAGAGTGCATGTAATATAGGAAGGGGATCCAAATATAAACGGCCTATTGAATAAAAGTTACTTTGCAATTTATGGGTTGGAATACACAAGCACTTAAAAGTATGTTTTTCTTGATTGTCGACTTGAAGACTTTTTTAGGAGCATCTGCCCAGCCTCAGAATCTACCGCTGACATATAGAGCTCTGATAAATGTTTTCTGTTATGGTGACACAAACCTCTCAGTCGATACTCAGGGAAAGACTGCTCCTTATTGGATTTCAGGATTGATCACTGTGATGACACATCGTTCCTCTTTCTCTTGTTGTCTTTGCTGGCTGTCCAATTATACATCCCTGAAGCATGCTGAGGGATTGAGGCACTTTGTGCCACTTGGATGTGATAATTTTCTCCTTTATCCTTATTTTCACAGTTACCGACCGCGGCAGGCTGAGAATGGAGACAATGTAGATATGAGCACGGTTTATATAGTGTGAGACCATATCAATGTAAACCTCTGCTGAATGACAATATGCCATTAAGACCATCTCACCTGACCCCACCACTCTCAATGTGGTAGGGTCAGCTTCAGATATTTAAATTCATGCTTTCATGTGTTTAAGAGAAAAAAGGATTTAGGCTGACAGTACTGAGACAAAACAGTACGAAGATAAATTACTTTTACTAAACCATAGATGGCATAGTTAGTTGGCATAGTACCCTCCTAATTTACTTAAAAATTAGAAAATGTAGGACTTCAAAAAATATATAAAAAGCCATCAGTCAGTACTTGTTTCCCAAACATTCCCACATCTCAAGGCCTCTGCAACACCATACTCCGTCTCTGTATCAGATTGCCACAGATTCTACCACCTGTCCCATTCACCAGCCTCTCACATCCACCAGCTCAGCTGTTTTCACTTTTCTTCATCAGCCCTGCAGTACATAACTTTCCACCCATTCTCAACAAGATTGTCAATGTTGTTATGATGCTTTTAGCTTCTGAAACCAGTCACCTACACTTGTGCCTTGTTTTGGGTTGTGTTTTACAATGAACTACCATTCCATTGGCGGCCTGTTTCTGGCCATTGGTAACAAAAACAGGTTTCCTTTTATCTTAGCAGCTTGCCATGTGTTTGTGTGCATTTGTCTGAATTTGTGTCCTCCTCCCTCTGTTGCGTGGATTCCCCATTTGTCACACTACAATCTGGCCAAATAGGTTACCTGTTGTTACATGTTGCTGTATTCTGACCTGTCGCCTGTTCCTGCCCTGCCTAACCAGCTGTGCCTTTGGGTTTTGTTTGACCATTTGAACTACCGAGCTGTTGCCAAACTGTAGCCCTGTTCCTGGTAGTGACTAAAAACAAGCTTCAATTTCTTCGTACCAGCTTGCCTTGTGAGTGTGTCATTTGTCAGAATTTGTGTCCTCCTCCCTCTGTTGCCTAAATTCCCCATTCGTGACACTGCAATCTGGCTTAATATGGACACAGCAAACAAACACATGTCCTGACTGCCATTCTCTTAGCACAAGTTATTTCTACGCATATTTCCTAAGGAATAGTGAGGTTTCCAGAGGTTTCTTACCGATATCTGGAATCGTGACCCGATTCTTGCATAAAAAATGTCTTTCAGAAAACCAGAACTTAAACACATGCAGAACTTATCATGTTGACAAGACACAGATGGGAAGGGCAGGTAAAAACCAATGGGCAGCCGGTGAAAAGAACCAGACAATTATACAGGCGGGAAAACCAAGAGACAGGAAGGAAAAACAGACATAACACATAAAACCATGAAAGATCATGACAGTGGTGGCCAGTGGCGGCGCCAGGGTATGGCTGGGGTAGGCTACAGCCATACCAAGAAATGGCTTAGCCCCACCAAGAAAAATGATGTTAAAGTAAGCAAATTAAATGAAATAATAAGCAAAATGCTAAATGTTGAGAACACGGCTTGCGAAAATATACGGGTCGTGTCCACAACACACAAACTGATCCTGCTGTTACAACAAGTGCACGTTACTGATGCAATATGGATTAGACCATTCGGGCTTATGCTAGAAGAGGGGTGCAAGGAATATTCTAAGTAGTGGGGGAGTCTTATACACTAAAGGTGTGGAAATTCTCTGGCGTTATAATATCAGCGCGGCCGCGGTCAGATCAAAATGCCTCCGAATGCAATTTGAATAGACCTACAGCCAATCAGAGCAACGAAACGTTGGGTCTGCGTCATGCCTTACTGATTGAGATCAATCGGAACCACCATTCAGTATCCCCATTGGATCTTCAACGTGTACTATCATACGTCACGTTCACAGTGATCCCTGTTTATTTACTACAAGACAAATGTGCCGTTTTATTTCATACAGTTCCATTCTGATTGAGACAGGGAAATAATCTAAACCTCACGCGTGGCGTTTCACTGTCAAGGGGGGCGATATAGCGTGTATGTAATTACATTGCAAATACTGACATGAGCCCCACCACTGTATGGGTTAGCCCTACCATAGATTACCCAACAAAAATACTCTGGCGGCGCCACTGGTGGTGGCATCTTGGACACTCCTTTTAAATTGATGGACATTGATCAACTAGATATTATAAAATTATATTCTTTCTTGAAGATCTGAGCCGGGGTCACAGACTTTGTGCAGTGTTGCATATTATCTACTCCCTGTGAAATAAATCAGCAAGCAGAGATCCTTTTTTACATTCAATATTTGAGGTCACCTAAAGCAATATAGCCCTTTTGAGGAATAATAAAGTCATTGATAAATTGGGCGATGATTACTTCCATACATGTGGTCTGGCCTACTGTACTTGGGTCCACAAATTCACCATGTGATGGAGAGAAATGTACCTCAAAAGATAGCTCTGGGTACACAGAGAGTGACTCCTTTTTGATACTTGTGGAGGAAATTCCACAAAATAACAAACTGTTTGGTAAGAAATGAACAAATAATAGAAGTTTAAAGCAAAGTTTTGTTATTTAATAAAGTCAAAAAATTCAAAGCATTTATCAGAGTTAATCGTTTTCAGCTGAAAGGACAGAGTCTAGCACAGATTGTTCGTACTAGATCTGACAACATACAACAGAAAATACAAGCACTTTATACACTCAAAACAAAGGAAAGGGGAAGGTCTCAGCAAGGCAATTTACATTACAGGAAATTTTGGCCAGACGGTTGAAACTTGCATACATTTTTAATTACAAACCTAATATCAACCTTAAGCCTTGATTATTCTGCTACAATCTTTGGCCTACAAAAGACGTCAGGGGCTACCCTAAGACCCCAGGAAGTGTGGCAGGCCAAATGGTGGTACTGCAACTTCCATGTCAATCACATAATGCCATTTCCCCAAATAAAAGTTTCCCATTGGCTTACATTATCGAAGATGCAAGTGTGAATGCTTAATGGGCCCATTTGATGCGGAAGATTACTTTTAGATCTGGGTATTTTGGCTTCATTAGCAGCTTTCATAGGAATGAACAGGGCCCTGCACCCCTCCTGTTTTCTTTATACATCCATGGGCTACCCTCATGAGTCCCAAGTAGAAGATGTTGTCCTCATGTCTTCTGAGTCCATCAGCCTACCTAACTGCCAAACTCTTCGGCCTCTCCCTTGCCCTCTGCTCGACTGAAAATCACCCAATCATCAGTGGCCCATTTGCAGCAATGCTTGTTGTTTTAAAAGCTCTAAACCAATTTCTATTGTTCAGTAAATAGACCTTTAAGTGGAGATGATATTGTCACACAGCCATTCATGTAGCTGGCTCTAATAAATAATTATACTGTATTAAGAAACTTCTGACTGACAGTGCTGCCAATACATTTCAAACCATTCCTATCAGTTCTTCACACTCCACAATACTTAAGTGAAAGCCAAACCGTTTGCTCTGATGGCTGTGCTAAAGAAAAAGGTGCTGCCTTGTTGGGGCACCAACTGCCAACCAATGCTTGATAGGCTTACAGGATATTATATATTTTTTTGTATCAATTGAACTAATGAACTATACACAATGACAAGTGGTCAATGGATGACTATGCAGAGACACACAAAAGCCAGGTGTTAATTTAAGAACTGAAGGTGCAGACACAGCTTACCGTAATCACAGTAATTCGACAGTCAACCTTTGCATTACCTCAAGTACCCACAATTTGTCCAACGTAGAGCTTTTGCTGAACTGCCAATCTGAATATTTTCTCTCACAACCAAGCTCCATACAATCGCCATGTGTCAGTTTGAAGTGCTCATCAAGTTTTCATGACTGCGCTGCTATATTGGAGATTGAAGGATCCGGCTCGATGTGCAATAATACCAACTCTTATAGCATTCAAATGAGCAGCTGTTGAAATATCTGTATCAGGAGGAAAAGGGTGGACAGACATACCGGTATCATCATCTTTGAAGTTCCTTTTTTCAAAAAGCAGAATTTCATAATGCATATTTATATATCCTGTATTGAGGAGGAGTGTTTTTACTCTCTCCCCATGGTCCAAATGTTCCAGCTAATCGAAATAGCTAGGATTCTGACCCACTGGACATAGGTGGAATAAGTTGGTCATGCACACCCTCCTGTCTCTCTCTCACATGCAGTCAGACAGGTGGTATACATCAGGGAGGGGAAGGGGATGTTACAGCTTATGTTGATCTCTAATTAAACAGTTGATTTGGAGCTCAGTGCTGTGGTGTGAACTGATTCAATTAAAAAAGTGTCCAACTATCTGGAAACTGCTGAACCGCACTGCTGGAGCTTCATTGCTCTGTCATATTCACTATAGCACTCTGGAAAATCTGGGATCAGTCAGACAGAACAATTTAGTTTGTTTGGTTGATCAGTTTCATTAAACCATGCTGCCCAGTGTTCACAGTCTGTAGTATGTTTTACTGCTCTCCATCTTTGGCTAATATTTACATTAGGTTACATATCTCCGTTATTTATTAATGAATGATAAAAACACAAATTTGGGATAATGTAAGTCGGATTAAACATTGAATTTATATTTGCAGTAATGGATATGACAAATGATTAACATTTGCTATTAAGTGATTTTAATTATTATAATAATAATGTATAATAATATATAATTATATATAATAATGTTTGATACATTTACAGATTGTTGGATAAATAATATTGAATAACTTTTAGCTTTTATTATTGAAGCTGAAGAAAGACATGTAGGGGAAAAGAAAGGGGATGTCATTAGTCAAAGGGTCGCAGGTTTGATTCAAACCCAGGCCACTAGCCTTATAGGGATTGCATTTGTGCTGTGAGGCTGTATTTTTTTAAAAAGTGCCTTTCTGAGTTATGTAGGATGGAAACTGTTACAAAACCACAAGGAGACGCACAGTGAAGACAAGGTTACTGTGGTACAGTTTCACACTTCTAAATGGTATTCCCTTTAATCTTAGAGAAACATTCACAGAGCATGGTAATGAGGTCTGAGGTCACAGCCAGAGGAGACGTCCTGAGAGCTGGGAGTATCATGTGAAGGTTAACGGATCAGCCGTTATCGGTTCGGAGATTAGATTGCACAGGGCTTCCTGAATATTTGTTACCTTATTGACTTACAGGTCTGGTGTGAAGGATTGATTTAATGTTAAGGGTTTCATTTCTCGTTTGAGGTTTATGTTGTTACTGATGCACAAAGATCAAGGTCTTTCCAATACATCTGTGACCTACAGGACTATCACTCAGTGAAAGTCTTCCTTTATGTTGAACAGACAATAACTAAAAGCTTATTTTTTCGAACACAGGCAGGTTGACATCACAAGGCAGCTTTACTCCATCCTCATATGGTATGCACATATTAAACTGCAGGGCCACAGGTGTTCAGGTATCATATCTGTGTTATAAGAACTCGGCTCTTCATTCGTAGCTTCGGCCTTCATTTCTACCACTATATAACATCGGAGACACACTGGTTAAGACACATGAGCAGTGAGACAATTACAAGTTGAAAAGTGTTGATTCAAATGATAAGTAGATGTATACTTAGTTGAGAATTAAGAGGAGAGCAGCTTGTCTCCAGCTGCTCTTAAACAAACAGCTTACTGTGACTCTTACATTAAAACATGCACTATTTCAAAGTTATCGGGTGTGAAAAACAGCCAGAAATTACATTGCCTTGTTTTTTATAGACGCATAACTGATATCCGTCTCCCTTGCCAATAGCTGCCCGCTCCAGTACATCCAGAACTCTGCAACTCGACTGCTCACCCGCTCCTGTGATCACATCAACTCCGTCCTCCAGAACCTCAACATGTTCCTTGTCCCACAAGTCCTTTTGCTCAGAAAGCTTATTGTATATTGTAAGTCAAAGAGAGCGCTCCCTAGCGCATGTTTTTTTATTTAGTATAGTTAAGTGTTGAGTCGAGTGGAAACTATACTAGCCTTGGAGTGGGGAGGTTTTCTTACCCTGTCAGTGTCAGTTTTGTATCATCAAGCAACAGAAACTCTTTGGATTACCTGCTAGTGACAAATGTGGATTTGTCTTAACTCTTACTCTATTTCTGCAGTTACAGTTATTATTTACCTACAATGTGAATGTGAGTCTCAAACCCTAGGTAGGAGGTTTGTCCTGTCCATATTTACTTTGACCCTGAACGCTCTAACCTACCAATTGAAAATAATGGTTTTCATCCTAAAAGGAACAGGAGACTGATGTTTAATGTTGTTTCTTTTTGCCTCAAAGCCGCCTTTCCTTAGCAATACTTTACCCAGCTTCCTGTCTCTGTATTTCCTAACCTTGCAAATGGTTTTGTTTCAATCACTTAATTCTTAATACCTCCTGTGGATTGCTGAAAGGCAGTGTTCAAGCCCAAAGTCAGTTCACAGTCCACACACAAACAATCTCATCACAGTTAAAGCCATTTCTTCCATCCCCTCTGTTGACACAGCTCTTTTGTGTTGACATACTGTAATGCTGTGTTTCCACTGCATGGTGCGGCACGTCTCCACTCAACTCCAACTCTTTTTGTTTTTCCATTAATTAAAGCTGTGGATAGAACGTGGTACCTGGAACTTTTTTTATATACCAACATGGTTCCATTCGAGCTGAGCCACAGCTTAAAGTTTGAATAAAAACACATTCAATATTTCTCCATTCGTTTTTTAATGAAGGATGGGAATTTGTTTGATTTTGCATTCTTTATTCAGAAATAAATGCACTTTCACCCGTGCTTACCTAACATTGATTCACCCCTTTTTTTTTAACAAATAAACACGAGGGCGTCACCTTACTGCTACTACTTAAACTTTAGTGATGGAACCAAATACTCCTTCCACCACTGAGTAAAACCTGGCAACCCTCGGCCTTTTATCTCATGGCCCTTATCTCTGTATGTCCTCTTGTCCCTTATCTCAGCCACCGTGACACCTTTCTATTTTATGATTCAGCTGCTTTCCTGCGAGACTGGAGATGAAGCTCATATCAGTATTGATTTTCCAACACACTCTGCTGGCAGATGGCGATGTGAGTGCTGAGCAGTGTAAATGATACCAGGCTAGAGCAGTGGGATAGGCTACAGCGCCACGTGTGACTGACCAGAGCGCTATTTTCAGTACACTATACCTGTAATGGAACACTCATTCGAAATTATAGGGAACTAGTGAACTTTATCACACAGTAATGAAGCAGCTTTTAGTTGGGACTTTTACTTTGAAAAGTACTGAACTTCCTTTGTTAATATGATCACTTCCTGTAAATAAAGGAAGTCTTTTTTCCATGGAGACAGATTGAATCAGCCTGTCCTCCTCCAAAAAACGACCAAATACGTCGATTGTTCAGCAGCTTATTACGACCTATAGTCACGTTTTAAAGTTTAGCACCTCTAGTGGTCGTGTAAGAAACAACAATTTGCGGCAATTGCAAACGCTCCGGAGGGTCGTATATTCACAAATAACCCTCTCTGGAAAATCCTAAATTGTAGAATAGTTTGGCCATTAAAATGCTTTTTGATTAGATTTCTAGTGAGAAGTGTATATTGTAATTTTAGAATCCAGGTCCAGTGGATGTGTAGGATCTATAGTTTGATAGATATTACGAAGATGATTTGAGGTCTCGCCAGGAGAAAGTGTATATACTACGTCTTTCCCCTATTCATTTCTATTGACGGCAGCGTCCATGTAAAGTTGGCGTCAACCCTCACGGGGTGAAAACAGTATTTCCGGTCTCGAAGTTTTCATGATAAAACCGGAAGTATTCCCCTCACCGTCTAATGATTTTACAGTGATATCTGCCGTACTCATCCACTAAAAAACATCAGTTTATCCTTGTTAATTACACAACATTGAAAAACAAATAGTTTTTTGGGAGTTTAGGATGGCCGAAGACACTACACTACCCATAATCCTCAGCTATCGTTTGGGACTACAACATACGCTTTGCTTGACAAACCCCGTGATAATTCCTCAAGCTCTGTGATTGGATGTTGGAGTGGCAGTGCGCTAAGGTTACGCCGAGCTTCAAACAGCTCTTTGAAATGGAATGAAACCACGGCAGACTATCCAAAACTGTATTCGAACGGGTCCAGCCCCCCCCCCCCCAGAACTACACATGCTGGCTAATTGTGTTTCACAACATGTTCTATGGCACGTCTCTACTGGGAATTGTAGTTTTAAAAGACGTTTTCGTATTTCCCATATTAGAAGTTGCCAGTATTAAACTGTGTACGCCCCTGGAGGTTTAGGGGATACGAAACACTCATTTAAAACATATAATTAATAAATGGGTGAAAATTGCTTGTGTCCATAATGGGCAGCATTAATATACCTACATGACAGCTAAGGTCAGAAGAGCTTTAAATTAATAGCTGGTCTTATCTCTGTGACCCCTCCTGTTTTTAATTGATAAGCCTGAAACATGCACTTGTATAGGTTCAGAGGCAAATTTTGCAAATATGGCAGTAGCCATCGATCATCTTAAGATAAGATATACTTTATTGATCCCGAGTTGGGAAATGTTTTTGTTACAGCAGCATGTACAACATGCAATTTATTGTTACTTTGTAATTCTACTCCACTACAATTCAGAGGTTAACCTGGTATTTTTACTCCACTACATTTATTTTAGTTACTTTGCAGATTCTGATTAAAGATGTGAAATATATACAACCCTTAAAGCAGACTTTAGTTACACCTGAGTACAATTCAGGGAAGGTGATTGTCAAGTGCCAAAATAAACTATGCAATATATTAGACGTTAAGTACTTTGTCAGGCTTAATATTTATCTCTAGATACCCCCAAAGTTTTTTTCTTATTCAAAAGAAGACCTTAACTTAAAGTTCTTTAATGTTTAAATAAAGCCTTATTAGTTTGTCTGTTTCGCACATCCTCCTATTAATATCTTTGGACGTCCTGCACTAAACTGTTTCATTGTAGAGATCACTACAGTATCTTCTTGATATTTTCTATTCTATATTATATCATTGACCTTCTACTTTCCCCCTATTTTGTATGTAGGCTACTCTTAATATTTAAATGTTTTCATCAAATATAACATTCAATCAAAAGAATTAATAACGTGCTTTAACCACTAGGCGGTGCGGGTTAAAAAACGGTCAAGTTTACAGTGTTAACACAATAAATTATACTTTATGAAGATGTTACAAATAACACACAGCATACAATGCCATAATAACTTTGTATTATTAGTGTAGAACACTTATGTATGTATAACATCTGAAGATGTGTAGTTTTATTCATGTTTTCACATAATTTTACAGGATATTGCTATATTATTTCACATATTGTAGTTCTACACATTAATATCTGAGGTATATCCGTCATTTAATGGTAAGCTATTCAAATTCTGAATCCATAGATGTGTCTCCCATCACCCAAAACCCCTGACTAGTCTCTCAACTTAGTATTTACATTCTTTAATTCAAAGAAAATCAGTAATATCTTTAAAAACGACAAGTCCTTTTCTATCAGCTGTGTACCGTTATGTTGTAAATAGAACCTATCTACCAATTGGATCAAATATAAAAGTCAGCCGAATTACTATTGATACTGCAAGGAGACGTATTGTGCGAAGAGAAATTGAAGATGTTGTTTAATTGCTGATATATTTATGATCCACGTCACATATTCAGTTTTGGCGGCATTTCTTCCAGTTTGTCCAAAGGTCTTCTAATCAGGGCTCTATAAATAGAGAACTACGGCAGATGTGTAATATTTAATGCAGCTGAACCGTGTATTACAATGCCGTTATGTGATGACTTCCAAAGAGAAAAGCAAGAACACTCGGAATAAAGTATTTTTGTTTTTTGTTTTTAAATGTTTTCGGATTTCACATCGCATAAACACCATATCCCAACGTGCATTGCGGCTAAAACATCCAAACACCGAGCTTCAACGATAGCTGAGGATTATGGGTAGTTCGATATTTTAGAAAACCTCTGAAAAAATAAATGTGTCTCAGAATCGAAAGGGAAAAATCTATGGGAAAAACACAAAAGCAGTGTACACAATTTAAACCAATTAATGTTGTGTAATTAACAAGGATAAACTGATGTGTTTTAGTGGATGAGTACGGCAGATATCACTGTAAAATCATTTGACAGTGAGGGGAATACGGTTTTATTATGAAAACTTTGAGACCGGAAATACTGTTATATCTCACACAGGCTCCGCCCTCTACTGGACTCTATGGGTACTACTCTCATCTATGATACGCGAGCATTCACACACTGAAGTTGCATAAACGTAGCCGGCCAATCAGGGCGAGCCTACCTGAATGCGCACGCAGGCACACAGTATATATGGCGGCCATGCCTCCTGACTGTCTTCCGGCCCGGCCATGTGTAGTTGTAAAGGGGATATTTGCAGCCACAAAGCTCTACAAAATATACCATGGTGAGTGATATATTACAGCTCAAAGAGAACATTTGGCAGCCCAATATCTGGTCAACATTGCGTTCAGACCCTGACAGAAAGAAATTAACTGAACTCCACTGATCAGTTGCCGCATTTGTGAAATGCAAAAAGAAATTGGAATCTGGTTATCAAATGTAGGAAAGGGAACCCATGAAAAGTAATTAACTTTTTAAAGATCCCCTGTTATGCATAATCCACTTTTGAATTTTTGTATACACAAATACTGTATGTGTCCCCTCTGTGTTAAGAGATTCTCTCACTTTTTGTCCTGATCCATTTATATAAAAACCTGTCTGAAAATGAGCTGATCAGATTTCACCACATTAGGGCTGTACCCGAATATCCAAATATTCGTTCGTTGGAGTACTATTCGGGTTTCAATTTCGTTATTCGGATATTCGTTTTTGTTCTGCCAAATTGAATTTATTGAAAACTCCAATATCAACGTAAGAGCTTGTGCCTCTTCGGGGTGTGCTAACACTTAACCACAAACGTTATCGTTTACTTTCTTCGTCTTTATATGTACATATTACTTTTCTCCGTTAATCTCCGTCACGTTGTTTCCATAGCAACAACAACTTCCTGTCAACAGCGCTAACTCTCCTTCAAAATAAAAGCATGTCCATACAAAATAGGAAGCCAAGCCAAATTACACTTAAAGGGGACCTATCATGCAAAATGCACTTTGTGATGTCTTTTATACATACATATGTGTCCCCGGTGTTCCAGGGAACTCACAAAGTGTCAGAAAACACATCCCTCTCTCTTTTCCTCCATACACAAATCTCTAAAAACGGGGCTGCAACGGATTTGATACGGGTGGATTTTTTATTTGCACCTTTTTGACGTAATGTAGGTGCACTCCGCCTGATTGGTCAACTCTCCACCAATCAGGGGAATGAGAGGTTGTCCCATGTTGACTCTCCACTCGTAATCACAGCAAGCATGATAACATGACGCTCGTGCCGGGGCCGTGTCACGCCCCCCTCTTCCGCATGGGGGCGTGTTCAGCTGAATCAGACCTTGCAAAGACAGAGCTGGAGTGAGGCAGGTTCGCTGCTGATTACTACGCATTCAAACATATTACTGGCACATTAAGCATATATGCACAATACATTTTGCAATGAGAGCTATTCTGTTAAACTTTCAAATCAGTCTTCATAGTTTGGCAGGGTTCATTTTTAGTTAACTTATTGAACAGTTTTTTTTGGCTGTTGGTATGTTATTGTCAAAGAGACCTGGCAACACTGTTGTTTTCACATTGAGATGGCAGCTTTGAATACAAAAACGTGGGTGCAAGCTATTGTGCTAGGATAGATTACAAAACATCGGGCAGCTGCAAACCCAACTTGGGCTTGCATTCCGACGAGGCAGCATTTTCAGATACTTTCTCATAGGGAATTATTCATAGAGCCTTTCGATTTATTTGTATTCATCTTAGCTTTTACCTCTAATATAACTGCCTTTAGAGAGCTGTTTTACAGGTATGCTAAGGCATGCCCTTTCTTTGTGCTTAGGCTTCAACCAGAGCTGTTTCCTAGATATGACCCTAAAACAATCTCTCCTCAGACAATAAAAGGACAGAGTTTGATCCTGCCAGGGACAGAACCTGCAGCACCATGCAGAATAATGATGATTATGCTCTTAGGAGTGGTTAAGTTTCAGGCACAGTGGAAGAGAACTCCAGAGTGGGTTTGGGCAGAGGCTGTGTCACTACTACTAGCAAATGTCTTTGTCAATGCTCTGGCCATAACTTCCTATACATTTCCAGTGTATAACATACATTTGAATCTCTCCAGTGCACCATGGTGTTCCGGTCCTTTGCACCAAGAATTGATCACAAATCAGCTTCAGGCAAATGGGTATTAGTGCCTTGGATCTGTAAAGGGGATCTGCACTCCCTCTGTTTATGCTATAACAATGTAATACGGTGCCCAGATTTGTCAGTCTTGGCAAAATAATTGCATGGGCAACAAATTGTTTATGATTTGCTTCCTTTAACCTTTAAGGTGATGTATTCTGTGAAGCACCTTATAACTCTGGCTTTGAAAGGTGCTTTAGAAATGAAGTGTTTTATTGCTAGATTATTGCTTGACCCTGACACCAAGCAAGAAACGATAGGTTACGTATTGTAACCCTAGTTCTATAAACACAGGCGGAGCCCTCTACTGGACTCTATGGGTACTACTCATCAATGATACGCGAGTGTTCACACACTGAAGTTGTATAAACGTAGCCGGCCAATTAGGGCGAGCCTACCTGAATGCGCGCGCAGGCCGCACAGTATATAACCCAGCTAGAAAAGTTTGGTTCTAAAAACATTCTGAGAATGTTACCATTCACTGTTCTAGGAATGTTTTCAGCAGGAAGTTTTCTTTTGGTTCCCAGAATGTTCTTCTGAAAGGTAGGATAACGTTCTCTAAAAACATTCTTAAGATGTTTTTGATAACCTTAAGATGTTTTTGATAACCTTAAGATGTTTTTGATAACATTGTTAGAACATTATGCCCTACTATTCTTAAAACGTTTTCAGCTGCAAGTTAGATTTTTTTATGTTGCCAGAATGTTATTATTTTAGAGTAGGATAACGTGCTTTAGCGTTCCGATTTATAGTCTTTTCTTTTTTTTTCAAATGCGACCAGCAGCTAGTACAAGTCACTGTCGGTGTCACATGTACTGGAGGGGACCCAGAATCAGACTCGGAATCAGCTGGTGAAAGTAACATTTGTTTATAACCAAATGAGTGTGAGGCAAAAGCAGGCAAAGTTGTCAAAGAATATGCTGGTAAAAAGCTAGAGCGGCACGCAACAAACCGTTCACGGCAACAATCCGGCAGGGAATGAGTGCAGGCTGCAGGCTTTCATAGTGTGGCTGATGAGCAGGTTGCAGGTGTGGTTGATTGGAGATTGCTCCCAGCCGTGTAGAGCAGACCAGCAGGCAGGGGTGGGGAGAGAGACACACAGTATAAACAAACACCTACAAACACTAACAGGGGTTTCAGGGACGGGCAGTGACAGTCGGTCCGTTCTTCTATATGTCTGTCGGTCTCAAATCTAAAGGGAGCAATAACATTCTGGGAAACCAAAATAAAACGTCCCGCTGAAAACATTCCTAGAACAATGAATGGTAACAAACATGTCTAGCTGGGAACTCACACATGCCACCGCAAACATGCAATATCTGCTTACAGCTTATCATGAATTGCGTGCTTGTTTGTTTTTTTCAAAAGGAAAATATGGTGACATCAGATTTTTTTTAAAACATCCTTTTCAAACAAATGCAACACGTTTGTTTTTTAAAGCGCTCTAGAAATAAATCTGACGTTGACCATGACTGTGTTAATATTTGCCATCACAGGAACGTTTTATAAAAAAAGAATAACATCCTGAAAACATTTTCAGAATGTTTCTTGGAGAATGTTCTTCATTTGTTATCATGTAACATTGAGGGAGCGTTTTATAAAGAACATCTTTAATGTGTTACCCCAACAACGTCCAAAACACATCCTCAGAATGTTGCAGGCAAAACGTTCCACCTTTGTTAACATATCACATTAAAGAAACGTTTTATAAAAAAACTTTCTGTCATCTCAGGCCTGAATAACATCCTCAAAACATCCTCTGAATGTTGCAGTTAAAACGTTATGTCTTAGTTAACCTTAAACCTTATAGGAACATTATTTGAAATAATAAACATCCTAAAAAGGTTCTTTGAACATCAGATTAAAACGTTTCTTTAAAACATTATTAGAACCTGTAGGTAATGTTAGCCAAAGTTGTGAGAATGTTCCCCGCTAGCTGGGAAGGCAGCTACACCTCCTGACTGTCATCCTACATCCTCTTCAGCAAGCGGCATAGGAAAGACAGGGCCCCTAGGTAGAGGGCTCCACCTGTGTTTATAGAACTAGGGTTACAATACATAACCTATCGTTCTATCTCACACAGGCTCTGCCCTCTACTGGATTCTATGGGTACAGTGGGTGGAGCCCCGATGAATAAACGCCCTGTCGACCCACAACATCGACCCGCCACACTGCCCCTGACCGGCCTTTGGTTGACAGCCATCGCACCCCAACTTCCTATCACCCGGTTGTGACCGTGGAGAAGTCAGGGCCACAGCTTACCTGGCTGGGTAGAGCTTAATCGGTCTGAATAAGCCCATAGCTCCGCCCCGCAGGTGCCAGCGCAAGTGTCTACAAACCGCGCACCCCGTTTGGGAAAACGTAAGTGTACTATGTCTTCCACACTTACGCCATCGAACAAGGCTGTCTACACAGCCATACCTTGTGTAGAGTATGCATGGACCTCAGTGGGGAAGGCTCTCCCAGCCCTGTATGGGGCTTACTGCGCACCACGTTTCCCAGGTCCCTAAGGAGCATGGGAAAACGTAAGTGCATTATGTCCAAGGGGGTCAGCTACAGCTTACTGACCCACAGCCCTCCTCCTTTCACCAGTCCTGTGTTGCCCCAGCAAGCACCGACGATGAAAAAGGAGCCAGACATGTCTAAGAGATACTTACCTTATGAACGGGCCTGGCGTAGACCAAGACACCGCCGTGCATAGGTGGACGACTAAAGCCGTCTAGCTGTATAACCCTCGACCTGGAAGAACTCCTTAGGTTCTTGGGAACAGAGGAGGGGTTCAGTCTGAGTGTCGCCCCGCTATGGTCACCACGAACCAGAAGGCAACTCGGGTGCACTGATAGAGCGGTCAGTTCGCAAACTCTCTTGGCAGAAGTCAAAGCAAGCAGCAAAGCCGTTTCTTTTTTGCTTCTCTCTCTCTCTCAATGATAGCGCCTTCAGGGAGGCGAGCTCCAGAGGCTCAAACGGTTCTGTAACCAAAGCCTCAAGCACCAATGGCAGTTCTCATTGCGGGGTGGAGACATGCACCACTGGGCGCTGTTTCCTGATCCCCTGCAAAAAAGGCTTTATACAGATGTAGCACTCCAGATAGGACTCCAATGGGCGGATTCCAACCAAAAACCCAGCGGATCCCAGTGGCTGGGGGCGTTGCCAAATTGCTAGAGGGCGTTGCCAAATTTCCCCATTTGTTCAATTACAGGATTTAACCATGAGATGGCGCTTCATTCACAAATACACAAAGACAACTTGGTGTTGTAGAACTTAGTCTGTTTGCAATGTTGCAGCTCTGCAGTTGTGTTTGCTGAATACTGTAGCATTTAATCACTTATTTGTTATGGTTTTCACAGGCTACTATAACGAAAAAACCTCAATTTTAGATCAAATAAAGTATATCTAATCTTATTATCTTAATTGTAATTCAATAATATATAGTTTTTATATATTAAATAATCATAATAATGTAAATGTTTACACTTCTTTTTTTTTTGAATGAACTCAATGTGTGATGTTATAGCAGTAATAATACAGTAAACTATTAACAATAATATAATATTATAGTAAATATTCTTGTCAATGCAGAATATGATTATATTCGTGACAGTGGGAATAAAAAACGATATGCTATAGTATAGTAATAAAAGATAAATCCCACTTGTTGTAGCCTACCTGGCAGAGCAAGAAACACTCCAGCCTTTTATTTAAACTTGTTTAAAACATATCTAAATAAATATGTGTGTCCCGGGCCATAAATGTAAGTATACTGTCAGTTTTCAGATAAAGCCACGTCATCACAATTCTTCTGTATTCTACAATATAATTCTTTTCACCTCCCGTATTGCTTTTTCAACCCACCAGCTTTTATGGAGAAAAATAAGTTATAATTATTAACCAGATGCATGTTTCTCACTATTTTATGCATAGAAACAACAGACTACTGTGTGTGTGAGGAATCAACAGTCTGATTTTAACAATGCACAACAATGAACTCAATGTGTGATTGTTATAGCTGCCCTGCATGTAATTCCGATTGCCCATCGGAATGTGACCATCCCCCTTGGGAGACTTCCTCCACACATTCCGATGAAAATTAGTTTTAAACAAAGAGTCCGCAAGCTACTATCTCTTGTTAACAGAGGGGGGATAGAGATGACTGAGAAAGATTCAGGGGAGAAACTGATTTAAATGGAAAAGGGTTAGCTACAATTAAAAACACAGCAAAGAAGAGCTGGAGGGAGTAGTGAGGAGAGGCACATGCCTCCTCGGCGTTTGATTTACTTGCCTTTTGTTTTATTTAGCTAAGAGTGATTTAAGTTGTACCTTTTGAGTTTGCTATATTGAATTAAAGGGCCAACCACGGCCAAACTGCCCTCTGTTTTCTGAGTCTATGTATGCTCTTCTAGCATTTTAAACTGTTAGTGGCTGACCCAGCCCCATGGTCTGTCACAGTAGTGCGGGAAAGAGAAGTGCACTGTTTTGCCTAAGTCACTTACTCCAGAAGTAATAAGGCCTTCAGTAAGTCAGGTTTCAAATTGCCTAAGTCACAACAACATGTTCGTAAATTGGCCTAAGTAATCTAATCCTCTTATTTTACACAATTGACAGACAGTGTTATTTGTACGTCAATAGTCATACATTGTGTTAACCTTTTGTGTGAAATAATTAATATATATCATATATTCTATATTTGGTTCAGTTTTTTCAGTTTTTTGAAAAACTTTCAAATATGACTTAGGCCATTAGTTTAAGAAGGTGACGTTATCTAAATAAATGTGTGTCCCGGGCCATAAATGCAATTATGCTGTGAGTTTTCAGAGTCTGACTGAGACAAGCAGCTCTGATCACCTGAAGCTCCGCCCACTGTTTAGCGAGCTGCATGAGAAACTGACGGGCTGTCAGGTGAGAGAGAGAGAGGGAGAGAGGAAAAGAGAGGCTCCGTTTCTCCAGTGTTATTATCCAAAGTTAATGTAAACTTTAGAATAATGTACTTCATCTACTACAAGTAGTTTGTTTGAATGTAATAATTATGTTGTTTGTAATTTGTGGAATCATTTATTGAAAAATGAATCTGAATTTTTCGATCTGTTACGATTATAAACTGAAGCAATATAAAAATGAGCCCATTAATTGAGTTTTAAACATCAGTATATCCGATCATAGTCTGGTAATTACCTGCTAACGGAAACTCTGCTACACAATTCTTATTATTATTATTGAAACACGACCGGTAAGTTTCAAATTTGTCCGGTAAAATAAATTCTGTCCGGACATTTGACCGGCGAGAAAAAATCCTAGCGGATACCCTGCTGGGTAACAGTATGTTCCCTGACAGTCGTTGACTTCTCAGCTTGTCACTCAGAGGGGGGTGGGGGCTGGTGAACGGTATGGTTAATGTTTGTAAACACTGTGAAATGTTGACTTTATTTGATCATTTCAGTAAAAACTAACGTTCATATTTCTCTTCTGATTATTATAGTGATGAACATTAAAAACAAAGCACGTTGGCTGATTTTGGACCCCTCACTATTTTTTCACTACTTTAATTAAATGTTTGATAAGTGCATGCAGATTCCTTTCCTGTAAATTAAACTATACAGGTCCAACACATCCTCACTCCCAGGTCGGCCTATGTTGACGTTATGTCAAGGCCCCTGTGTCGGCTTTTTCCAACGCAAGGGGGGCGGCCCTTAGCGTACATTTTCAACGTTCCGGGATGTCCATAGGCTTCTATACAGCTCCCTAAACGTATGTTGTAGACGACTTGAGATCGCGAGAGAATGCTACCCGCCGCGGGCCATTCTCTGCCGAAGCATATGTTGCGAGACTGCATTGCATTAAAAACATTATGCTCTCTATATATTGTCTTTATTATGCTTCAAACAGTGTCTCGGGCTTTGGCTATAGGGCGGCTCAAAGTATTTTGTCTGGCCGTTGTGAAGACTGCTTTGTTTATTGTTCTTTTTTTTTTTTTAAATAAAGCATTTTCAATCGAGGCATGCCAAACATGTGACGTCATATGATGCGTCGCATCTGCGCACAGGGAGCAGGGAGACCCTGGGGCAGCATACTCCCCGTATTTTTTAAATAAAGAGATTTTCAATCACGGGCGCGCATCAAACGTGTGACGTAATGTGGTATTAAAAGTATTAAAAGAGGTGAAAATCACTACAAGTCTGGGCATGTTGAGAGCTGTACATACACACAAGGGGAGTCAGTCGGTTCATAAGAGCCAGCATGCGGGATTCTGGGATTTGTAGTCTTTCTAGTTGCGTATTTTTCATAGTCTTATATCTCAACAGTTTTACGACAAACTGTGACTTTTTTGACATGGAAATTATTATTTAAGATTGACAAACATCGTATGTGTAATTCGTGGCACAATTCAAACGGGATCGAAAGATAATCTTTCTCTCTCCATTGACTTCAATACATAATTTATCCGAAATAAGGTGGAGGAACCCGGAAGGGGAGGGACTTCGCCTCTCTACAACGCGTGTGTCGCGTCGCATTTAAAGTCCATTGCTGAATGTAATAAGGTAAGAGCTTCATTAATAACAGGTGTATAATCAGAGACGACGAAAACCATTAAATATACACCAAAACTGTTATTAAGTTCAGTCAGCAAGTATTGTAAGCACCTTAAGAAGAGCAAGGTAGTCGTTTTGTGAGTTTGTGAATCCTTTTAAGACATTAAAATACAACTTACTGGACTATGCTAGCTAACGGCTACTAGCCATTAGCTATTAGCCCTTAGCTATTAGCTCGTAGAATTTTACATTTTAATAGGGTATGACTGAGTGAATTGACTGAATGACACCCAATAAGAGCAGTCCAAATGATTATTCCTACATGTTTATGACAGATGTGTATCTTATGCACAGCCCTTCAAATATAGTGTTACTTTTATTTGTCAAATATAATCATACTTTACCTTTACTTATCCCACAGAGGGGACATTTACAGACATTTAACTTTAAATAAGAGTCATGCATACATTTAAGATAAAAAAATAAATGACAATTTATGAAACTGCACATCCAGGTTGAACACAAAAGATAGTGTAAAAGGTACCTTGGCTAATTTTCTAAATATTGTTTCTCTTCTTTCCACACAGGTCTTTTGAAGTTGATATACCCCTGTGATCTGCCATTCAATCACCCACCCACCCAAAGGCACTTTTAAGAGCCATATTTGTTTTGTCAAACCGTCCTTTTCAGTGTACCTTGTCCTTACCTGTGTTGCTGTCTGTGTATCTCTCTCTGTCCCTCTCTCTCTCCGTCTCTCTCACTCTCTGTCTCTCACTTTTGCATATTCTCTCTCGCTATCTGTGCTTACTCCTCACTTTGTCCACTTTTGCTTTTCTGTTTTTGTATATATTACTGTTTGTCTGTCTTGGAGATATGACTCGACTGAAGTTACGGCCGTGCCCTACTTGCCAGACTCTTAATAAGGCAAGCATCAAAACGTGCACTGTCTGTTACGGGACCCTGTCAACAAAGACGAAATTCATAAAAAAGGCAGTGACCCTGGACGGCAAATGGGGGCAAGGAGTGGTTAGAAATCGAAACGTTAACCGCATCATTGATTCTGCCCGTATTGCAGTAAGTCAAAATGCTCATAGCTCATTAATGCTTGCTAAGTGAAATTAAGCTTTATTTGTTTAACATATCATAAGACAATATGATCAGGCTTTTCAATAAAAACACATAGTCTCATTTTCATCAGTTTCTGTCATCCTGCAGGGATACTTTTTACATCTTTGACTTGATTTGAACAAATAAATATTATTTAAATAATTAACTCTGTCTAAATAAGCATTTTGGCTCCTACAATATTGATATCAGGGTTTTTAGTCAAAAGTCCAACCCCAGGTAGAAGCCATCTCTACCTATGTATTATGTTAAAGAGCAACAATAGTCAGTGTTTACTATCAAATAATAATCCTTAGTCCTGAGTCCTTAGGATGGCGATGGCAGGAACAGCAGGGGCACCTTTTCCCTTACATCTTTATGACCATTGGTCTTATACAATGCAAGATCAAATGTTGTTGTTTCTATGGTTTATCGAAATCAAACAATTTGTCGCTAAATATCTAACATCATATTCAATTAGCTGTCCTTGAAATTCAGTAGCTTTCTACAGTACTAATGTAGTGGTTTGAACTAATGTGTTGCAACTGTTTTCTTTTCATTTCAGGTGTTGAAACTTGAGGCTCTGGGCTTCAAGCCAATTTTATTTTATGGGCATAGAGACAAGAAATCTCCAAATAAGTGGGTAGCAGATGTCATGACCCATTTCGCCGCTTCTTCTGTGAACAAAGCCATTTTGGATAAGATGCGGAGGGTGTATGAAATCCTTTTAACTAAGGGTAAGAGTATTTTCTTGTTTATTTTAGACCCCACTTTTGTGTGCCTATCCGTTTTTATTTAATAAATAATACTGACGTCTGTACCTGACACTCCCCCAGCAGAACAATCACAGACCGCTGAGCAGCCACAGAGCTCCAGCACAGAGCAGCCAGAGCAGCCACAGAGCTCCAGCGCACAGCAGCCAGAGCAGCCACAGAGCTCCAGCGCACAGCAGCCAGAGCAGCCACAGAGCTCCAGCGCAGAGCAGCCAGAGCAGCCACAGAGCTCCAGCACAGAGCAGCCAGAGCAGCCACAGAGCTCCAGCTCAGAGCAGCCACAGCAGCCACAGAGCTCCAGCGCAGAGCAGCCAGAGCAGCCACAGAGCTCCAGCGCACAGCAGCCAGAGCAGCCACAGAGCTCCAGCGCACAGCAGCCAGAGCAGCCACAGAGCTCCAGCGCAGAACTGCCAGAGCAGCCACAGAGCTCCAGCGCAGAGCAGCCAGAGCAGCCACAGAGCTCCAGCGCAGAGCTGCCAGAGCAGCCACAGAGCTCCAGCGCAGAGCAGCCAGAGCAGCCACAGAGCTCCAGCGCACAGCAGCCAGAGCAGCCACAGAGCTCCAGCGCACAGCAGCCAGAGCAGCCACAGAGCTCCAGCGCACAGCAGCCAGAGCAGCCACAGAGCTCCAGCGCACAGCAGCCAGAGCAGCCACAGAGCTCCAGCGCACAGCAGCCAGAGCAGCCACAGAGCTCCAGCGCACAGCAGCCAGAGCAGCCACAGAGCTCCAGCGCACAGCAGCCAGAGCAGCCACAGAGCTCCAGCGCACAGCAGCCAGAGCAGCCAGAGTTCATTGTTCTGAATCTCATGACTTGCCCCACCTCACCCTCTTCTTTCCATCCTCAGCCTCAACAAACATGCCACCACCACAGACATCTTCACCCAAAAAGGAGGGGCCACAAAAAAAGAAAAAGAAAATAGTTGGTAAGTTTTGCATTGGAAATATTACTGCACACACTATTAATACATTCGCTTCCTGACAAATTTGACTTGTTGCATTTATCGGGTAGTAAAACCAGTCTTCATCACATCACCAGGTCTTTGAATTTGTCAGCCTGAACACAGATTGTTATTCTTTAGTTATTCTTTGTATTCTTTAATAAATAAATAAACAATAAACTTGACTTTGACCTATTTGGCGTTATTTTGGAACGCCATGGTTAATGTCAACCCCTAACTTAACCTAAGAGGGTTATGATAAATCCAGCACAGTACAATGTGTTGGACTCATATTTGATTCAGCCATCAAACATCACATTCATGACTTAATAAACTTGTTTTGTTTTTTTGTTATTTAAGGTTGCCGCAAATGTAACCATCAGAAGGTCTTCCTCTTTGAGAAGATAATTGGAAGAAGAATGAATGAGGTAAGATATACAAGGCTTAATTGTATATATTTTCCGTTGTGAGGGCCTTACTCATTAACTCATTCAGGCCTTTACAAGAAATACTAAAAGTAATATAATAAGTAATATCCAGTAATTGCTTAAAATGCTAAATTATTGTTCCCTGTGTGTTTTATGTGTTTGTGTAGGGGAAAGCAGAGTGTGAAATACGCTGGTTGCCTTGCTCTGTGTGGTAAGAAGTAGTAAATATTGCATTTATACATATCTTTATTGTTTTTAAACCTAAAAACCTAAAACTGCGTGTGGTTTTCTGCCCTCTAAAATCCAACATAGTGTTTGATTACGTAACCAAAGTATTACAAAAACTACCCTATCTCTGTAGCATCAAAACAAAAGTAGCACACAGAAAGATATGTATTAGCTACAGTTCCTAAGTTGGGGACCCCCATGGCAGTTAAGTATGCTCCTTTTTTAAATCAATGATAAAGTGCTGTTTTGCCTGAGGTAAATAGGATAGTGTTGGGATTTATTCCAGGAGCGCTAGCCGTGGCGATAAAAGCAATGAGTGATAATTATATACATGAGCAGAACATAGCAGGGAGGAAAAGCAGGGAAATGAGGACGAAGAGGAGAGCACTGATGAATGAAAGATGCCGTCACTATCCTTATCACTGTGTGTTTATAACTACTCCTTGAAACACAAAACCTGAACCTCATTAAAACCATGATTAAGTTACAAAGTCCCCCTTTAACAACATTAAACCTGGCCGCTGTACAATAGCTGCCCACTGCTCCTAGTACTAGGATGGGTTAAATGCAGAGAACACTTTTCCCTGTGCATGTATGTGTGACCATTAAACAGGGTTTCATCCTCCAATTCTATATGTAAAGGTCCCATGTCATGCTTTTCCGGTTATTACCCGTCCCCTTGTGTGTTATGAAGGTTTTTCTGCATGTAAACGGTGTGCAGAGTCACAAACCCTCAAAGTACACCTTGTAGCGAGTAAAACTCTAACACAGAAAATACCTGTCTATGCTGCCCCAGAACGCCTCGTTGGAGATCTTTCTTTTTCCATTTTTTCCTTCCGGGGCAGGTTGACGTCACTAAGTCCAAATGGACCAATAGGCACACAGCTATAGAACAATAGGCGCACTCTGCCAGGGTGGACTCCCGAGCAGCTCAGGAGTCTGCCCCGTGAGGCCCCCGGAGCGGACAGTGTGGGTGGATTTCCCGCTGTGTTTCCCTGGATGCTGGATATACACCAAGTGCCGTGAAAACCACAGCACCCAGACCCCACGCAGCATTCTCATCTGTTTGTCATTACTGGTGTTATTTTCTGGTTGCTAACAAACGCCATTGTAACACATAATCACTGATGTTCCGCTGTAACGGTGGTGGACTAATCAAAACAGAGTGGGCGAGCTGACCAATCAGAGCACACTGGGCTCACAGGGAGGGGGGGGCAGGAGCTCCAACAAGCCGTTTAGGACAGAGAGTGAATACACATACTATACAGAGATGCTGTATGAGAAACCAATGTGAGTTTGGAATATTGAACAATGTAAATCTATTCTAGTAGACCTCAACAATGGAATTATGATCAGGAGAAATGGCCATGACATGGGACCTTTAATACACGTAATAATAAAGGCCTCTTTTAAATGAGTCCTTCTAAATCATTTATCGGTAAAATATGTTTGTGTTTAATTTTTTCATCAATGATCTTAAAATGTGATCTTTGTTCTAATGACACTTTGTGCATTTCACAGTAACAGAACCTGGGATAACACATGGGAGCCTGCCTGTCATTTTGAGTGCCTCACTGCCACACCCGAGTCGCCAGGTCCCTCTGGTTCAGCATGAGAGCTGCCTGTAGTGATGGCAAAATGAAGCTTTGAATGAAGCATCGAACCACTTGGACAATTGTGTCGGAAATAGGTTCATTTCTCGAAGCTTCAGTTACAGCGACCTCTCCTGGCGAAGTGCAAGGCTGCAGTGGGTTTAAACGTATCTTTGCCTTGAAAAATATTCGATGCACACACACACACTAAGACTGAATATCATGTTCTATTTGCAATTAAAGATTGATAATTGTGTGTATTGGGTTATTGAGAAGAGACTAGAGAGTGCTGGACATTTTTTTGGGCGGAGAGGGCCTTTTATCAGTTATTAAAGTATTAAAGTTGAAAAACAATGATTAAAAGTTCATCCGTTCCGAGCTTTGAACCAGCTGCGCGGAGGACATCGCAGCATTCGGGCCGCCGGCTCTATCCACTGCGCTATCTATTCCTTAAACCATGCTCACAACTTCTCCAGATTTTGAAGTGTTCCCCGAGCCAGAACGACCTATCTTTTCTCCTGGTTTGCTCTATAATGATCCAATTCAAATGCAATACCAACAACAACTCAACAGCAACAACGCAAACTACGACAACAACCCACACATTGCGCATTGTTTAGAGCGGTTATAAAGTGTTGAAGCGCTCAAATTCGAAACTGTTTCAACCTGTCACCTGTCAGAATAGAGACGAGGCAGTGCATTGAATCGCGTGATTGGACCGCGAACCAGTCAAGTGATTCATTCAGGAAATGAACCAGTTGCTGGTTCGGACGTCACATGTCACGTGATTTGAAGCAGTTGCTGCTTCTGACGTCATATGTCACGTGATTTGAAGCAAGCTTCGAATCACTGCTTCTATGGAAAAGGAAGTCCAGGGTTGAAGCTCCGTTCGAAGCTTCAGTGTCAAACTGCCATCACTAGCTGCCTGGTCAACGTGTTGTGGATCCAGGCAACACGTACAATATGTACATATGTTTACTGTGTTTATTTATCTGTCTTTTATTTGTATAAATGTTTCAGATATGGAAATGTTTTATTATTATGTTCAGTGTCATTTAGTATTTAAAAAATAAATACTTATTGTTTGATCATGGGCTCTATATTTATTGAGACAGTAAGCACAGCGAGTCACTCAATTGATTTTCTTGAAATACATATATGTTTTACAATCCTATCTACAACCCTCTTGCTTTGCAAACCGGAAAACACTTTATAAAAATACTATCTAACTAGCTTTGTTTTCTAGAATAGGAAGTTGTAAATACTAAATAGACAGTGCAATTAATAGTATAGATGTGGTTTAACATATCTGCAAGATCAGGTTATCAATATGTAATTGTCATATTGATGAAAAGTATAAATATATTATATTAAGTATTTATATATATATATATGTGATTATAATTAACATCATGATGATAGCTGTGGTCAAGAGCTCTCTATAACAGTTTGTCTCATGTTTGTAGTCCCTTTTATAGCAGAATTAGCCTTCAAACATGCACGGATGTCAAGGTTGAAAGTCGATATTTCAAAGCAGGAGCCATGCAGGGTCTTCATACTGACATATGTTACTCTGCAGGTCGAGGCCTTTCCATGTATTTGGTGTAGCCCTACCCAAAAGTTTTAATTTTCTCATATCACAGGCCAACCCTGCCTCGTCAAAATTACGTTCCGACAGAAATAAACTGCATTCCCAATTACGTTTAGGTAGAAACGTGTTTTCTCCCACTTCACGTTTGTTTTGGACGTAACTACGTTTATTTTCTACATATATTTGCCATTTATTGTCTTGCTTTCCTACAATGCGCCTGACCACGCACGGGGCTGCTTATTATAAATGCATTGTAAAAAAATGGTTCGGCTGCATTACATATTACACATCTACCCCGTAGTTCTTTATTTATCTACAGAGATTTGGCTCAACACGGACACCGGAAACTGACACCGTTTTTAATTTCACAATAAAGTTGATAGTAATATTATGTCTGATATTTATTATGTTTTATTAACTAGACCACTGGGTCATGTTATTAAGACCCTCTTTTCTTTCGGTTTGGTGTTACAATATCCCATATGTGGATAACAACAAAATACATAAACTAAACTGTAAACAGTAGTATATTTTATTGTGTTAACACTATTATCGTGACAGTTTGAAACGCCTAGTGGTTAAAGCATGTTATCGAATTTCTTTGTTGATATGTTAGATTTTATGAAAAATACATATATTAAGAGTACATACAAAATAGGGGGAAAGTAGAAGGTCAATGATAGAAATATAGAGGAAAATATCAAGAAGATACTGTAAGTGATCTCTACAATAAAACAGTTTAGTGCCGGATGTACAAAGATATTAATAGGAGGATGTGCAAAACAGACAAACTAATTAACCTTTATTCAAACATTAAAGAATACTTTAAGTAAAGGTCTTCTTTTAAATAAGAAAACAACTTTGGGGGTATCTACAGATGAATATTAAGCCTGACAAAGTACTTAAAGTCTAATATATTGCATAGTTTGTTGTTGGACTTGACAATCAACTTTCCTGCACTTCTATTAAACCTTATGTTGTGTTCGGGGGTCCCGTGACCCGTTTCAAGTTAAAGTTATATAATAACTACACTCTAGTTTGTTTATCGGAACAAGGCTTCATGATATCTTCCACAACAGCTAAATAAACACTACAAAACTGATTTTGACAATTTTAGCCAAGTCTGAAGGTCTCTAAAAAAACAAGTGTATCATTTGGTGTTGGGGTCCCAGCAGCATGTTGTGGGTGACTCGGGGTCAAATTTGGCCCAATCAAGATTCATCTTTGACTTTAGACACTCCAACCCCCCCCCTCCCTCTATGCACCTGGTCTCCCCTCCCCCCCCACGGGAACTCAACCTTTCTCAAAGAATATGTACATTAACACTTGAACCTGAACTCACACATGCACGTGTGCAATATGTGGTGTAATGTGTTTTGGGGCCATAACATTAAATGACAACAGGATTGTACGGTTATGAATGCATTATAATTTAGTTATGATGTAGTTAAAACAATATTGGATGATGAGTCTTTAATTGTTGTGTTTTTGGACTGAGATAAATGTAAGTGTAATACAAGTTCATTTGAATAACAGAAAAAATCCATCCGTGCATCCATCTTCTCCCGCTTATCCGTGGTCGGGTCGCGGAGGTAGCAGTTCCAGCAGACAGAAAGACTGTCAATCAAAATGCATCCTTGGCATCTCAGGAAATTAGTTCCCTTATTGTGAAAGTAATGTTTTAACTAACAGCTAGAATAGCTATATTGACACTAATTATGTGTAGACGTACAATATACTAACAAATTAATTAATTAATAAGACCTGTACACAGATATATATCTATTTATTTATTCCCAAACATACATACACAAACATTGATGTGTCTGATGTAAACATTACAAATATTGCAAAGGATATTTATTTAGAAAGAACATACAAGGAGCAGATGAGTTTTCATAGTATATATAGATATATATCTATATCTATATAAACAGTGTGGAGGATTTATATGGACAGTGATATCAGATATCAAATGATATATCAGAGTGATCTGTGTCGCTACCAGAGGGGAAGCAGCTGGACCAGGTTGTGTCCACAGTGTTCCTCAGATAATTGTGAATGAACGATGACAACGGTATAGGTTGGTTGCCTATTTTAGATCCTGGGAAATAGTGAATATCAGTAGCCACAGAGTGGTTTCCATTCTTAGTGCAAGTGGCATACATGGGAACTGATAGTCTTGCAGAGTTATGTTCCTTGTCCAGTATGAGAAAGGTGTCAGTTTCTAATCAATTTCTGAATCAGAGTCACTGTCGAAATCCTCAGATGAAGCACTCTGCAAGAAGTTGATGTTTTCTGCTCCAGACAAAACTTGCAGGTAACACGCTCTGGTGTGCGTCTTCATCTCTCTGATGTTTTGCCTCTTCCTGAAGACAATGCTTTGGACCCCTTTCAACCCCTCTTCGCTTAGGCTCCAAGGCAGGTCTTAAATGGAAAACAATAACATAGAACGTCTGTTAGTAATACAGTCATTATTGCATTGTATGTTAATTGGATTTAAAATACGAATACATACTTTGTATCGGCTCACTGGGCAGAAGGCAGGACAGCTCTTTCAGGGAATCAGCACGGGCTTTGAGAGCTTTCCAATGGTGGTCCATCTCTGTGACCACAATCTTCTTCTCCTCCTGAAGTCTCCTTATTGCCATGATGATGTCAAACGCATTTCTTTTAGTCTTCAGATCCACAGAGTCTGGATTGCATTTATGAGAAAGACTTAAGTCATGTGTATGTCAAATAAAAAAGAATAGAGTCCTATGGGGTTACAGATTGACATTTGATACATTATGGGTCAGATTTGTTGCAAATAGTCAACAGACTAATGTACATACCACTGTGTGGTTGCTGCCATGGCCAAGCTGTCTCGCCAGACAGAATGGTTTCCAAAAACAGAGTTTCTGTACTTACAACCATTCAGTTGTAAGTCACAACAGAAGTCAGGATCCCCTTCTCTGTCCTGATCTTGCGTCGGATCCTGGCACGACCTTTGCTGCCGTCTGTGTCTTTATAAAGACGCTGGGATCGTCTCTTGATACTAGCCACCAGCACCTCAATTCTGCTGGCCAAGGCATCAGCATCATTTGAGTTGGTTGTTGTTTTTGCGGCTAAGAAAGAAATAAGTGAGTTAATAAGATTTAATATTAGAACGTTTCTGAAATACCTTGACTTCAACCAAACTGGTCTAGGTATAGAGCCTCAATCAAAATCAAAATTGCAGAAGGGCTTTACTTTTTCTAAAGTCATATATGTTAATAATTTCCTCAGTACATGACATGTTACTTGTTAGACGCTTTTATCCAAAGCGACTTACATACTCAATACTGAGGACAATCCCCACAGGAGCAATTTGGGGTGAAGTGTCTTGCCCAGGGACACAACGACATGCTGACTGCAGTGGGGTTTGAACCACTAACACACTAGTCCACTGCGCCACGTGCCTCCCTTACCTTCTGCCCACTCCTTGACATCATTGACCCAGTCTTCCAATTTGCTCTCTGTCACTGCCATTTGCACTTTCATGGTCTCCAGGTTCTGCAACTGGTTTTGCAGAACTTTGGTGGTCTACAATGACAAACAATCAGAGCCAACAAGAACAATTATTTCAGCCCACAGCTTTGAATAATGCCAAAACATATAGCATCTTAAAAGACATTGCTGATGTCCTTACCTTCTGATATCGGTGACACAGTGAGGTTGCCAAATTTCTGAATTTTTGTGGTCCAGCGCATGGCCAAGAGAGTAAGCATGTCTGTGCGTCCTGCAAACACATACAATATGATTTTTACATTATTCCAATTACCTATTGTGCTTAGGATGTTATAAGAGCATTATGTCGTCATCTCACCTGCTTTTGTCATGTGTTTGGTTGTTACAGCAATCCTAGAGAGAAAGGCATTGCACTGTTCCACCTCCTCTCGATGTTAAGCCAGCCCCCTCCTGATACGCCCCACTCCATTTCACCTGGTTAAAAACAAATATATATACTTTTCAAATCAACAAAGAAAAGGTTAGGTGTTCAACATTTTTTTTTAGCAATTGGTAATGTTTCCTTACCTCGCATTTGAAATCATGGGCTTTGGCATGAAAAACCGAAAGGAAGGGTTTCATGTTAAGTAGGTGCTGGAGCTCTGGACAGCTCTTTGCTACTTTTTGGAGGTAAGGCCAATATTTGCAAGTCACATCCATGCAAAAGAAAGTGATTTGCCTACTTGACAGCTTTTCTTGCAAGAACAAGGGATAAGCATAAATTTCTCCCCTGTACATATTCAATGCACAGAGAAGCACTCCATGCCGACACACCGCAAGCTCCAGTCCCTCTTCGTCTACCTTGCTGGTGGATCTTTGGGAAGTCTCTCTGGCTGCGGACCACTCCCCTCCACAAACACCTCTTCCAGAGACCTAAAATATTGAAAATGGTTGATAAAAGTCCAAAGAATAATCTTATCAACATATTAAATAGAAGGCAACCTGTATATATTTAAGAATAATTACGAATATAATTATTATAGTCTGTCATTTTACATGTTTTGTTGTCCTGTGGATATAGTCCACAAATCGTGTCACTTCTTCATCCTTGGCAATGAAGACGCCTTCAAATGTGGCCTTTTCCTCGGATCTAAATGCAACATAGGTTTTTGTCAGTATCTTAAGGTGTCAGGATAGTTGCTGCATATTACAGAGTTTTGTTTGTTATGAGTTAAACACGGAGATTAGAAACATTGCTGAGTACCTAGCTGCATGCTTGAAGCGGTAATGCTTACGGTTTCCATCCACTGAAACTGCAAGCATATCCGGGGTGCACGCAGGACAGATGAAGCTCTCCTCTTTGCAGATGTTTTCCACCTCAAATCGGACAGCCTCCCACTCAAAAAAACTTTGCTGAAAGTTGTCTGCTGAGATCTTCCCAGACTATTTCCAAAAAAGAAATTAACCGTTAATTCAGTGAAGAAAGTATGCAACTAACATCTTTTAAATCCACAAAACCAACAGACGATCAATACTGTAGGATACATAAATGTAGTACTCACACGGCCAAAGCGGAAAGTTCTTTGATCCATTCTTAAAAATGCCTGGCAGGAAAGTCCTGGTGCGGCCATCTTCATCTCTTCAAATGAATAAAACACATCTGTTTCATAAATTGTAGAGAAGTGAAGTGTAGCAGGCCAGTAGCCACTCTGGATAAGATCGTCCAATCCAGCAGCCCAAGTGGCATCACATGTGTGACAACTCAACTCAGGCATGCTGAGATCGTGTCTTCCTAGAAAAAACGAAACACATCAATTGTAATGCAAAACGTAGCCAATAGTTGTATGTAAAATTCACACACACATCTATGGCAACACTTGTGTGTTGTATAATTGTTAAATATATATATTTTAGTAGTTTTCAAACAAGACAAAACAAATATTAACATATTTACCATTAATTGTGACCACAGCAACAACCTTTCCTGGGTTGACCCTTAAGGACACTGTCGAGCATCCACAGATTTTCTCAGGCATTTCTACAGGCATAAGCCGAACTGAAAAAGATCATACATGTGAATTAAGACCATTTGTATCGACTCGGAAATATAACATTAATAATAATAATCATTTCAATTTCTATAGCGCCTTTCACGAAACCCAAGGACGCTTTGTGATGTGAAGATTTATCAAACCAGACAATGAGGTACATTGCTAAAACAGTACTGAGGGACTGACTAATATTGAGTATACACAAGATTAAAAATAAAATAAAAGGAAATATGAGTCAAAGGGGCATTGTTTGAAATGTCTAATGACCAATGATCTCCAAAAGTTCAATAATGAAATTCATTTTAAACACTTACCTCAATGGGAAAGGGCCTTGTCAGCAACAAAAGTTGTTGGAGGTAATGGCTGGAAGAATCCGGCTGTCATGGCATCTCTGTTGTGAAGTACATGTCTAGTGTGTCCTGACTTGTAGTGGTTCTCTCCTCTATCTACACTCTTCTTGTCATCTTTGTAAAAAGATATTAGACTGGTAATGGACAGAGCCATGACTTCTAGTTAAATTCAGCGTGGCTAAAATGAAAAGCTTTGTTAAAATATGCAAGCGCGCGAAAGTCAGTTGAGGCGATCTTAAGTTGGCGTGACGTTGAGTAGTGCGACCCTGCCGTTCTAGCTTGTAGTTCCTTTATAGCATAACGTTAGCATTTTGCTTCTGGCGACTAGATTTATGATTCGAAAATTATAAAAGTAGCGTAGATATGTGGAGATTATCTGGCTGAACAAAACGTGATCCCTCTCTTAAATGTGTTTCAACCACAGACCTTATTTTGAGCTATTTTCCAAAACCCTATGGAGAAATTGCATTGTTTTTTGACGATGGAACCGGAAGAAGTTTACTTCCGGGTTTTAGGATGCGTCACTGCGGTTCTCTATGGACTTTAAATGCGAAGGGACACACGCGTTGTAGAGAGGCGAAGTCCCTCCCCTTCCGGGTTCCTCCACCTTATTTCGGATAAATTATGTATTGAAGTCAATGGAGAGAGAAAGATTATCTTTCGATCCCGTTTGAATTGTGCCACGAATTACACATATGATGTTTGTCAATCTTAAATAATAATTTCCATGTCAAAAAAGTCACAGTTTGTCGTAAAACTGTTGAGATATAAGACTATGAAAAATACGCAACTAGAAAGACTACAAATCCCAGAATCCCGCATGCTGGCTCTTATGAACCGACTGACTCCCCTTGTGTGTATGTACAGCTCTCAACATGCCGAGACTTGTAGTGATTTTCACTTCTTTAAATACTTTTAATACCACATTACGTCACACGTTTGATGCGCGCCCCTGATTGAAAATCTCTTTATTTAAAAAATACGGGGAGTATGCTGCCCCGGGGTCTCCCTCCTCCCTGTGCGCAGATGCGACGCATCATATGACGTCACATGTTTGGCATGCCTCGATTGAAAATGCTTCATTTAAAAAAACAAAAACAATAAACAAAGCAGTCTTCACAACGGCCAGACAAAATACTTTGAGCCGCCCTATAGCCAAAGCCCGAGACACTGTTTAAAGCATAATAAAGACAATATATAGAGAGCATAATGTTTTTGATGCAATGCAGTCTCGCAACGTATGCTTCGGCAGAGAATCGCCCGCGGCGGGTAGCATTCTCTCGCGATCTCAAGTCGTCTACAACATACGTTTAGGGAGCTGTATAGAAGCCTATGGACATCCCGGAACGTTGAAAATGTGCGCTAAGGGCCGCCCCCCTTGCATTGGAAAAAGCCGACACAGGGGCCTTGACATAACGTCAACATAGGCCGACCTGGGAGTGAGGATGTGTTGACAGGTCCAGCCCACACATATGACAGCGCAGTTGCTCCATCATTCCATCTCTCCTTTTTTCTTGCTCAATACGCTCATGTTTGACAAGCTGAATGTTGACTGGTGTTTGACTGAAGTAAGCGCGCTTTTTTTGAACACACTGTGAAAAGTTCCAGTTATTAACTCCGGTATTTACAAAGCTGTCATCTCCACATGTGGATTTGATGGATATCCATCGATCTGATTGATTATTATCGGAGCAAATGATCAAAGTAGTAACGGAGGGAAAATATAGTATGTTCAATGGGGAGAGAAAACGTATCTTTCGATCCTGTTTGAATTGTGCCACGAATTACACATGATGGTTGTCAATCTTAAAAAATAATTTTAAAGTTTAATACTTTTCACCTCATTCTGAAAGAAAGAAGTGAAATGTGCCAACATGACGGCCGTCTTGGTGTGTGATGCGAGACAGGAGATGTAGTTCATTGAGCGGTTTCACAAAAAAAAAGTGTGTGAACGGTATGGTCAATGTTTGTTTGTTTGTCTAAAAATGTTTGCAGTCGCGAAAGGTCTAAGCCAATCAGACATGGACAAAACAAAGGATCAGTCTATGGTCAATGTTTTGTAAAAACTGTGAAATGTTGACTCTATTTGATCATTTCAGTAAAACTGACGTTCATATTTCTCTTTTTGATTATTATAGTGATGAACATTAAAAACAAAGCACGTTGGCTGATTTTGGTCCCCCTCACTATTTTTTTTCGCTACTTTAATTAAATGTTTGATAAGTGCATGCATATCACAGTAGGGAGAGAGGAAGAGACAGATCACTGCATAAATATGCAAACCTACAGTTAACTTAACTGCTGGAGAAGAAAGATCAGGGGGGGGGAGAGAGCTGTGGCTGATGGGCCATTAGGTGTGTAAACATACAGCTGATCACCTGAGAGCTGCCGTTTCATTCAGACTGATTTTAACAACTCAATGTGTGATTGTTATAGTAGTAATATTAAACACTAATAATATAGTAAACTATTAACACTGTACATATTGTTGTTTGCCCGTGGGGGAGATGACGATGCTCCATTAAAATATAAACCTATTTTTAGTGAATTACTTAGTTTAGGCACGTTAATAACGTTTTAATGAAGTTGACTACAGTATATTCATATTTGTCAGTGCTTTCATGTAAATTTGGTGAACATAAACATAAATGATCGTTGTGAAGATGATGATTAAATTAGGATTAAAAATCGGTAGTGAGAGCCGTGCTGCATTTCCTCCCGTCGGATGTGATATAAAAACAAACTGATTATTTTTGTAGTTGTAAACTCACGTGGATTAAACTACATTTATTAGTGCTTTCATGTCAATTCGGCGAACATACGATACATTAAATGATCGTGAGGATGATGATTAAAAATCGTTTGTATGAGCCGGTCTGCATTTCCTGACGAAAAAACATAGCGATGGTTTTGTACTTACGCCAACGTGGATTAAACAACATTATTTTTTAAAATAAAAACATGGTGATGTTTTGTAAATGATTACATGTCTCTTATTTAGCACAGAATATGATCCTATCCGTGACATATGGATCTTAACAAATATCCGCTACAGTAGCCTATATCAGATACCTCTACTGTAGATCTCATCAGCTGTTTATTTTTTATTTCACAAGAGTTTCACTGTGGCAGCTTTTTAATCACTGCTTCCCCTGGTGGATCCATGATCCATTGCAGCAGGTTTCATTATAATTACATTTATTTATCAAGGAGGCGTATCAAGTCCTGCGGGTCTTCCTTTTCAGCAGGGGGCCGCCCCGTGCCGATCACGGACCCGCATGGGTAGGCGTCTGAAATTACGTGCTACATCTGTAAGCGGTTGGCTAAAGACTGGTCTGCCGCCAAATCCCTCATGACAGGACGAGATGGCTGCTGCATACACCTTGACTGTGGCATGAGCAAGCCCCTTGTCCACCAGTAGCTATAGATAGGATAGAATAGAGCCCAATGTACCGGACAGAGGCTCTAGACCAGGTGTCTCAGACTCCAGGCCCGCGGGCCAGACGCGGCCCGCGAGACAGTTTCTCATGGCCCGGTTGTTGATATCACGTAATAGTGTTAATCTGGCCCGCGCGTTTACGTTTGCGCTTTTAATTTAATTTTTGGATTGATCCCGCTGCTGGCAGGGAACTGCTGCGTGCAGTTCCCTCGCCCCTCCCCCCTACGAGGGAACTCCGCCACACGTCAATCAAATGCGTGCAGCGGAATCAATCACAGAGTGATCCAAAAGTGACACAGAGTGGAAGGAAAATATATCGCCCAGTCATGTCTTCATCAAAACTTTCAGGGAAAAGAAAAGTCGATGATGACAACAGAACATTTCAGGAGAAGTGGGAGACTGAATATTTTTTTGTCGAGTACAGGGGAAACGCAACGTGCCTTATATGCACAGAGAAAATCGCTGTATACAAGGAGTATAACGTCAAACGCCACTACTCAACTAAACATGCAGAGTATGCAAAATACCTGGGAGACGAGAGAGAGAAAAGAGTCACAGAGCTAAAAAAATGTCTATGGAAGCAACAAAATCTCTTCAAGAAAGGAAGCAATGAGGCTGATTTAGCAGTCGAAGCTAGCTATGTGGTGAGTGAGATGATTGCTAAGGCGGGAAAGCCGTTTACGGAAGGCGAGTTTGTAAAAAAGTGCATGTTGCAGGCTGCAAGTATAGTCTGTCCAGAAAAGAAGGGTCAGTTTAACAACATCAGCCTGTCAGCTAACACAGTGGCAGAGCGCATTTCTGACTTATCAAGTGACATATATGATCAGCTGTGCGACAAAGCCAAACTTTTCTGTGCATACTCTGTGGCTCTTGATGAGAGCACGGACATCACTGACACCGCTCAGCTCGCAATGTATGTCCGTGGTGTTGATGACAAGTTTGAAGTGACAGAGGAGTTGCTGACAGTGAAACCAATGCATGGCCAGACCACCGCTCAGGAGATATTCCAGCAACTGTGTGATGCCATTGCGGATATCGGTCTGCCATGGAAGAGGTTTGTTGGAATTACGACCGACGGAGCGCCATCAATGACAGGGAGGAAAAATGGGCTGGTGGCACTTGTTCAAAGAAAACTGGAGGAGGAGGGTGTGGAGGAGGCTATTGCTCTGCACTGCATTATCCATCAGCAGGCCCTTTGCAGCAAATGCTTGAAGTTTGACAATGTAATGTCTGTCGTTGTGAAATGCATCAACCATATCAGATCCAGGGGCTTAAAGCACCGCCAGTTCCGTGCTTTTTTGGAGGAAATTGAGTCAGAATATGAGGATGTGCTCTACTTCACAGAGGTACGTTGGCTCAGCAGGGGAAACGTCCTGAAGAGGTTTTTTGAGTTGAGAACAGAACTGAAAGTATTCATGCTGGAGAAGGGAGGGATGGCTGTTCCCGAGCTGAGTGATCCCAAATGGCTCATGGACTTAGCTTTTCTTGTTGACATCACGCAGGAGCTGAATGCACTGAATAAGAAGTTGCAGGGCCAGGGCCAGCTTGTCAGTGCAGCATATGACAATGTCAAAGCATTCTCTACAAAACTGGTGTTATGGAAAGCCCAGCTCCCTCAGAAAAACCTCTGCCATTTCCCAGCATGCAAGGCTCTCATGGACAGGGGCACAGCATTCAGTGGTGAGAAGTATGTTGATGCCATTGTGAAGCTACAGGAGGAATTTGATCAGCGGTTTGCAGACTTCAAGACACACAGAGCCACTTTCCAAATTTGCAGACCCCTTCTCCTCTGATGTGGAAAATGCCCCTGGTGTGCTTCAAATGGAGCTCATTGACCTGCAGTGCAATTCTGAGCTCAAAGCCAAGTTCAGGGAAGTGAATGGGAAAGCAGACAAGCTTGGACAGTTCATGAGAGAATTGCCCCCCTCCTTCCCTGAGCTTTCCAGGATGTTCAAGCGGACCATGTGCCTTTTTGGGAGCACATATATGTGTGAGCAGCTCTTCTCCACCATGAACTTCAATAAGTCAAAGTACAGGTCCAGACTTACTGATGAAGATCTTCAAGCCATACTAAGGGTTTCAACTGCTTCCTCCCTCAAAACAAATGTGGCTCAGCTGTGTGAGGGGAAGCGCTGCCAGGTCTCTACCAGCAAGGAGTAGGCAAGAGCAACTGTGAATAGTTATGTTGTGAAGAACCGTTCATGTTAAGAAGATGTTGAAGAACTGTTAATGTTGTATTTTTAATACATTTTTTGTGGAATACTTGAAGCGGCCCAGACTTGCCCAGACTCTACGTCCAGCGGCCCCCAGGTAAATGGAGTCTGAGACCCCTGCTCTAGACTCCTTTCCTCGCACCAACGTTCAGTCTGCAAACTGCCTGAAGCAGGGACGTCTGTCTGTTCTCTGACAGAGTGGCACGTAGCCTACCCTCCTTCTCGATGGGGCGTACACCTCTCTCTCGATGGGGGCGTAGGCGTACACCTCGCTCTCGATGAGGGCGTACACCTCGCTCTCGATGGGGGCGTACCCCTCGCTCTCGATGGGGTCTGCATTGAGCAAAACCCCAGATACCCCACCTGCTGGTGAGGTATGGGACTGCTCTTCTTCCAATTGACCGCAAACCCCCAACTTGGTTAGGTGTAAGATCGGGACGTGGGGACAGGGAGTAGCCGAACGGTAGTCTGTTGTACTCGTAGGCTATCCCCTGGAAGGCAAAACGCAAATACTTCCTGTGTTTTGGCTTTCTAGCAATTTCGACATGAAAGTAAGCGTCCTTCAGGTCGATGGTTTGTGAACCAATCGCCCGGCTGCACCAGTTCCAGTAATTGTAGGAATCCCAACCACTTCGTCCTGTAACAGGCTGTGGTGGATCCTGCTCTTGCTGCCTGGATAGACTGTATAACTTTGTCAGACAGTCCACCCCTTCTCAGCCTGTCCCTCTCAGGAGGCAAGCCTGGAGAGGTTGGCCCAGAGTGGGTAACGCCCCTATTGCACCCGCTTCATGAGACAGCGCCCCCGGAACTATACAATTCAGGGACCGTTTCAATGCAAAATAAAGTCCTTCAATTGGACATGCTAAAACACTCGTCCAGATGTTTAAAAACACTTTCCCCGACATTTTAAACATTATTTCTGCCTTGTAAAGTGCTGTGATGGGCCCTGGTAGTATCAGACTATTTAACCTCTTAAACCCTGAGCCTGTTTTTCAGGTTTCAGGCTCGAAAATGCCACTAACACAACAAATTATATATCTTCACTTCTAAAAGGGGTAAATTAATAATCTTTTTTCTAAAAGCAAGGTTACATCTGTGAGTTGGATGTAGAAGTGTCAGAATCAATATAGATGTTTTTATTTTAAAGTAAATTCAGATGGAA